>CALYLW010000517.1:10000-418525 GCA_944989445.1 Ampullaceana balthica | reverse complement strand
TGGAGGATTTGTGTGTATCAATGTCAGGAAGGAACCTTGACCAGTTTGGGTTACCAACGCCTCAAAGAAATGAAAACAATCTTCAGAATAGTGAAATTCTACGAGAATAAAATTATAACACAAATGAATTGATGGCCTATGTCTCAGAAAATCAACCACGTTTAGTTGAGGATCAAAGAGCTGCCTACATTCACATCTTAGAACTGGTTACCTCAAAAAAAGGTGGAATCATATTCCTTGATGCTCCAGGAGGTACAGGTAAAACATTTGTGATCAATTTGCTCTTGGCTACAATCAGACGAGACAAAGGTATTGCTCTAGCCGTTGCTTCTTCTGGCATAGCATCTGTCGAAAGGGGGTGGCCTCTACGGGGCTCGGCAGATGAGTAAGGTCGTGGGGCACGGACCTGACCGTGACTCGGCGGCCTGAAACTAACAACTCCCGGCAGGCAATGCCAAAGTCCGATATGTTAGGTGTTAGGTGCTAGTCACATATGATTACAGTCGCTGTACGGATCTTAGACAAAGCATCTTAAATGCATTGTCGATGATGAAAACCAAAGTACCCGTTGAGGGTCGGGTAAATCCTAAGCGACCGTTTCGTCCCCCTCAATTTTACTAGCAACGCTATTGAGCGGTGCCGGTTTAGGGCCAGGAGCGCCAGCACGGATTAGCAAAAGGAACCGCGAAGAACGCAGCGGACGCCAGCTCTGAGGAAACCTTCCAGTGGGGGTTGCACCCTAGGTAGGTCATTGATGATCCCCCGCATTGCGGCGATCCTAACCATTGAGACTCGTATGCTTTGCCGGGGTGGCGCCGAAGTGGTAGCGGGTCATAGTAAGGCAATTCCACCCCTCCTTGTGAGGTCAACTTAGTGGGAGGCATCCTCGACTTCCTGTCTTAGATGCCCAGGTGGCCGCTTCAGAAGCGACCGCTCCGGGGGGGTTTTCCCAGCTGTCAACGTCCTTTTCTGGGGGAGGGGGCCAGATAGCTGGGAGGGTCTTCCAGGAAGACCCATGAAGAGCACTAGGCTTGGGGCTTCTGATTTTCTTCCACATGTAGGATCTGGCATAGCATCAACATTGCTTGCAGGGGGTAGAACAGCTCATTCTGCCTTCAAGTTACCTTTGAACATGAACCATTCTGAGAATGTAACCTGCAACATATCAAAAGGATCAGGAAAGGCCAAGGTACTAGAACAGTGTTCTCTCATTGTCTGGGATGAGTGTACAATGTCACACAAGCGAGCTCTTGAAGCCTTGAACAACACTCTTCAGGATTTAAAAGGAAACACAAAACTAATGGGAGGAACAGTTGTGGTATTAGCTGGAGATTTTCGACAAACTTTGCCTGTCATTCCAAGGTCAACACCAAGCGATGAGTTGAATGCCTTCCTCAAAGCTTCAACTCTGTGGAAACAGGTCAAGAAAATGACTCTGACCACCAACATGAGAGTCCATTTACATGGAGATAATGCAGCAGGCTACTTCTCACATCAATTGCTTCAACTTGGCGATGGAAAGTGGCAGGTAGACCCAGCATCAGGAACAGTTTCTTTCCCATCAAATTTTTGCACTGTAGCAAAGTCACTTGAAGAGTTGAAACTTGCCGTTTTTCCAAACATCCAAGACCAGTTTAAAAATCCTGAGTGGTTGTGCGAAAGGGCCATTCTTGCTCCAAAGAATTCAAGTGTCAACAGCATCAATTCTCAAATTCACAATTTTCTACCAGGCATTTCAAAAAACTACAAATCTATTGATACGGTTACAGATCCGGCCCAAGCTGTTTACTATCCAACAGAATTTTTGAATTCATTAGATCCTCCTGGCATGCCATCACATAACTTGGAACTTAAAATCGGAGCTCCTATCATACTTCTGAGAAATTTGGATCCCCCTAAACTATGCAATGGAACACGATTGAGCATCAAGCATCTCTTACCTCATGTAATAGAAGCCACAATTTTGACAGGCTGCGCCAAGGGAGAAGATGTCTTCATCCCAAGAATTCCACTCATACCAACAGATATGCCTTTTGATTTCAAGCGCCTCCAGTTTCCAATCAGGCTTGCATTTGCCATGTCTATCAACAAGGCACAGGGACAGTCTTTAAAAGTGGCAGGCATTGTACTTGAGGAAGCATGCTTTGCCCACGGACAGCTATATGTGGCATGTTCTAGAGTTGGGTCACCAACAAATCTTTTCATTTTTGCACCAGAAGGAAAAACCAAAAATATAGTCTATCGACAAGCCTTAATATAAGCAATATATAAATTACATGTACTTATTTTTAATTACATTTCAATTTATTTTTTAAATTGTTTTTCAATGAATGAATTGAAATAATTTTTTTTTAATCTGTGGACTATTATTTTAATCGTGCGACGCCGGGTAACCCGGCTAGTAGTTTATATAGATAAACTAAAAATGCATTAATTTAATTACGGTACGTTCGATCGATCTGAAATTTTGATACGATGCATTGTTAGGTTAGACGGGTCCGTGTGCCAAATTTCAGTTCGATCGGATCATGGGAAGTGGGTCATTTTCGACGTTTGTTTTTCCGCCCGCCGAGCCCATGAGAGAGATGATGAGAGAGATGATGAGATGACGACAGAGAGACAGACAGAGACGGCCGCGAAGTTAATATAAGGGATTTAAAAACGTGTTAAAAACTGGTCTGACCACGCTTTACACATACTTTTAAAAATGTAAAGCTTATAAATAAAATAATCATAATTTGGTTGCTTGTTGGAAACAATATATAGGGGGAGACATGGAAAGATTAAATATGTGTTAGTGGAAATGGGCAATAAATGGGATATGTTCTAGTATGTCTACGGCAAATATAGTGTTCATATGGGGCGGACAAGCTCTCTTCATCTTGAAAGAACTAGAAACTTTAATATAAAATTATGATGGTTTTTTTTTCTTTCAAATACATCTAATATTACGCGGTGGTCGAATGGCAGCGCGCTCGACTGGCGTACCGATGGTCACGGTTTGAATCCATGTGAAGGCAAGGATTTGTTCCCAGGCCTAGGGCGTCCCTGAGTCACCCAGCTCCGAATGGGTACCTAACACTAGTTAGGTGGCTGGGTAATGCGTGGAACCCACAAAGCCGTGGCCTGTGTTCGATGCATCACTTGCCAACAGATCGTCTGTCATGGTCTGTGGACGCAATTATCTTCTGCATAGAAGGAGCGTCTGTATAAATAAGATAAGATAAGATAAGATAAATAATTGAACCATGGAGCATCGATTGATCGTGGCACAGTCTGTGAATTAGACGCCGTCTTAGAAGAGAATGAAACTTTTCAAGTATGAAGGAGCCATAGACACAAAGATAAGACTGGACAACTCAGACACCGCCTTTATTGACCACCTCCAGTAGTCTAGCGTAAAGGAAATCGAGTCTGTAGAGCCCATCGACTCAAAGATAAAGAG
Organism: Ampullaceana balthica; assembly: GCA_944989445.1. Classification (NCBI taxonomy): domain Eukaryota; kingdom Metazoa; phylum Mollusca; class Gastropoda; family Lymnaeidae; genus Ampullaceana; species Ampullaceana balthica. The sequence continues at coordinate 415,080 of CALYLW010000517.1, read as the reverse complement.
TGGGCATCTCAGGCAACTCCTGTATTGACCACTTACGTCGGTCGTGACGTATGTTGATGTCTTATTGATCCACGTGATACCAAGGCTCCTGATTTGTCTGGTATGAACAATCACTGTGTATAGAATGGACCGTCTGCCATTATCATCTGGCCACTGGTCAATGAGGGATACCTCGCATTGTCGGTCACGACCAGGACAACATTTCTGTTCTCGTGACTGGACGTTAAGTCGCATCATGGAAGAGTGGACCAGACCTGGGCAGACGATGAGGGGCTGATGAGATCGTTGGTGTGTGGACAATGTCTTTTCTGTAGTCTTTGCGTCATCACGCAAGGAAAATAAATCGAAGGTGCGCCGAAAAAAAATAGACAGACGTCCGATGGTCATCGATAAAAAATACAAAAATTAAACAACCCTTAAAAACAAAGTTTTTGACTATAAATCCTTTATGTATGAGACGTAAATAAAAGTATTGATTATGTTCAATATAATACGCACCGCGCGACAGACTAGCATAAACATTTACAGATCAGGAAAATATTATAAATGTATGTTCAATATAATACCCACCGCGCGACAGACTAGCACAAACATTTACATGCTGAATAGAGATAATCTAAAAATGCATTAATTTAATTACGGTACATTCGATCGATCTGAAATTTTGATAAAAAGAATTGTTAGGTGCCAAAGTCTATGTGCTAAATTTCAGCTCGATGGGATCACGTGAAGTGGGTCTTTTTTTACTTTTTTTTTCCGCGGGTCGGGACCAAGACAGAAAGAGAGACAAGACGGTGAAGTTAATATAAGGGATTTAAAAAAGGGTAAACACTACGTAAAGTAACAAGTGAATTAATGACCAGAACAATAGACTTTAGTAAGTTAGACTTAGAAACCCATTTCTATGGGATAATATCAAATTTCGGCTTCTTTAATACACGTATAGAAAATTTCATCTATAGCTATGTTAGAGAAAAATATATCTATAATATAGGAATAGAAAGAAGAAACCAACAATATAGAAATAAGAAATACTTGGGTAATTTAAAGAAAGAAACAGATTTTTATTAAGACGGATTTTATTTTATAAAACAGATTTTTTTGAAAACTCATCCGTTTATAAAACGTAACATTATCATCTTTAAAATGTGGAGCCTCTGACATAAATATCTATTGAAAGCTTTTGAAATAAGACAACAAAGCTGTTTTTTTAAATGAATGTGAAGATGCCTATGAATGAAGCAGACGAAGAGGTACACCCTGTAATGAAGTTCTGTGGGCTTGTCTTTCGTTACGGATGCCAGGATTGCAATTAGCGGGAAAGCTGTTGTATTTTAAAAAATTACCATATATTTCGTAGGGTATCGATTATTATTGCTAAAATAATTTATACGCACACACAAACATACACATACAAACAAACACGAACCCACACACACACAAAGAGTTGATGCGGGGATTTTTGGAATGTGATTTTGAGCCAAAACTTCAGGACAAAAGAAAATATTAATTTTAAGTGCATCACCATTTATTTTGCTCTTTTCTCGTTGTCGAGTTTTGAGTCTTAGTTTGTCGCACCCTTGTTCTTTCCTCATTCCTCCCATCTTTCTAGCTTTTTAAAGTTCTATTTATGTATCGTCACTTATATATATTCCCACACTCTTGTTCTTCCCATCTAAAGAGTTTTCCTATTTGCATTATAAGTTCAATGCCACATTTAATGGGCAGTTCAGAATTAACAATCACACGCTCACAGCCTATTTTAGATGTTTTAATCACTGCATTTCCTTTCACGGATTCAACAAATGATTTGATGTCATTTTGAAATGATTGCGTGCATGTGTTGTGTTAGTGAGAGCGTATGCCCTTCAGCGTCTGTGTAAAATTGTGTGCACGTGCATGTAAGGGAGATCAATCTCAGTTTGAAGAACGTGCCATATATGAGTTCATCCCATTTATAGTACACCCACATGACGTCATTCCATAGAAATCAAATCTCCGCCAATGAAACTCGTGATTATTTATTTTGAATTGCATTGATGTATAAGGTTCTATTTATAGTATGGTTGGCTTGTCACATTGTTTGCCACGCTAAAGTTATCAGTTATTTCAGCTACAAATTGGTACGGCCCGGTACGGGAGTAATGAGTGTATTTATTGGCATGTGTCGTATGCTTTTTTTCTATTTGGGGCCAAAGCGATGTATGATGTTGCACTGTCCCTAAAAACAAACCACTAATATAAACAAATTGATTTTAAACTATAAAAATAATCCTGCACAAATTAAGGCCTAATAATTTAAATGCCAGCAAGCTGCTTTATTGAATGAATAAACAATGAATGTACCACATAGTGTAATGTCTTGAATTAAAATGAATTGAAATTAAAAACAAAACATTTCGGAGAACGTTATACAACAAATATAAGAGAACTATTTAAAAGTGATAACCCCAAAAAATAATAAAAGTCGCATTTAAAGATGCCAGCCACCCGAGCTAGCTGAGTTCTTTAAATAATAAACATTGAATGTACCCAATAATGTAATGTCTTCTTGAAATGAACTTTGAAAAAAAATTCATTGGAGAGAACTTTATACATCAATTACAAGAGAAGTACATCTATTTAAAAGTTAGGATTAAAAAATAAATTAAGAATAAATAGATGAAAAAACAAAGTTTTTGACTAGAAATCCCTCATATATGAGACATAACTAAAAGTAGTGATTATGTTTAAATGCGACATTTACAGACTGAAACAGAATTATCTCCCCTGGCTTTAAAACCGGGCGCAGGGACGGTAGGGGGTGTGAACATCGACGGTCGGCGTCAACGCGTGAACTGAACTGTCACGTGAAAGAATTAAAACAAATGTTCGGTTAGTCCGATCGCTTAAACTTACAAAGCAAGTTAATATAAGGGATTTAATAACAGCTATAAATTATTTGAGACCTGTAAGTTTATGACAATGTTTAAAATTTCATCTTCATGTGTCGTTGCTTATCAGTGTTATAACATATGGCGGATTAAGAAAAAAAAAGGGGGGGGGCTGAACGCACTAAAGCCATAAACCCAGGGGCCCCCGATGATTTAGGGCCCCCAAAACTTAGTATATTTTAAAATAAAGGTGGACAAATGTTTGCAGGAATCCATGAAAATATCATAAATTAATTTTAAAAATCGTATCTATTAATCTGATCGCTATTCGGACACGATAGTCTTAGTAATCGAAAAACCTAATTTGATAAGCCCAATAAGAGAAAATATTCAAGAATAAGGCTTATATTTTTTTTAATTTACAAATTCCGTTAAGATCACCTGGTCGTATGGAAGTGTGTAGGCTTGTGCTGCAAGCGATGTCGGGATCGATTCTCAGCGCAGGATGTTTTTTTCTTCATTTGCTTTTTTTTTAATTTTAAATTATCTTTTTACATTAAATTTTAGGTTACCGGCAAACAGTTATTTCTTCCTGTTCGTTTTTTTTCATGAATATTCTTTTTGGCTGGGAAGGCCGATCCCGTAGTACAGACAAAACATGAGCAAGGAACCAATGGACTATTTAGTTACAAGTTACAGTCTTATATTAGCTGCTAGTAATCATTTTATTTAAAGGGACGCCGGCTGGACAGGGCCCCAGTTTGAATTGCAGCCAGGGGCCCCGTGCAATGTGTATTTTAATAATCATTCTTACAACTTACAATATTAGTGTTATAATGTAATCATTCCTAAAATATCATTGTTACGTTATCAGTTTTAAAATATCAGTGCTACCATATCAATGCTATACTATTGGTGTCAATGTCAAAAGCCCAATTCTAACTTGTTTGAACAGCAGTAATGCATATGGACAAGTGTAAATTGTTTAAGTGTGTACGGAGAGACAGAATGATAAATTAGATTTTAGTTTTTCCAGTTGCCTTGTCGACACTGTAAGAAATGGGGGTGATTCAAATGAATAGCATGTTTTAAAACAATCTTTTGAGTTGATGTTGAAACTGATTGGACACAAAACACATGACTCAGATCACTCGTAACTGATTGGACACGAAATATATGACTTAGATCACTCGTAACTGATTGGACACAAAACACATGACTTAGATCACTCGTAACTGATTGGACCTTGGATAAAATGTACACTACCCACTTCTTAGGAAATAATTAAATACGCCTTAAACGTGCTTTAAAATATTTATGTTTTTTTACATTCGTTTTAAATATCATGAAAGTAAATGATCAAAAACAACAACAACAACAAAACAAAAAAACAACAAAAAAAAACACACTAAATGGTAGATGTTTATTGCATAAAATTCTGAAATTAGACAAACTGATTTGAAATCTAACCTTCTCCTTATCTTTTATTACTTTAAATATCACATAATATTATTACGTCCTACGCTTATCCATGGAATATGTCTTCACATTAAAGAAGTACCCCCTTCAGATCCCGAGTCGGGGGTTCGAGCCCAGGTACTGGCAAGGCCCCTGGGGCATTGTGCTGGCCACACATTCCCCTGCTCGTTAGAGGTGGCTAAAAACTTGAGAACGCTACATCACTTGCCCCATAGTCCGTCATGGACTGACAAGGGGGCCTTACTAACTATGCTACACCCACGATATTATAACGGTTTCACTAACTATGCTACACCCACAATATTATTACGGTGTCATTAACTATGCTACACCCACGATATTATTACGGTGTCACTAACTATGCTACACCCACGATATTATTACGGTGTCACTAACTATGCTACACCCACGATATTATTACGGTGTCACTAACTTTGCTACACCCACGATATTATTACGGTGTCACTAACTATGCTACACCCACGATATTATTACGGTGTCACTAACTATGCTACACCCACGATATTATTACGGTGTCACTAACTTTGCTACACCCACGATATTATTACGGTGTCACTAACTATGCTACACCCACAATATTATTACGATGTCATTAACTATGCTACACCCACGATATTATTACGATGTCATTAACTATGCTACACCCACGATATTATTACGATGTCATTAACTATGCTACACCCACGATATTATTACGGTGTCACTAACTATGCTACACCCACGATATTATTACGATGTCACTAACTATGCTACACCCACGATATTATTACGATGCCACCAACAACATCTTCATAGACTTTGAGTATGCGTCCCAAGTTTTGTAATCAACTCTTGAATCGCAAGAATTCTTTTTTGTTTTGTTTTTGTTTTTGAGACTTGATCAAAGATCATCATCCCATGATGTATTTGGCAATGCAGGCCTGGATTATTCGTGGATTGAGTTTCCTAATCACGCCGTATTTGTCTTGGGGTTTTTCCAAGTGGATGTAGGATGCCAGATAAGCAAGATGTGCAGGCTCGGGCCAACAAAGACGAGTGTGGAAAAACACGGACAAAGAAGGGAAGTATGGTCTTAGCAACTGTGTGCCGACATCATCGCTTCTGAAGAAATTATGAAGGTAAACTAACAATTCAGTTTTTATTTAAGGGAATGTTGTCCCGATCTACTATTGCGCGTCTTACATTTTGAACAGTGGCTGATGTATTGGTCTTGGGTGTTTCGATTGAGGCGATGTTTTTTGAAGGGGGGGGAGGGGTGGAGATGGAGGTATTCAGGTCAGATGTCTGCTCATCTTTTCTTTTAATAAGGCGAGTAATTCCCTTCCCATACACACGCACTTGAGATTTACGTATCACATGGCAATATCAATAACCACAAACTAGAGTGAACTTTGAGCTAGATTCATCGACATTACGCAAACTCAGTACCAGAGTATCAACTCTTAAATTAAGACTATAGACCGTATTCCCAAATTAACATTGTCACCTACGTGCAGTTGTTGTGGGGAAAGGAACAACAATGATCCAAAATTGGATATTTAAGCTGAAAAGAAAGGAAGAAAGAAATTACCGGGCATAAAGACATCCAGCTACTACCTATGTTCAAATCCCATTTCTTGACTTGTCTATTGTATTACTGGCCGATCATTGTAAGGGGTTAGTTAACATCCAGCAGGCCAAAAAACCTGTCCAAGTTCGTTCTTCTTACTGTTACTTTCCACTTCACAGATGATGACACTCCTTGAGGTCTAACTAAATAAATGGAGTGAATAAATAATCGGCTTAGGATTGGTTGAAATTCAGAGTTTGTCATCTACTACATTTAATAACCTGCTACATTTGATCACATACTACATTTAATTTATTACTTACAGCATTTGACAACCTATGACGGCCGATGATCCAGCGCTGGCGGACTTTTTTTAAAAAAAATTTTTTTTTAATTTGATTGTTGTTTTTTCATATTACGATTTTTGACATAGCTATTAATAATTTTCAGAATTGACAAATATTTTAAGCATGTGCAGATTACGCCTTTGACAAACTCATGGATTCATTTCACTTTCAGACTTGAAAGCTTAGAGCCGAGACGCACTAGCATAAATTGGTTTTTGATTACTGCGTCGACACAAAAGCCAAAAAAACAGATTCCCCTTTTTATACCAATGATAGCAATGTTGTAATTCCTAAATACGAACAGCACGAAATGAAACATGTACACAACAGGCGTGGACAGGAAATAGACGGACGCTTTAAGATGGATGGAAGCTTTATTGCCCCTCGATGATTATTTGTTCATTTTCTTTCACTGGGATTTCGACGTTACATTAGTGATGTTGCTTATGGTAACAGAATGGCTATAATAGGAATATATCTTTTTGGAAGGATTTATCGGAGGGAACATGTGGGTTGACGAGTGTGTGGGTGGACTTGAGTGTGAGGGTGGACTTGACTGTGTGGGTGGACTTGAATGTGTGGGTGGACTTGAATGTGTGGGTGGACTTGAGTGTGTGGGTGGACTTGAGTGTGTGGGTGGACTTGAATGTGTGGGTGGACTTGAGTGTGTAGGTGGACTTGAGTGTGTGGGTGGACTTGAATGTGTGGGTGGACTTGAGTGTGTGGGTGGACTTGAATGTGTGGGTGGACTTGAATGGGTGGATGGACTTGAATGTGTGGGTGGAGTTGAGTGTGTGGGTGGACTTGAATGTGTGGGTGGACTTGGGTGTGTGGGTGGACTTGAGTGTGTGGGTGGACTTGAGTGTGTGTGTGGACTTGACTGTGTGGGTTGACTTTAGTGTGTGGGTGGACTTGACTGTGTGGGTGGAGTTGAGTGTGTGGGTGGAGTTGAGTGTGTGGGTAGAATTGAGTGTGTGGTGGACTTGAGTGTGTGGGTGGAATTGAGTGTGTGGGTGGACTTGACTGTGTGGGTGGAGTTGAGTGTAGAGATTAGTCCTCTACTGGACTAATTGGATTTCACCGCAGCTAAGTTTTTTTTATTCTTTCGTTATATTCGTTTTATTTGTGTACTTTTTGTTCGTTGAGGAAGGCTCTTTGTAACCTTTTTATATGTTATTCATTTACTACTAAGGATGGTACGTTAATAGTTAGGATAATACAGTAACTGTATAAGATGGTACGGTAACTCGAAAGGATGGTACGCGAACTCGATTAGATGATACGGTAACTAGATAGGATGGTAGAGTAACTAGATAGGATGATACGGTAACTAGATATGATGGTACGGTAGCTAGATCAGATGGTACGGCAACTTCTTAAGATGGTAATGTAACTATTTGAGGAAGGGGTGTCCAACATACGGCCCACGAGCCAATTGCGGCCCGCGAAAAAAAAATTAATGGGTCGTCACGCCTCATCTAAAATAAATTAATTGACTCGTGGATTTTATTTTAACGACATTGAATTTATAAGCAACGGTTAACTTATAGCCTTTTTTGAGTAAAAAATACGATGACACGAAATTGATGAAAATTGCAAACATTGATGATATTAAATTGTTTACCAATGTGAATATTGATTTTAAAAATATCAATAAAGTTATGTACTGTTATGTCTACAAAATTTGATGTCCTCAGATGGCAAAATTTTTGAATTAATATTTCTTTGTTATGGAAATGAATGTATTGTCGGTTTGATTAACATTTTAAGACATTTTTTAAATCATACATTTTAACACAAACTATTTGGCCCTAGTTATATTACAACACATTTTATTTAATGTAAGCTGCTAAGCATAAAATGCAAATATTTATTCTATAACTCTCACATGATTTATACATTTTACTAATTTCTTATGATGGAATAAGATATTTTTAAAGTCTCTATAATCGCTATAGTTTTGTCTCACTTTGTTTTCAACACAAAAAATCACTTTTACATAATGCTTTTTTTTTACACAAACCGAAAAAGCAGAAAGATCAAACATTCCAAGTAGTAATCTTTAACAAAAAGGGTGTGGAAAAAAGGTGCCGGAAAGCCGTAAAAGGTGCGTTCTGCTAGAAAAATAAAAGCACTGCTCTTACAAGTTACAACAAAAATTAATGCTTTAATTAATGAGCCTCTATCTCAGTCTCGACGTATGTCGATTTTCGTTTGTTAACTTAATCCGACCCTCACATACTGCTACTTCATGGATGTGATCCTCTTTACAAAAAGTTTGTACACCCGTGGTTTAAGGTTTTTATCTGGTTAGGTTTATAGATGTTTGGATAAATAGGCTTTTAACTAGATTTTAAAAAATAGGGTGTTAAGTAGTTTGAAAATTTAATACCACATTATGGGATGTTTTCTTGATAAAGTGACCTGTTCAACAGCCAACAGAATTTGAATCTGCTTGATGCGTCGTTTGGTCTGACCTGTGGCATAACCTGGTAGATACCTGCCTTTAAAGGATGTCATCGTAAGTTTCAACTAAAATAATGTCATCGTAACTGCAATATTATTTTAGTGTTAAAATCAAGAATTAAAATTAAACTACCAACTTTCTCATGTCATACCAATGAAAAATTCCACCCCCTACAAAATTTAAAAAAAACTCCCCGAAAAAAAGCAAACAAATAAAAAAATTAAAAAAAAACACCAAGATTAACGCATGGCCGCACTTAACCTCTAAGCCAAATTTCTCAACACTCTCCGAGAGTCACCAAGTGTCTCTAAGACATCTAGCAATAACTGAACGCTCGCTAAGACTGCAAAGGTCGCAGTGAGAGAAAAGGCTGGACTTTTATACCCGTGTTGACATTTACTGACAATCAACTTTTATTGGCGTTGTTAACATTGGTAAAATTGACCTTCAGCTAACGCCAGTGTGGGAAATAGATTTGGTACGGCTCTCCACCACAAGTAAAGATCGAGTTTACGTAATGGTTTAGGATCATCAATAGGAGAAAATTACAAGAACGTGATTTCAGTTGCGCAATACTTTTTAGAGGATCTCGCGGGAGTGAGAGAACATCTGAAACGTTTCAATGAAATCGGGGAAAAATTCATAATCCGCTTCTTATAATATGTCAAAGGCGTCTTGGTAAAACCATTTAATCACGCGTTGTCAGACAGAATAAATAACAAAGGGGCAAAAATCGAAGTAAGTTGCAGCAGAGGCGTCACTAGAGGGGTGCTGGGGGATGCTTACCGCACCGGGTGACACCGTAACAAGGGGTGACACCATAGTGTAAAATTCTGTTATTTGTACGGCACACTCGGAGGAGGTCTATGGGGTAAATTGTGAGGGCATGACAGCATTATCTACCGCACTGGGTGACACCAACCATAGTGACGCCTCTGAGTTGGTTCTAAGGTAAAACTGGTGGCAGAAGCAAATTAACAATGAGAGGTTGTTGAAGAGGGTACAGGAAAGCCTAAACCAGTCTTGCTGATTGGTCTCTTCTTGGACTACACATTTTTTAACTCTTTTTTCTTCTTATTTGCGTGCTTTTTGTTTGTTTGTTCGTTTGTTTATGTTTGTTCACCGATGAAGGTGATTTGGCTATTCGTTCGTTTCTTTTTTAGGATCATTTTTAAAGCCTACCCATACTCTATTCAATAACTTCTTACATTACTGTTCATCTTTCTGATGCTTTGTTGTGCACTGTGTCGTTCTTGCCTACCCCAAAGACCCACCTTCAGCCATCGCAACCCCAACTTGTTTCCGGCCAGGTTTATGGGGGCAATTAAGAAATTATTCGTTTTATGGCTTAATAGGCAAGGTGAAAACTGAAAGCTAAAGTCAATGGCTTTTTATTCCGATTAGGTCGTGATATGACACAAACAATCAGCGAATGTCAGGCCCATCTAATCTTCCAATGGTACATCCATAAACAAGTACCATCCTTCTATCAGCACCATCCATCAACCAGTACCATCATTCTACCAGCACCATCCATCAACATGTACTAACCTTCAACCATCACCATCTTCCATCGGTATCATTGTTCGACCACTACCACTAACACTGAGATTCGCAGACAAAATTTGATAAAATGCATCATGTTACAGGAGTTAATGCATTTTTCCTCTGTTGCTATTTCTTTAAAAGTTGCATAACGCCTCACCCCGCCCCTCCACATACTCATCCCTAAGAGTAAGAGGATCAGTCCTTCCAATCTCTAATGTCGTTTTTTTCCCAATCTGTAAAATAGAAAAAGACACAAGCCATTGTAAAAATGTACCACCAATGTTTCGGCTGTTTTATTTGACTGTAATCGGCATACTTCCGTCTCGCAAGACGATGGTGCATCACTGTTGGGTTGGGTTGAATTTCCTCGTGTGGCTGTGCAGTTCTATCCTTGAGTGACAGTCCTTTGCCACAGGTTTTGCACACGAGTTCTGTGTTTCCCAATGTTTTAGCCTTTCTCCTAGCTCTTCTGTCTGTAGCCTCCTCCATCCTTCGCTCATCGGCTACCATGACGCCATCTTTGACAACTGTGCGCCACGTAGATCGGTCTTCTACTTTACATTCCCGGTCACTTGTGCTTATTCTGGCTGCTTTCATGTCTCTCTGGCAGACATCTTTAAATCTGAGACGTGGGCGACCTGTCTTCCTCTTTCCCGATGCCAGTTCTCCATATAGGAGGTCCTTGTGGATACGACACGGGCTCATTCTTTTTACATGTCCTAGCCATCTTAGGCGTCTTTCACCAAGGATTGAGGACATGATTTGGATATTGGCACGCATCAGGACCTCACTGCTTGGCACGTTGTCCTGCCATTTAATGCCAAGGATGCGACGCAGGCACCTAAAGTAGAAGCAATTAAGCTTGTACTAATGGGGTGTATAAGTGGTCCATGTCTCGCTCCCGTATAGCAGCGTACTGATGACGTAGGCACGATAAACACACAGTTCGGTTTTCTCCATTAGCATGGTTTTTTGCCACACCCTTTTATTTAGTTTAGCCATTGTGGCAGCTGTTTTGCCAGTTCTACTGTTTATTTCGTCCTCGAAGGACAGTGAGTTAGAAACCTTTGACCCCAAGTAGGTGAAACTGTCTACAACCTCCAAGTTTTCATTGTCGATATTGATGTTAGCAGGAGAACATATTTGGCTGTACATGAAATGAAAGATGCTGAACTAAACAGTTTGGTTGGTGATAAAATAACTGACGCGGGAGTTGTAAACATTGACTTCAACTTAATTGGTTTGTGGCCAGGGCTCTTGTTAAGCGAATGCTCGCATCAGTTCTTTGTTTGTGTTGTTGTTTTCATGTTCATTATTTGACCGCTGATTTGCTCTTTATATTTTTGCCGTTAGACTGATGTATTGCCAAATGATACAAAGGTCTTATGAAATTAGATGAAACTTTTGTGCAAATTGTCTCACGACAGCGATATATAAATAAATATTAATAGCGTTTAAACCCATTGGGCATAGGGTCGTTTAAACCCATTGGGCATATGGTCATTTAAAACCATTGGGCATATGGTCGTTTAAGCCCATTGGGCATAGGGTCGTTTAAGCCCATTGGGCATAGGGTCGTTTAAACCCATTGGGCATAGGGTCGTTTAAACCCATTGGGCATACGGTCGTTTAAACCCATTGGGCATAGGGTCGTTTAAGCCCATTGGGCATAGGGTCGTTTAAAACCAATGGGCATAGGGTCGTTTAAACCCAATGGGCATAGGGTTGTTTAAACCCATTGGGCATAGTGTCGTTTAAACCCATTGGGCATAGTGTCGTTTAAACCCATTGGGCATAGGGTCGTTTAAACCCAATGGGCATAGGGTTGTTTAAACCCATTGGGCATAGTGTCGTTTAAACCCATTGGGCATAGGGTCGTTTAAACCCATTGGGCATATGGTCATTTAAAACCATTGGGCATATGGTCGTTTAAGCCCATTGGGCATAGGGTCGTTTAAGCCCATTGGGCATAGGGTCGTTTAAACCCATTGGGCATAGGGTCGTTTAAACCCATTGGGCATACGGTCGTTTAAACCCATTGGGCATAGGGTCGTTTAAGCCCATTGGGCATAGGGTCGTTTAAAACCAATGGGCATAGGGTCGTTTAAACCCAATGGGCATAGGGTTGTTTAAACCCATTGGGCATAGTGTCGTTTAAACCCATTGGGCATAGTGTCGTTTAAACCCATTGGGCATAGGGTCGTTTAAACCCAATGGGCATAGGGTTGTTTAAACCCATTGGGCATAGTGTCGTTTAAACCCATTGGGCATAGGGTCGTTTAAACCCAATGGGCATAGGGTCGTTTAAACCCAATGGGCATAGGGTCGTTTAAACCCATTGGGCATAGGGTCGTTTAAACCCATTGGGCATAGGGTCATTTAAACCCAATGGGCATAGGGTTGTTTAAACCCATTGGGCATAGGGTCGTTTAAACCCACTGGGCATAGGGTTGTTTAAACCCAATGGGCATAGGGTTGTTTAAACCCAATGGGCATAGGGTTGTTTAGACCCATTGGGCATAGTGTCGTTTAGACCCATTGGGCATAGTGTCGTTTAAACCCATTGGGCATAGGGTCGTTTAAACCCACTGGGCATAGGGTCGTTTAAACCCATTGGGCATAGTGTCGTTTAAACCCATTGGGCACAGGGTCGTTTAAACCCAATGGGCATAGGGTTGTTTAAACCCATTGGGCATAGGGTCGTTTAAACCCACTAGGCATAGGGTTGTTTAAACCCAATGGGCATAGGGTTGTTTAAACCCAATGGGCATAGGGTCGTTTAAACCCAATGGGCATAGGGTCGTTTAAGCCCATTGGGCATATGGTCGTTTAAATCCATTGGGCATAGTGTCGTTCAAACCCATTGGGCATAGGGTCGTTTAAGCCCATTGGGCATAGGGTCGTTTAAGCCCATTGGGCATAGGGTCGTTTAAAACCAATGGGCATAGGGTCGTTTAAACCCAATGGGCATAGGGTTGTTTAAACCCATTGGGCATAGTGTCGTTTAAACCCATTGGGCATAGGGTCGTTTAAACCCATTGGGCATAGTGTCGTTTAAACACATTGGGCATAGGGTCGTTTAAACCAAATGGGCATAGGGTTGTTTAAACCCATTGGGCATAGGGTCGTTTAAACCCAATGGGCATAGGGTTGTTTAAACCCATTGGGCATAGTGTCGTTTAAACCCATTGGGCATAGGGTCGTTTAAACCCATTGGGCATAGGGTCCTTTAAACCCATTGGGCATAGCGTTTGCCATTTCTCAGACCCGGAAACGTCATAAATCATGTACGTAATGTTGTTATCTATTGTATTCAATATTTTCGTAAAATAAATTCTGTCAGCATAATAAATCAAGTAAACTAATGATTCGTTTGAAAAATATCTAATATAAGTTGTAAACAACATTTTGTCTTGGTGCGAGTCCAATAGATTGACTCAAATTAACGTAGAATTGACAAACTTCTTTTGAGATAATTCCTCATAGAATACCCTGACATTAATGAATTCGTCCATCTGAATACTCCGGATATTTCTATAATTAGATTTCTGCCTTAATATGACAAGGGCTATTTGGTAATTTTCCCCGATGAGTAAATATCAGTAAATGACTAGTGTTGTTTTTTTCTGTTTAAGTTCCTATGTAAAAGTTCAAATGTGGAATGAGTTGAGGGGAAATGTCTGATTGCTAGAGCAGAACTGACAGATACTTTAAATCTTCTTAAGCCGTTGAATAGTGCACGCCCGATGCGACCATCATATGTCTTCTATTTTTGGACTCACTGGTTTACAACGTACTTTTATCTTTTTTAGCGTACTTTCCTATCATTCGGTCAATAAAGAAACATCTCTGAGCCCATGGGGTGGGAGGGGGGGCGACTGTGTTATGAAGGTTTTGTTAAACTAGTCCATAACTTCCATAAAGGTCAGTTCTTAGCGACTGAGCTCAAAAAGATCAAAAGGACATATTCTTAAGTTAAAAAATAACATATTGTAATAGAGTTAAACATGATTTTTAATGAGGGTGGGGAACGAGGTTCAAATAGGAAAATAAAGAAAAGTGGAAGTACTTAAATTTATTAATAAAACAAAGATCATCGCCAGATTCTGGATCTATGGTTTATAATCGTCATAATGATGCACGGCCTCCTCAACTTATGGGATCTTGTTGCACAAAGAAAGATTGTGGCAAAAACGTCTTATCTGATAAACAGTAAGCGAAATACTAGCATTTGAGCGTCATTACTTTACAGATTGCCAACGTGAGTGCGTGTGTGTGTGTGTGTGTGTATTTTTTTTTCCATCCATAACCTGGAATGAGTAGAGGGCTGAAAGAAGTGGTGGAATTAGAGTGTTTGGGAAAATCTTTTAGTGTTGTTTCTTTTATTTGCTATCCTCGCGTTTATAATTATCCTCTGCACACGATAATTGAGATAATCAGGTCCAAATATCAAGGAGCAATAGTTATTGACAAATGTGAAGGTCAATGTTGCACAAAAAAATGATGTGATGGAAAAAATCAGTGGTTCTCAAATGATATGATTAAAACATCAATACAGTTGGGAGCATAGACCCACCCCTAACGCCCTTGACTTATCCCCTCCCCGACGCCTAATTGTTTGTTAAAAAAGATATGAATGTTTTTCAAGACAGGAGTAAGTAGAAGAATTATGTAAAGAAGATTACAAGACGATCATTGTGACGCTGAAAGCTGTAACTGACCAGTTTAACACACAATTATTTGAAGCGCTGTGGCGAGCTGCCTACGAAGTGATGCTGCAGTCAACCAGCTGCCTACGAAGTGGTCTGCAGTCAACCAGCTGCCTACGAAGTGGTGCTGCAGTCAACCAGCTGCCTACGAAGGGGTGCTGCAGTCAACCAGCTAGCTGCCTACGAAGTGGTCTGCAGTCAACCAGCTGCCTACGAAGGGGTGCTGCAGTCAACCAGCTGCCTACGAAGTGGTGCTGCAGTCAACACCGGCATCGTTTTCTTCATTTAGTAGAGCGGCTCCATGCGGAGTTTGTTCTGTGGAGTGGAAGGGGCGGCAACCATTTTAGCCCGCCCAGTGTGGCATTGGCCTTCGCCGACCTCAGAATGATTGAAATGAAAGATTTTATTCAGCGGCTGAAGCCCTTAATTAACATAACTATATGATTGTATGGAACAAAAAATTGCATGGCCTTATGGAAGTTTCAATTACAATAGGAGTTGTATAAGAGAAAGCTGATGTCCATTGCAGGGGTTCTTAAGAAATATTTAAAGCCAAATACAGACGTTCTTAAAAGAAAGCAGACGCACAGGATAAAAAATTAAAAGTCCCAACAATTTTCAACAGTGTAAGAAAAATATAATAATAAACTAATAAATGGGCCCTGTTCTATAAATAACACAGAATGTCTATTTATAGTCGTGGGTTCGTGGAGTCAATCCTATTGTTAACTTTTGTTTTTATGAATCTGCTGTAAACTGAAATGTGCCTTGACTTCCTTTCCCCTAAAGTCACCTTGACTAGATACTAAATATAAATGTAGTTTTAACTTGTTAATTAGGGCAATCGCTGCTCATAAAACTTTTTCCTGACGTTAAAAAAAAATTGTGAGTTTTATTGCAATTTAGAGCACACAAAATCTTCACTTGAGTGTAAGGTTGGGAACATCAGGGGTCGTGGGCGTATCGTTGGCTACATTGGGTGCAACACTAAGAAGTTGTTTGGGGGAAACAATAACTCAAATAGCGAGTGTCCAATGTGTGTCAAAAATTGGTGACGTTTGACGGTACTATGGGGTGGGCGGGGGGGGGGAGTTTATGTAGTGGCTACAAAGAAGTGTGACGTATGGACGGCCCACACCCCGTTCTGTCCACACGACTTATCCACCCAGTAACTACTCAACACTGTCCACAGCTTGTATTTTGTTTAATCCATATGTGTATTTGTTTATTTGTATACTTATATTGGCGTCTGGATAGCGAAGTCAACAGTGCGCTCGCCTCACAAACTGAAGGGGCATGGGATCTAGCTCACGTTAAATCCACAACAAAAATGTTGATGACTAACTATTGCTAAAAAGTCATCGCTGACCTGGAGAGGAGATGGGCGCCGCCAGGTCCACCAACCCCCTAGAAAGTTCTAGATCTAATGGAAACATTAGAACCCCCTACGACCACGAGGTTATGGGACACACACATAGTTATATTATTTAACTCCACACCACTAGTACTATATTATAATTTGTCATCTATATGTTTAATCCACACGTAATTAAACTGCTAGGTCTCTATATTATCATTATTTAAGCTTCAAAACGTGTTAATTTTTTATTCAGACCACACCTTCCATTCAAACAAGTTTACTATTTTGTTTTCTCCTAAAGCGTAGATTTAGTCAACGATTGCGATCATTGCACATCCATGGAACCATCAGAACACACGAAACCTGCACTAGGAAACCAATTGTCTCATCTGCATGCATCTTAAGTTACCATATGTTACTTATGATCTAGACTGATGTCGACGCCACTGGGTTGGGTTTTGCGCCAAACTACTCCACTCCCCCCCCAAACCTGTCAGCCACAATGTTACCTGGAGATATAAAACAGAGGCCAGGTAGGTGTACAAAAGAATCACAGTGTGACGGGGAAGGGGTGGAGGACCAGACGGTGATGGATTGTCTCGGCACTGATAGAGGAGGAAAGCTCAGAACTGAAGAGGTGGGGAGGAGTGGGTCGTCCAGAGGTGTGGCCAACAAGACACGCTCTTCCGTTACACCAAGGTGAAGGTCAAAAATGTAAGGCAAAGGCTACGACTTTATATGTTTCATTTGACAAGAGACATATAATGTTTGTTATTTTAAGGCCGGGAGTATTTCTTGAATTACTCTTTCGATACCCAGTAAATGGCACATCACTCAACATGCCGGGCGGTACCAACATGTTTGTGGGTTAACTACTGTCCTCTCCTGGTATGGAGTTCAAAAGTTCTAACGCTAATCCCGCGATCAGATTATTCATAAACCAATCACTTTGCATCAGAGTTGATAATCGAGGTATTTTCGTGTGTATTCCGTGCGTATAGCAGCAAGTAACTCACAGGGGCGAACAACGCCCATTCCGGATGGAAGAAACCCCATTGTGGCGGACAATATCCAATCGGGGTTGCTTGTTTTAATCATAAGATGGAGCACACATTAGTGGCAGATAAAGATTGAAAGAGCACTTTATAACTTCAACAGATCCAGTGCGGCGTTCAACATATTGTGTAACAACCTTGAAAATTCAGCATGTAATAAAAAGCACGATACTGGTTTAACACAAATAAGGAAAAATTTAGTCGTAGCAAGGTCCGGTAATTGTTGTATTGCTCAACATTCATAGAAATTGAATTATGCAAAAATACGGCAAATAATAGACTAAACATTTTAACCTTCGGATAAAAGAAGAGACAAACTCATCTTCTGCCCCAATGTATGTCACACGCGGTAATGATGTTATAAGAGATATGTCCTGCAATGATATAATAAGAAGTAATACTTTTCAGTATGGACGAAAGCATGAACTCAACAATAATTGTGTATTTACATCAGACGTTCAGACGTGCGCAGACAGTAAGGGCATCATGGGTAATTAATATGGCTGCCCCATACGTGTAACGTTATGTAAGTTAGTGTAGGCTGTGTGCAGATATTTAAAAAAACAAGTACGCGAGGGGGAGGGAGGCGGTGGTAGGGACACAGGAAGCTTCATCAGATAATGTTTGTGTTTAAATATGTGGTGATAAAACTGCAGTCTGCGGACCACATGCGGCCGGAACGGAGTTATATGCATGGGGCCCGCAGAAGTTTGCAACAAGTTCGAACAGATCAATAATTAATTTATGTTAAAGTGGACATATTAATTGTGAAACTGGCCTTGCCCAGAAGAGTCTGACCACCCCTTAAGTAAATTTAGTTCGACAGTTTTATCCCAAGAATGGTGTTATATTTATCTATTTTAAATAATTGTTAAAGAGAGGGCCTGGGGGAAGCAGGTTTGGAGATTACTCAGTCCAGCAATGTGCCTGTAGATATCTAGCATATGTTAATTAAAGTTTGGACGTTTGGAATACCTAGTGCCAGGGCCGGACTAACAGTCCGTCTTTCCGTGCAAATGCACGGAGTAAAAAAATAGAGGTGCGCAAAATTCATTTTATGGAAATGCGTTTAGGCGCGTTCTGAAAATGAATTTAGAAGACAACTATAATGTGGCCATAAATCCCTTTTCTTTTAATTATCATTTTAAATAATAAACGATTCATAACTATTTTATTATAAGTAAAAATTCGATTTTAACCCGGGCCGCAGTGAGTTTCATGACGAGAGGTTATATCGTTCTTTCTACGCCACAAATGGTGTAACTAGGATCATTTGCACCCAGGAAAACATTATTTTAAAATTATAAAATGGCCGCCCCTGATCCTTTCAGTTTCATCAAATTTGACTATGATATAACGTTGTTAGCCTCATTTTTGCGCCCTTGTACCTTGGAGCCCGGGGACATGTTTATCTCATGGCCCCACATGGTTACGAAATGAACCGGCGCACAGAACAAAATGGTTGAACTTTGATTTCCCTACTAATACGAGCGGACGTAGGTTCACATCAAACAATTATATCAGCATATATCTTAGCATTTGTGAGAACAATGAAATAGATAGCTCAATAAGAGATGAAGCACCTGGACTACTTACGTAACAACTAGTCGAATTTCGTATTGTTCTGTCGTGATATCGTATGAGATATTAACTCATGTCAATCTCATTAGTAAACTCATGCCGGGCAAAAATTATGATATTGCATTGGCATTAAAACTTTTGATAAGTTCCAATATTTAAAAAAAAAGAATCTAGATCTGAAAATCACTTTGATGATGGTTGTTGGTGCTGGTAAATGACATCAGAAATAGATGCAGGTTAAAATATTTGACTCAATACAAGGACATCGAGTTCGTATGAGAAAAAGTCAATTTGATGAAAAATTAGTTCGAGATACAAATTTGAATTATTTTACCACCTTGTTGACACTGCAAACCAAAGATTTTCTCAGCTGCAACATCACAACAGTTACTTTTGTTTTTAAATCCCTTATATTAACTTCGCGGCCGTCTCTGTCATCATCTCTCTCTCTCTCTCTCTCTCTCTCTCTCTCCTCTCTCTCTCTCTCTCTCTCTCTCTCTCTCTCCTCTCTCTCTCTCTCTCTCTCTCTCTCTCTCTCTCTCTCTCTCTCTCTCTCTCTCTCTCTCTCTCTCTCTCTCTGTCTGTCGTCATCTCTGTCTTGGGCGGGCGGAAAAACAAAAGTAAAAATTACCCACTTCCCGTGATCCGATCGAGCTGAAATTTCGCACACGGACCCGTCTGACCTAACAATGCATCGTATCAAAATTTCAGATCGATCGAACGTACCGTAATTAAATTAATGCATTTTTAGTTTATCCTTATATGAGGTATGTAATTCAAATTCACAGTTTGTTATTGTTTTTTTTCCACGTGAAAGTTTGAGTTGACGCGTTGAGGCGACCCGTCGAAGCGCCGGGGCACTTTTGTTTACATTTTACGTGTCACGCTGAGCTCGGTCAAGCGAATCGGTGACCAGACTTTTCCCCTCTCACCAGGGTTATGAAGCAAACTTGAGTTAAGACAGATTCAGTCTGTAAATGTTTGTAAATAATCAATACTGTTAGTTATGTCTCATATATAAGGGATTTATAGTCAAAAACTTTTGTTTTTACGGGTATGTTTTTTTATTAAATCCCTTATATTAACTTCACTGGCGTCTCTCTCTCTCTCTCTCTCTCTCTCCCTCTCTCTCTCTCTCTCTGCTCTCTGCTCTCTCTCTCTCTCTCTCTCTCTCTCTCTCTGTCATCATCTCTCTGTTTTGGGCGGGCGGAAAAAAAAAGTAAAAAGTGACCCACTTCCCAGTGATTCGATCGAGCTGAAATTTGGCACACGGATCCGTCTCACCTAACAATGCATCGTATCAAAATTTCAGATCGATCGAACGTTCCTTAATTAAAATAATGCATTTTTAGTTTATCCTTATATGAGGTATGTAATTCAAATTCACGGTTTGTTATTGTTTTTTTTTCCACGTGAAAGTTTGAGTTAACGTGGTTAGGCGACCCATCGAAGTACCGCGTGCTTTTGTTTACATTTTACGTGTCACGCTGAGCTCAGTCAAGCGAATCGGTGACCAGACTTTCCCCCTCTCCCACCCCCCACCCCTCCCCCAGGGTTATGAAGCAAAGTTGAGTTAAGACAGATTCAGTCTGTAAATGTTTGTAGCGTTTGAAAATAATCAATACTGTTAGTTATGTCTCATATATCAGGGATTTATAGTCAAAAACTTTGTTTTTACGGGTTTGTTCTATTAAATCCCTTATATTAACTTCGCGGCCGTCTCTCTCTGTCTGTCAAACAAACCATCGCATCAAAATTTCAGATCGATCGAACGTACCGTAATTAAAATAATGCATTTTTAGTTTATCCTAATATAACGTATGTAATTCGAATTCACTGTTTGTTATTGTTGTTTTTTTACCACGTGAGAGTTTGAGTTGACGCTTTGACGCGACCCATCGAAGTACCGGCGTGCTTTTGTTTACATTTTACGTGTCATGCTGAGCTCGGTCAAGCGATCGGTGACCAGACTTTTCCCCTCTCAGGGTATGTACTTTGATGATTGACATCAAAGCATTTGTGATGCAACCGCAGCTGCGTTTGGTTTCAGACTTGAGGTCCTGCCCACATGACTCGGGCGGGGATTTGGGGGAGCGTCGTTAGACCTCGAAAATGCACCTGGTGAGTTTTACAAGCATGATAAGTGTCTAAAAATGATATGAATAGGATTATGTGTATATATTTTAAGTCAAAGCGACACGGAATATCAATTTTTATTTTTTTATTTTTTTATTTATTTTTTTTTGTCGGGGGGGGGGTCTATTTGATACAATTATAAACGTTTTAAGTTCGATATAATTGTTCGATTGGTTTTTGGTCCAACGCCCTGGGCCATTCGAGATATAATAGTATTCATTAACTTTATTGAATGCATCACATTCTTGGCATCGCAATTCGAGAGTAGCACAAAATAAGGTGACCAGATTTTCCGGGGGCCAAAGCGGGACGGGGCCCCTTGGACGGGGAGGAGGGGTCCCCAGTTTCTGAAGTAAAAAATCGGGACGTCTGGTCACTTTAGCGGGACATGCAGTCTGAAATCGGGACGTCTGGTCACCTTACGCATCGGGATCACCGACAAGTCACGGGAAGGCCGTATCAAGGAGTAAAATGTAAATAGCTACAGAAATCGACGCACCAATTGGCTTAGCTAATAATAAAGCAATTTAAATTTATAAAAAAATATCACTGTTTTGAATATTTAATTAAATTTAAGAAAATATTAAGTCATTCGTACCCAAAATCAAAATAAAACGAATTGTATTTAAAGTATTGAAAAAAAGCGGGACAAGCGAGGGTCAGCGAGGAGATGAGGTCTGAAATCGGGACTGTCCCGCCTAAATCAGGACGTCTGGTCACCTTAAACAAAACAACTTTTTTTCTTAGCTCATTTTTAAGGCATTAATTTTAAATATCACAGAAAGGATACTTGATACAGTCAAGTCATTTGGATTAAGATTATTGTCACTCGTGTCAATATAAATGAAAGAAGGGTGGATTTAGGTGTCTTCGTATAGTACGTAGGTAAGAAATCTACATAGTAGTCAAATTTAAACAATGCATTTTCTGGAAGGAACCGGTTCAATAGTGGGCATATGTTCGAAGCGTACACGTACAAATTACATTACACATGACGTATTTTAATATATCTAGTGGATAGGAAATAAGGTGGGTTTTTGTTGTTGTTGTGTTATTTTTGTTTGGAGGGAGTGGGGTCAAAGCTTTGTGACGTATATTTGGAGGGGGGGGGGTGTCTAACTTTTTGTGACGACGCGTGACGAGGGGGGGGGGTGAAAAATCGTCTAAAATCGCGTGACGTCATTTTTGGACGGCCCCAAAACCTCACTATATTAGAAATTAAGTATGAACTCAGTAACAGCTTAAATATTTCTAAATTAATTAGACAGGTCTCTGAACTAAAAGTTCTTTTAAAAAATGACTGAGTATAAACTCATGCTGTTTTTGTTTTTTGTTGTATTTTTTAAAGAAGAATGTTTTAGTAAAATCTAATTACAAGTATTTGTATTAAGTACCGTGTTAAAGTTTAAGTAAAAGTGATTTTTTTGTGGATGTTCTCTACAAGATATAAAAAGCCATTTTTTTAGAATACATATATTGTAATTACGCACGGGCGCAATTTTTCACTTTTGCACGGAGTGGTTCAAAGTCTAAGACCGGGCCCTGCCAGTGCCTTCAAACACAGACAATAGAAATAAAAGTGACTTTTGTGGTAAAAAAAAATGTTCCCAGTCAGATGCCAGACAGAGCGGAGCGTTGCAAGTAGTGATTTCAACGTCAATCATTTCTTTGGGGTTAAGACCATCCCGGGACAACAGCGTTGACATGTTTCTTCCGGATAATTTTTTGTTTTAAAATTTATTTCAACCTGACTTAAACTAAAGACTTTTTTTTAAAAGAAAGAACATATTACGTATGCTTTTATACTATTACATTTTCTATTACTCAATTATTGGCCTTTAAATAGTCGAAATGTGCTTGTATACACAGATGACATTTGCAGGAAGATAAGAAAATGAATTTCTTCGACATTCGTCTTACTCTGTATTATCATTTATTTGTAAAAATGTATTTATTATTAATAACAACTATTAAAATATATCTATTTATAACATTTTATTTTGAGAACATCTGTGCTCAGTTGAATGAACTCTTGAGTATTTGAATGTGTAACAGTTTTAGCGTGAGACAGTGCATACGTGCCTCTCATTTTTTAAACTAAGACTGACTGTTGTTTGGATCATACCTAAGATATAAAATAAAATAGGAAAGGCTTAAACATAAAATGGTAAAACTCGAAAGGACGCTTCGGGCATCACAGTCTAACCTTCCCAGGGCATGCTATAGCAGCAAACCACCCAAGAACAATCTTTTGAAAATATATTGGAGAGTTACTGAGTTAGTGAGTATACTAACATTCTATACACATGAAAACGGTGGTCAAAGCGAAATTTTGATTCTGAGTTAACAGTCAGACTTGACTGCTTAGAAATAATTACTTTCAGTATCATTAAAATTTATAAACTTAGACATAAATAAATAAATATCAGAAATGAAAGTAAGCAAAGTAAAATAATATTTAAGACTTCATAAATTTGATTCACGAATACAATAAGCTTTTTAATTAAGTTGATGAGCATAGCGAAATTTCTTTTTCATTTCTCTTTATCTTAATTTTTTTAAAAACAGTTTTATGCTTTTATTTTAAAAGAACAGTAACCAACACAATTAGGATCCTTACAAAAAAAATAGAGTTGTCTTTCGTTAAATACAATATTGTCATATTTGCTAAATATATATAAAATATAAAAAATTTGCCCCCACATGTACATTTGTGTAGCTGATTAAGATTACGTACAAAAGTACAGCGTATTTAATGTGTGCGCACATACTCATATTCTGCTTGTTACCAGTAAGTTGCCACCTCCTTTAAAATGACGTGTAACGTGTGTAAAAATGCAAAAATCGGGAAGTACTTTTACTTTCTGAATTAAATAATTTCATGGACATTTTAAGTTGATTGAGTGAAGACTCATTTAACTTTCTCTCAAACCGACGACAATCTTGAGTTTCCTGATATTAACTTTTTAGCAAAGCACTCGAAATGTAAACCAAGACACTTTGAATGTCTAACTGTTGAACTACTTCTTACATCTAGCAGACGGGAAAGGTACTCAAAACTGAAATAAAGTCACCGAACACAAAATAATTTCTTAAACGGTAACAATGACACATTCGAATTGTTTTTATACACACTATGTTGTTGTTTATTGGCAGGAAACGATTGAACACGAAACGCTGCTGAGTGTGAGTCCAACATACCAGCTCAACTTTGTAAAATAAATATGTCCATAATACTTGTATGTGGAATGTGTGTTTGGGCACGTCGAGTGTTGGCACCACCAGTGCCGGATTTACTTATAAAGAAACTTAATTAATCAATGCAGAATTTACTGTTCGACTTGGATTATCCCCCCACCCCCCCCTTTTTTTCTCTTTGACTCGTACTTCCACCTCTCTCTCTTTATTTATTTAACACATGCCTCTTTTCTTCCTTCCATCTTTTGTATTTTAATGGCTATGAGTATGAGAACTCCGTATGGGTATCTAATATTATTTTAAGTTAAATTAGCATCAAATAGCTTAACGAAATACTGTTATCACGGAATAAGGGTGTAGCTTTAAATAATAAAACCACATTTTTTGTAATAGTTTATAGAAGTTTTTAATAGTGTTAAGGACCTGTTTATAATGTAATGTTTTGTGATTGTGGGACATCATGAGAACAAGCAAAACATGTTTTCACATCAGAGAAATGAAGTCGAGCATCCACAAGTTCAGCCTGCTTACAGTTACAATGTTCTCGATCACCTCATGTGTTCTGCCTAAAGAGGATAGTTTTATCACCTTTTTATTTCATGAGTCAAATTACTCCACGGCGGCTCTTCAGAAACCCGTTTCTGCTTTTTAACGTAACTCTAACTAATAAACAGAGAGAAGGAACGTTAGGACAGCATAATACTTTATTTGTATGCCGTATGCCGTATACCATCGTAGCATAGCACGGGTATACATGAAGAATATTTGTTTATGTTATGTATGTATAAGTATGTGTGTGTATTTGCGTGATTGTGTATGTGTGTAGAATTTAAACATATAGCTATGTAGTAAAAAAAAATAAGATGATCAAACGCCAGTTAAAAAATATTACAGTCAGACCTCGCTAAGTCGAACTTCATTAAGTCGAAAACATCACTAGAATGTATCGAATTAATTGTTAGGTCCCGGGCCAAATTCCATAAGACTAATGTATTTTAGATCTCCTTAACTCAAAGATTTTTGGCTTCCAACCTCCCTTAGTGGAATTTTCCAAGGCGTTTGCTGGATGCTGTGACACTTTTTAAAAAGAAAAATCTTACTTCCCTCATCCCACTATTGGGGTAGTAAAGTGGTGGAGGGGAGGGAAGGTGTCTCCTCTCACGGGCTTCTGTCGGTATGTCAAAGCAAGTAGGCTTCCATTCATGTGAAACATCAGACACCGCCTCTCTTTCCTGTCAAGCCTACTAGCCGGTATGGCTGTCGTCGCCCCCCCCCCAACCTCTCAATATCAACATTGTCCCTTGAATAGTGGCCTATTACGCCATTTTCCCTAACTCGAAAAGAAAACTCCGTAAGTCGATTTTTTTCGGGTTCCTTTGAGTTCGACTTAGAGGGGTCCGACTTTATTCATATTTATTTAGTCTGAAAATTTGATTTTTACACCGAAAATGTCAAGAATAAATTAAATTTTAAAAAGAGATACAAATTTATTTCTGATACAATATTTTTGGTCTCATTAAAACAGTACGTGCTAAACTAAAGCTGCACTGGTTTCAGTGATATCATGACGTCATGTGGTGCTTTATCATGTTATTTCGCGTATATGTTGTTACAATCTACTGCTGGTAATGTCAAATTTGTATTATAACTGTCGAAGATTAATAACAGCCCACTGCACGTGCTTTCATTGTGGATCGGCTAGCCCTTTATTATTCGTGATTTCGACATTTGGAGGTATGATGAAACATAAATTTGTGACTTTAGACCTCTGTTACCTACAGTTAAAAGTCTATCCTTCATCGAATGGGCTGGTTGGCAGTTTGGGTGACGAGTTATAATTGTTGACTAGATTTCACAGGCTGTGTAAATCATAAAATGATTTTTAATCACCGAATGACAAATTTAAACCCAATTCCAACTCAATGGCCCCAAAAATTCAAGGCTTCAAAAGAACAGTTCATAAATAAATGGTAGGTTGACCCTTCCGGTCAGCTCTTCCACGTCTGACCGGATGTTGGTGTAGGACGACCGAATGAAGACGCTGTATTTCCTCATCTCGGTCAACACGGACATGATTTGACCAAACTTTTGGAGAGGTTGTCGAACTTGTTTCCATAGGAGCAACAGCAAACAATTGACCAACTTCCAATGGATGGCTGCCACCATCTCCTCGGACTCTAGTTCATCACGATCTAATTGGAAATAAGGAATGCGTAATAAAGAAACAACTCGACACAAAGTTAGTACGTTAGGGGAAATTAAAATTTGACATAGTACTTACATATGTTCAGTTTTTTTTTAAAATTTAAATAAGGAAAAATATAAAAGACTGGACAAAAATAATTGAAAAAATAATAAATTTGGAATTGAAAAAAACTATTTAAAAAAATTAATTCTGATATTAGCTTTCTTAGGAGAAATTGATAGCTTCTATGCTATATCTATCAAATGTTTCATTATTGAATGAGACAAATAGATGACAAGTATTTTAAAATCTGTCATAATACAGTTTTCCGTGTTACACTTGAAGGATAATGTGATAATAATTTATTTTTTAAAAAATATATTAGAACGCTATAATTTAAAGTTATTCTCACTAAGGACGTATTGATGTTAGCAGTGAACAATATTTTCAAAATAACATAGCTGTAATATATATAAAAATGATTTTAGTTCAGAAATCAACCCATCTTGTGCCACAGAGTTCATATATCACCTTACCTGGTGCCAAATAGTTCAGTTATTAGGTGCCGCTCATAAATGACGTCACGCGTTTTTTGGCCGATTCAAATCGTCACACGTCGTCACAAAAACGTATCCCACCCCCCAAATTTATTCAATTGGATGTAACAAAGCTTTGCCCCCCCCCTCACAAAAGCAGTATCTCTATTTCAAAAAAGCATGTTTCAAATCACTTTTTTGTCATTTAAGTATGTATTTAATTTAATGCTGTAATATATCGTAGCACGCGTGAAGACATGTAAAACGTCATAATATATTGTAAGAAATCAATATTTAAGTGTAACTTTTAATTACAATTGCGCGTTTTGATGTGACGTCAAATTTCTTAAACACTCCCTTCCCCTTCGTCACATATCGTCACAAATGTGTGACCCCCTCCCCCCTACGTGCCCGACGTGATTTATGGACGGCCCCTCAACCCACCTGGTCCCACACAGTTCAGATGTCAACCCACCTGGTCCCACAGAGTTCAGATATCAACCCAACTGGTCCCACAGAGTTCAGATATCAACCCACTTGGTCCCACATAGTTCAGTTATCAACCCACCTGGTCCCACAGAGTTCATATATCAACCCACCTGGTGCCACAGAGTTCATATATCAACCCATCTGGTCCCACACAGTTCAGATATCAACCCACCTGGTCCCAAATAGTTCAGATATCAACCCACCTGGTCCCACACAGTTCAGATATCAACCCACCTGGTCCCACAGAGTTCAGATATCAACCCACCTGGTGCCACAGAGTTCAGATATCAACCCACCTGGTCCCACACAGTTCAGATATCAACCCACCTGGTGCCACAGAGTTCATATATCAACCCACCTGGTCCCACAGAGTTCAGATATCAACCCACCTTGTCCCACACAGTTCAGATATCAATCCACCTGGTGCCACAGAGTTCAGTTATTGAACCACCTGGTCCCACATAGTTCAGTTATTGACCCTTTTGGTGCCACAGAGTTCAGATATCAACCCACCTGGTCCCACAGAGTTCATTTAATGAGCCACCTGGTTCCACAAAGTTCATTTATTGACCCACCTGGTGCCGTGGCGACGATTGCTTTAAGAATGATGATCTGCTCCAAGGTCAGGTCCAACTTTTGTAACGACACCGCCATGTGGATGTGAGCCGAGAGAGCCTCGTCGGGAAATACTTTCTGACATGAATAGTAGGAATTATATTGGTGTGACATCAGAGCTATGTGACGAAAGAACTAAATGACGAAAGATCTATGTGGCCAAAAATATATGTGCTACAATATCTATGGGACAAAAAACTGTATGAGTTAAAAGTAGGGCTGTTAACGATTAATTTAAATTTAATCGTTATTTGGTTCAGTGATGAGCGGGCCTTATTTTCAATATAACAAGCCGAGCTAAACAATCGTTCACATAGCTTTAGATTTTCTATGCTAAAGTTTCCGATACTGTAGTGGATGTTTAGTATGCAGGTGATATGTAAGCGAAGTGTTAGAACCATGGTAGCAATATTCCCTTTAAGCAGCGCGACTGCGCATATATTTGACCGACGCCACGCAGGAGTTTAGAATCACCGCTCAGCAAATTTTGTAAAATATTGCACACAAATGGACGTTGTGCAACTTTGCACACGAGTTGTTGTTTTTTTAACTTTGCACATGGACCAACGAAACTTAGACTTAGAGGGAACATTGCATGATAGGCAAACAATTTCTCTCAATGGACACAATAACCTGTATCAACATTTTGAACATCCACGTCACTCAATAGTTTAAAACCAAAATGTTCGTGTAATCGTCCGGAAATTAGTTTATATTTATCGGCCGAAATATTTTACTTTTTGACTTTCAGTACATTTATAAGTGGTGGGTCGATTAATCGTTACAAAAAATTAATCGTTAAAAATTTTAACGATTAATCGAGAAATTAATCGTTAATTTCCGCAGCCCTAGTTAAAAGCACCATGTGCAAAAAGATGTGTACGAAATATTTAAATGCCGAAATATCTACGTGATTAGCAAGTTATGCGAAGAAATATTTATGTGACAAAAATGTATGTGAAAAAATATATATGTCCCAGTGTATGTTCCAAAATATATATCTGACTAAAGATTTATGTGATAAAATATATATGTGCCTAAAAGATATATTAGCCAAAATTATTAGAGGATAAAGATTTATGTGTAATAGATATAGATTTTCTATGTGCCAAGATCTGTAACACTAAAGATGTATATAGCAAAAGATCTAGCTAGATTTTAAAATGAAATCAGGACACCCAGAGAGACTCGAATGTCATGTGATGGCAATCTGTATCTACATTGTAATGAAAGGTGGTGCTTTTGGTGTTTGTAATAATCGAAAGGAAATGTTATTCATTTTAATGGATGGGAAAAATTTCATGTACTCCGTGAGACTTTGAGTTTAGTAAGAAAATGTTTTGACATACCCTTAAATCTTGTTCAGTGAGGGTCTCGCCCAATGGAGAGAATGTCATGCAGCGAGTTTTGTTGTCCCAACCACGGTACAGACTTAAAATCTGGTACTCGTGAGAACAACCTGGAAATAATCCATACCATCTCTACAATAACAACCTGGAAATAATCCATACCGTTTATATAATAACAACCTGGAAATAATCCATACCATTTATACAATAATAACCTGGAAATAATCCATACAATTTATACAATAACAACCTGGAAATAATCCATACCGTTTATATAATAACAACCTGGAAATAATCCATACCATTTATACAATAACAACCTGGAAATAATCCATACAATTTATACAATAACAACCTGGAAATGATTCATACCATTTATATAATAACAATCCGGAAATAATCCATACCATTTATACAATAACAACCTGGAAGTAATACATACTATTTACACAATAACAACCTGGATATAATCCATACCATTTATACAATAGCACTTATAGAATTTGGTTTGATTTCCCACTCTAAAGTACAACTCTATAGACACGTTTAGTAATATTATCGTGATAATTTATTCATTTTTTAATCAAAGAAATATCAATGAAAAATTAAATGTCATTTATTGTTCAAACATAGGTGCTAGTAGGGGATGGCGTGTCGCGTGTCAGCTCAAGGTCGTTGCACCTAATCGGACCACGTCACCGAGAGGGGTCCTGTGATGGGTGATTATTTACGGTATAGAGCCTACACCTACACATCTTAGCCCCCCACTAGCCCAAGACACTGCATTCTGCTGGGCTGCCTCTGTTTTAAATGTCAAAAATTTAAATGAAGATTCGAAATTAAATTAAAGTAATAGCAAGAACTAACAAGTAAAATATGCCCAGCATCTAGCATTTTACTAACTGTTACCTTGTAATTAATGGCAGAAATGTTGTTTAAGTGGCAACACAACATTGATTGTAAGTGTCCATACCTTTAACGAGAAGAATCTGGTCGCTCATCGGAAGTTCCCGAAAGCCTGGGATCTGCTTGAAGAACTTGATAACAGTAGAAATCTCATTGTGGATGCTTTGAAACGAAATCAATTAATCAATGACAATGATGTCTTTCAGATGATTTATTATTGAAATATTCACATTGTGATAATTTAAAGAAAAACTCAGCTGCCAAATTATGCTTCAAATATGTTGCGATTTTAAACATAAGTACATGAACAGCTCCAGAAAAGTCTATAAAATGATTCGTAATTATGTAGATTTGTAGGGCACACAACAATCGATTCCTTCGCACTTCGTCCCCATTAAATTCCGATCCACCTAACACTGAATGCTAAATTACAATAATAAAAACACCCAATCCATACCTGTGTAGGCTTTGTAAAGTATTTTTGTTTGATTGTGTGTATTACTGTAACTTTAAAAAAATAGTATAGATAATTTTAATGTTCTCCCTTATTCCCTTCCCTTTACATGTTTATGATTATATATACATGTATATATATTATATATACGTTAACATTATATCACTGATTTTATATAATCGCTAGCGCACTATCACTTTGCAGGGGACACAAAACTACCCAGAATAAGTCAAACCAAAGCTGTTCTAAAATAAACACCATACTGGTCAAGGTTTACCCCAGAAGAAAACTGGACAGTAGCGTCCTTCTGCCATCCACGTCAAGGCCTGTAGATTTGTAGATCTCAAAGTAAAGTTCCCGGTCCAGTGCCTTGAGTTGTCCGAATGTTGTCTCCTGCAGGCGGTGCTCGTTCTGAGAATTTAGTTTATATACTTATATTATAGTCTCGCTGGAGGTGTAGAAAGATGTTTATTAGTAGTGCGTCTGACAACCAATCAGTATTCTATTTATATTTCAAATTCATTTGTCCAACGCTAACTGATAGCCTTAAATTTAATCAAACCTATTAAAATAACTTTGCTCTAAAAATAAATCAAATGAGCAACCTGTTTTTTTGTTGTTGTTTTTTTGTGTGGGGACATGAGGGGGTGGGGAGAGAAAGTAAGAGAGAGAGAGAGAGAGAGAGAGAGAGAGAGAGATAGAGAGAGAGAGACGGAGAATGAGATAGACGAGACAAAGACAGAGAGATGCAAGAGAAAGTGAGAGAGGGAAATTGAGAGAGCGAGAAAGAAAGTGAGACTGAGAGAGAGCAATTCTGTCAGGCAGTTCGTTTCATTTGTGACCGTCTGAATTCTGCTGAAAAAGTTAATATGTTTAGTTTTGGTTAGACTGAGTATTATTTCGTATTGTTTAAAGCTTTGGGAATATGACTTTTTTTAAACAAGGAAAGTTTAAAACAGGGCCGGGCTAACACACGGAGTAAAACAAAATCGAGGGGCGCAAAATTCCTTTTAAGGAAAGGCTGAGGAGTGATCCGAAAAACAAGTCTCAAAACTGATACCAAATTTGTTTTACTATCTATAGCGTATAAAATTATCATCTTAAATAATAGGCGATTCATAACTATTCATATATATATTTACGCTCAATTATGTGGCCTAACACTAAGGGACATCACTCTGCTTTTTAAAAAAATTTGTGTTGTAAGCAGTGCTGATTGACTCAAATAGTTATTTTTTGGTGCAGTAATTTGGTGCGCTGCTTTCTAAAATTAGTTTAAAAATCGTGTGGTGATTAGCACTGTAAAAATTATTATATAAATTCTTTGTTTAATTTTCAGGAATATTTCGTATTTATCATACAAGGATAAGTTACTTGGGCTTTTGACCAACAAAAAAAGTGGGCCTCTATTTTAAATTACTTTGTGTACATTTAAGGTAGTTTAATATTACGTATCTATCATACAAGGACAAGTTTGTTGAACTTTTGAAAAAAGTGGGTGCCGCAGCACAACCTATATTATATGCATACTTTGTGTACATTTCAGGAATATTTCGTATTTATCATACAAGGATAAGTTACTTGGGCTTTTGACATAAAAAATGTTTAAAAAATAAAATTAAAAAAACTATTATAAATTACTTTGTGTACATTTAAGAAAGTTTAATGTTACGTATTTATCATACAAGGACAAGTTAGTTGGGCTTTTGAAAAAGGTGGGCGCCGTAGGCGCCCTTAAAAAGAAGGGGGCGCCGCAGCACAAACTAGTTATATTATAAAACAAAAATTAGATTTTAACCCGGACCAAAGTCAGTTTCTTGACGAGAGGTTATATCGTTCTTTCTACGTCACAAATGGTGTAACTAGGATATTTTAGGGAAACATTATTTTAACTTATAAAATGTGCGCCCCCGATCCTTTCCGTTTCATTAAATTTTACTATGGTATAACGTTGTAGGCCTTATTTTTGCACCCCTGTACCTTGGAGCCCGGGCAATATTTACCTCACTGCCCCACATTGTTACGACTTGGACCGGCGCACAGTACAAAAGGGTTTAACTTTGATTACCCTACTGATACGAGTGGACGTAAGTTCACATCAAACAATTATATAAGACATCTTAGAAATGGAGAGAAAATAAGAAGAAATGGTTATTGTATTTATTCTGTATCTAAAGATTTTGTTTTTTTGCCTCTACTGCTAAATTTTTGCAATGGCTACATCTTTGTTAACAACCGATTATTATGGAGATTGGCGGCCAATAGTACAAGTACAAATCCTAAAAAAACATGAAACTACCAAAAAAAACATTTTAAAGGCAAAAGTCATGTCCTGAATGTGGTGCTCGTTTTAAACTTCGCAAACAATAGATGCTACTTCTCAAAGATTTTGGAATTCAGAAACCCATCATTGGACGCCTTTTTTAAAGTGTATTTTCGTTCGTCAAATGTATGCGATAGCTGCTTTCCATTTAGGGATAGAAAAGAAAATGTATATAAACATATATGCAAATAATTTGAAAAGTCACATATTAGATGTAGTGAAAAATATCAAAATATTACTCAATTATGTAGATTGTAAAAGTGACTTAAATAAAAATAGAAAAAGTGACCTTCGTTAAAAGGTATGTGTCGAACAAGAAGACATCAGTATTCATGAACATTTTTGGGACTTTCTTTTGATTGAAAGATTGCCTTTGGCAATGATATGGTCAAATCATCATTAGAAGGAGCCAAATTCTTTGATATTGTCTAAAAATGGTACTTATTTTTTTCTTCGTCAACTTTCAGACAGCCCATTCTTTTGAAGAACATTAAAGAACTAACCTTAAAACCTCGCAGTGACACCAGGTGCGAAAGTCGTTGAGGCATAAAATCGGTCAAATATATGATGCATTGCTTAGCATTTACGAGAACAATGATATATATAGCTCAATAAGAGATGAAGCACCTGGACTAATTACGTAACTACAACTAG
This sequence comes from Ampullaceana balthica, assembly GCA_944989445.1. Classification (NCBI taxonomy): domain Eukaryota; kingdom Metazoa; phylum Mollusca; class Gastropoda; family Lymnaeidae; genus Ampullaceana; species Ampullaceana balthica. The sequence continues at coordinate 381,246 of CALYLW010000517.1, read as the reverse complement.
TCGAATTTCGTATTGTTCTGTCGTGATATCGTATGAGATATTAACTCATGTAAATATCACTAGTAAACTCGTGCAGGGAAAAAATTATGATATTGCATTGGCAATAAAACTTTTGAAAAGTTCCAATATATTTTTTTTAAGAATCTGAGATCAGATATTCACTTTAATGTCATCCTTGTTAATGCTGGTAAATGGCAGCCGAAATAGATGAAGATAATTTTTTTTACTCAATACAAGGACATCGAGTTCTCCGGAGAAAAAGTCAATTTGATGAAAATCAGGTCCAGCCAACAATGTATGCACAGGAAAGATACTAATTTGAATTCTTTTACCAACTTGTTGACACTGCAACCAAGTCTTTGGAACAAAGATTTTCTCAGCTGCAACATCACAGCTTTTACTTTTGTTTTTTTTATCATAAATATGAACTAAAAGATGTTAGTTCTTCTGTGATTTTGGAAAATTGCAAAGATTTGGAAAACCTTTTAACATATAGAGACTCAGTGGATATACACTTTCTGATGACATAGGGGCACAACTTTTCACTTTTGCACTGAGTGGTTCAAATGCTAAGTCCGGTCCTGGTTTACTGGCTTTAAATTCGTTAAATTTCCATTAGGATTGGTATGACTGTGTGATAATATTAATAATGGAATCTTGATTTCAAAAAGTATAAGACGCCGTTCATAGATGATGAAACCCTATCAACGGACTTTCGTGTCAATGGCGATTCTCTAGATGTATTATGTATACGTGTTGGTTACGCTGTAATCAATACACGCTAAAATAGATTACCTAGAAGCTACAATAAATTAAGATTCTTCTGAGGTGTGTTGCTTGCATGTCTGTATTACATCATCTCAATATATATTTATAGGAAGGAAGTGGATGCCTTCAAGTTGCCACGGTTTTCGGTATGTACAGTCCAGCTGTGGGCAAAATTTTCAAGGGGTGTAAAAAAAAAGGGGGGAGGGAGTCGATCATTGGGTCACAAAAAGTCAAAGAGCCCCCAACTAAAAGTTCAGTCTCAGTTTAAGCATAAAAATGTTCACTTTAATGTTTTTAAAATTTGGTACATTTGCTGCAAGTTTTCACGGGACGACCAGAAACCTGTATCGGGCGGCAGTTTGCCCACCTCTGGTCTAGTGTAAAAAATATATTTCGCTTGAATTTGCTAAATCACAAAAAATAAGTTATTGTACTAATGGTACAGTGCACAATGAGAGAATATCGGGAGAAGGGACGCTACTTACATAAACCAAATCTGTTCTTTCTTTCAGCTTCGCCTTATCGTATGAGTTGTTGTCGAAGACGTTGGTGTTGTGGTAGTTGATCAGCGCCTGGATCCACTCGTGGAGTTGATGCTCAGTGAACTCAGACGACCACGGCGGCACATCTTTGGCGTGGTCACATGTCTCCTCGTCTTCCCGGCTCTCTTCCCAGTCATCGATTTCCAGAGGCTCATCCGAAAGGTCACACGATAACGCTCTTCCTTTTAGCTGATCAGACGGGATCGATAGAGTTCTGAAATCGGTGTCCCATTCGCGCCATCTGTGATCATCCGCCCCTGGGTCAAGATAACGCAGTTCAAGCTTTCTTTGTTGGGAGAACTTAGGGGAGTAGGGAAAATTGTCGTATGTACTTTTTAAAAATGTCCGTTCGATGTCCACATTCTTATTGAAGTGAAACTCCATAACACGTGACTTGGACGCACGAGGCACGAGTTCAAATCTGGAGACGTTTTCTTTTATATCTTGACTGTAGCTATCCTCTCCTCTTTCAGGTATAGAGTTTGGCCATGAACTTTGCGACTGTTTGCTAGACAAGCTGGTTGGGTCGGAGGATATCGCGTTCGTGGAACCACTGGCATTAATTCTTTCCTGGAACAAATGAAGGCGGAGGAATTCTGGTTGGATTGACTCCAAGGGTTCCCCCGACTCAGGAGACCCTCTTTGTGGAGTGTTCTCACATTCTGATTCACTACTGTCGTCTAAAAGATAAAAAACAGATTACCATGAGTTATTCCATAATGAAGAGGTTTTTTTCAAAATGTTGTAAGTTTTCACAAGACTAAATATCCTACATGTGGAATGAAGTCAGCAACACTGAGTATAAGGCTCTTAATAGGTCTTCCCGGAAAACTCTCACAGAAACTATTTCCCCCCACAGGGGAACTAACAGCTAGGGGACCCCTCCCCCCACCTCTGAGGAGGCCGCCTGGGCATCCAAACACACGGCCAACAATGCCTTGCGGTGGATTTTCCCTACTTCAACTCGCTACAACCTCGGCGCCATCACGGCTCAGCTTACGAGTCTATTATTACAGGAGTGTCGCTAGGCGACTAAAGACTAAAACAGACGAGATTTATATTTACATTAAAATCATAAAGTGGTTATTTTATGTACGTTCTCTTACCGTCCGGTCCCAGTGTCTCATTTTTCAGTTGTTTGAGCTCCAGTGTGTCTTGTGTACGCTTGGAATATGTGTAGCGTCCTATTTTTATGGCTGAAATGAAATGAGTCGTGACAAAAAAATATTTTTAAATTCAAATTAGAAATTATTGAAAAATATCCTTTAATTAATTTGAACATTTCGACAGTTAGATTCATCTCTTAGCATTTGTAGGAACATCATTTACTATTTAAGACATCCCATAGAACAAACATCACTTAACATTTTTTAAAATTCAATAGATAGAAACATTGCTTACCCCTTACATATTTTCTATATTTTGGAAACATCACTTACCATTTTTAGACATCCCAAGGCGAAGACATTTATCAAATCGACATTTTTGACACGTTTTCCGTCGTTTGACTTCAGGCCCGACTTTACAATGACCATCGGTTAAGCAGGTGTACGGCTCAGTCCTGGCCAAACTTCTCAGGAAAAAACCCTGGAAGAAAAATGACACTACACTGTTATGTATCTATCACGTTTCATAAGACATCTATCACGTTTCATAAGACATCTATCACGTTTCATAAGACATCTATCACGTTTCATAAGACATGAATACAATCAACAAGAATTTATTAAACCAAAATAAAAACAAACAAAAAATCAAAACATAACAGAAAACAGAATACCTCTGCAAAGCAAGGGAACATCGCCAGGGAACATCGCCAGGGAACATCGTCAGACAACAGAAGAAAACCAACCAAACGAGACTTACTTTGCAAGCACCGCAAGAGTTGACTCCATAATGGAAGCCGGACGCCTGCTCCCCGCAGACTTTACATGGGGGGTAAGGTGGGGAGACATTTCTTCTTGATTTTCCCGTCATACTCCAGGTCACTCATTGTCCACGTACCAACGGTGGTCTGATCGGGACTGCAGGGCTTTCCGGGAGATAGCTCGACACTGAAATACATTTCCCAACCGTTTTTTTTTGCCAACACTGGTGGCTGATGATAAGAGGAGATAAGCTGATCAGGGTTGTGTGTTTTGGGTATTGAATGTGGGCCAGATATCTAGGTGGTGATGTGTTGTTACATATATTATCATACACCGGGCGGAGCGAGTGAGTGTAGAAGGGGCGCTCAGAGCAGTCTGATGGAGGCAATTTTTGGGTCTGTTAGGGGAAGGGGGGGTGTTTCGTTGGAAGTACACTTGGAAATATTTTGCCACCCTAGCTATAGATACGCCCTTGATTATCTGCTGCCTTTATTTTATTCCCACACTGCTTTCTTTTTTGTGATCACGTGGATCTATTACGACACAATGTGCTGATCCTATGAGAGCAGGGGAGGGGGATTCATTTCCCCCTGGACAACAGGGTTGTTCTTGCTGTGTTCAACCCCCACCCCCTTTCCTGTATTGGGCGGGCTTAAATCAATTTTTATATCAAAAGTTCTGTAAACATGAAAAGACAATCATGGGTAGCCATACGGAATTGAACTGAAATATACATTTCAAGTAATATGAATTGTTTGATTAAGACAACAAATATAAAGTTTTATTAGTGGACAACTACATAAGTAAAAGTTTCGCAAAAACCCAGTAAAAATAAATAAAAACCAGTATAGAAATTAAATGTACATTATATATCAGCTATCCTGAATTTTTTTTAAATTCCTGAGCCAATCTTCTTCTTTTCGTTTCTGTTGTTTTTTTTTCTACTTTATTATTTTTTCAATGGTATGTCATGAAATATATTATTCAAATTTAATTTAAATACTTTGTTGTGTATCGTGTATTCCTTGAGTATCCAGTAGCAAATTTTGATTTAGGGTCGGTGAGCGCCAGGTATTTTAGAACCTTCGATAACAGTTCTTTGTACTGTTTCATGACGTCATGATTTTGTTGAGCCTTTATGTTCAAGAAAAAAATATATATAGAGAGAGAGAGATGGAGAGAGGAAGAGACAGAGAGAGAGAGAGAGACAGAGAGAGAGAGAGACAGGCAGAGAGAGAGAGAGACAGGCAGAGAGAGAGAGAGAGAGAGATAGACAGGCAGAGAAAGAGAGAGAGAGAGAGACAGGCAGAGAGAGAGAGAGAGAGAGAGACAGGCAGAGAGAGAGAGAGAGACAGGCAGAGAGAGAGACAGGCAGAGAGAGAGAGAGACGCAGAGAGAGAGAGAGACAGGCAGAGAGAGAGAGAGAGAGACAGGCAGAGAGAGAGTGAGAGAGAGAGAGAGAGAGACAGAGAGAGATAGGCAGAGAGAGAGGCAGAGAGAGAGAGGCAGAGAGAGAGGCAGAGAGAGAGAGGCAGAGAGAGAGAGGCAGAGAGAGAGACAGGCAGAGAGAGAGAGAGAGGCAGAGAGAGAGAGGCAGAGAGAGAGGCAGAGAGAGAGAGGCAGAGAGAGAGGCAGAGAGAGAGAGAGACAGGCAGAGAGAGAGAGAGAGAGGCAGAGAGATAGAGAGAGATAGAGAGAGAGACAGGCAGAGAGAGAGAGAGACAGGCAGAGAGAGAGAGAGAGAGGCAGAGAGAGAGAGAGGGCAGAGAGAGAAAGAGAGAGGCAGAGAGAGAGACAGGCAGAGAGAGAGAGAGAGAGAGGCAGAGAGAGATAACCGGACCAAATCTATGCTTTTTTGTCTAGAGCCATAGTGTCACCTTGCGTTTAAAGAAATTCATCTCACTTGACAGTGAAACTAAGGACTTACTTTAAAGGATTCTGAAAATCAGATGTAAACTAGGTGGCTAGATTGAATTCTATAGCCGTCATGACCGCAAAAGTTATGCGGCGTTTTGGACGAGTACCCGCGCAGCTTTTTTCAACAATATTGACAGGGATGTACCGGATTTCGGCTCCAGCAAATCCGGAATCCGGCCGTTTTTACAAATTCGGCTCTGGCTTCGGATCCGGCAGAATTTCACTTCATAAATCAGGCCAAATCCGGCTGGCCAGTAGATCCATAATATATATATAATTACTCCGGCAAAACCGGAATCCGGCCATTTTTACAAATCCGACTCCGGTTTCGGCTCCGACCGGATTTCACTTCATAAATCTTTCCAAATCCGGCTCCAGCCGGATTTTTAAAAATTGAATCCGGTACACCCCTAGGTACGATATTAATAAATTTTAATAGATTGCAGACTTACACTAAATACATATTTAAATATCAAAAAAGATATTTGAAATATGCTTATTTTCAATTAGAAAATACGGCTTGGTGAAGGGGGGGGGGTCAAAGCTTTGTGACGTAATATTGGAGGGGGGTCTAAGTTTTTGTGACGAAGTGTGACGAGGGGGGAGGGGGTCAAAATCGGCCAAAATCGTGTGACGTCATTTATGGATGGCCCCCTAAAGGGAGAAATTATTTTTTTTTAAAGAGAAATTATGCTAATGTGAATGTTGATATGCTAATAAAACTTGAAACTCCATATTTGATGTCAATTCTTCTGATACTCATAATTTTGAATAAAATGAGTACACTCAGATTGCTATTTTGGCTACTGAGCTTAAATGAATGAAAAGTATCGATTGTGATATTGTCATCAAAGATTTTGACAGGTGAAGAAAGGAGATCTATTCTTTATGTTTATGTTTTTATGTCTTGCACAATTTAAAATTGTTATTGTAATACTTTCCAATATCAAATTATGTTTACACTATAATAGCATTTTATTTTTATTTTTTTAAAAGATGGGGGTTGGAAAATTAAACATCTGCCCCTAACGGCAGAAACCCATGCTACACAGCAGCGTTTAATAATTGCTAGCAATTTTTTTCTCATCTGTAATGAATTAAACAAACACTACTTCGTGCTTGCATGTAACGTCTCCATTCAAACGTCAACTACAAAATCTTTACCATTGATGCGCTCATCAATGATACTGCCCCTTGGTAACCACCTGATGTACAAAGTTTCCTTTTTAAATCGCTTATATTAACTTCAAAATCTTGTCGTCATCTCTGTCGTGATCTCTGTTGTGATCTCTGTCGTGATCTCTGTCGTTCGCGGGCGGGCGGAAAAACAAAAGTCAAAAATGACCCACTTCCCGTGATGACATCGAGCTGAAATTTGGCACGTAGACTCGTGTTACCTAACAATTCATCGTATCAAAATTTTAAATCGATCGAACGTACCATAATTAAATTAATGCATTGTTAGTTTATCTCTATATAACATATGTAATTCAAATTCACAGCTTGTTATTGCTTGGCGTCCCGTGCCACTTGAGTCGTTCACGCATGCCATCGGTGACCACACCTCCCCCCCCCGGGTTTTACAGCAAATTAGGGGACTTAACTCAATTTAAGTCTATAAATGTTTGTCGCGTTGAGTTCTGTCTCATATATAAGGGATTTATAGTCAAAAACTTTGTTTTTACGGGGTTGTTTATTACTACGTTTTTATTAACTTGCTTTCGTTCCTGTCTGTCTGTCTCTCTATCCGCAATTTTTCAAATTTGCCAACGTAAAATTAAATCACTTCTGATGGTCCTAGAGAGCTCAAAATTTTACCACATATAGATATTGGATGGCAATGCATTGTATCAAAATTTCAGATCGATCGAATGTACCGTAATTAAATCATTGCATTTTTAAAAAATTTATTTCCATATAAGCATCTCTATCCGTCTTCTAGTGTTCATATTCACGTGCCAAGTTCATCCCGTGACCTCATCGCCGTGGTATTAAAACGTTGGGCGGGTGCTGATGAGGTGTTTGGTAAAATAAATAGAAGTAAAAATATATTTTTTTTAAACTCGTTTTTTTAAGTGGACTAAAAAGAAGCAAATAAAACAAACCTGTAAAATCAAAGTTTTTAACTATAAATCCCTTATATATGATACATAACTAACAGTATTGATTATGTTCAAACGCGACAAACATTTACAGACTGAATCTGTCTTAAATTCCCTTTGGCTTATAACCGGGAGGGGAGAGGTCTGGTCACCGATCGCTGGACCCAGCTCAGCGTGACACGTAAAATGTAAACAAAAGCACGCCGGTACATCGACGGATGGCGTCAACGCGTGACTGAACTGTCACGTGGAAAAAAAAATAACAAACAGTGAAATTGAATTACATACGTTGTATAGAGATAAACTAAAAATGCATTAATTTAATTACGGTACGTTCGATCGATATGAAATTTTGATACGATGCATTGTTAGGTAACACGAGTCTTTGTGCCAAATTTCAGCTCAATGACATCACGGGAAGTGGGTCATTTTTTACTTTTGTTTTTCCGCCTGACCGACGTACGAAGAGATGACGATAGACAGAGAGAGAGACAAGATGTCGAAGTTAATATGAGGGATTCAATAATTTAAAACTTATAAGTTCAAGTACATTGATTTCATATTACTAAAAACGTGGGGCATGCGCTTATGAGGTTTTACATATGCAGTTCTCTCATTCTCTCACTTATAGATCTCTCTTTTGCCTTCTAAATTATAAATCTTTAATTTTTACACCAAAAACCCGCCCCACGTTTTTATTCATATTAAATCAAAGTACTTGAAAGATTTCTGCTATCTGTAACGCAATTTTCCCTCAAAAACACACAAATAATAAAAATTTCTCCTTTTTTTTTACATTTTCATGATAAAATTATGTTTAAAAAAAAATTTTTAATGTAATAATTTTAAAAAGAACCAAGAAAAAGCCAAACATATTTTTTGAAGCCAACAGGTCTGAAAAATGCCAAATTTGTTGAATTTGGCTTTTAAAAAACCAATCTGGCAACCCTGTTGTCTCTGAAAGTAATTCCCGAAAATTCGCGAAAGTTCATAATTGCGTTTATTCCCGTAGCACTATTACTGCATTTTAATTAAATCTTATTTTATCTTATCAGTTACAGACTCAGAATATTATTGCGTCCTACGCTTATCCATGGTTTATTTGCAGTAGATTTTCATTATTACGTTTAATTTGCCAATCATTTGCAGATGATACTCAACTATATACTCACACTGATCCCTCTAATATGGACTCCGGTGTCCAATTGTTGCAGGATTGCATTGGTGAAGTGAAGTCTTGGATGACGTTAAGCAAACTCAAGCTGAATGATGACAAGACTGACGCACTTCTATTTTGCAACAATAAATCACGCAGTACTTTGTCTCTTCCGAAGTCAATTCACGTAGCCAGTTCGGATATTCTGTTCACAACATCGACTAGGAATCTTGGCTACATTATTTCTGACAACATGTCTATTAACAACTTCATCAATCACATCTGTCGCTCTGCCTACACTGCCATTCGTCAGATCAGCTCAATCCGTCATTACTTAACAGTTAGTGCCACAAAAACACTAGTCTGTGCTCTTGTACTGGCTCGTATGGATTACTGCAATTCTCTTTTGTCTGGTGTGCCAAAACAATGCATTGAAAGAATACAGAAAGTTCAAAATTCAGCTGCCAGACTGGTGCTCAAGGCAAAAAAACATGACCATGTTACTCCACTTCTTCGCTCACTTCATTGGCTGCCTATACAAGCCCGTATTGATTACAAACTGGCCGTTCTCTGTCACAATTTCTTTTCGTACTCATGCCCATCGTATCTTACTGAACTTTTGTCGGTCTACTCACCCACTCGCAAGCTAAGATCTTCTGCAGACACACGCGTTCTCTCTGTTCCTACGACACGCACCAAAACGTTTGGTGAAAGGTCATTCTCTTTTTGTGCAGCCAAACAATGGAATTCTCTACCATTACACATACGTAGTATTCAAACAACCAAGTCTTTCAAGACTGCACTTAAGACACATCTTTTCACAACTTATTTTTAAAATTGATGAAACAGCATTTCTTGTAAATGATTAACGTAGCTTATGAATAATGTATTGTAATTTTTTGTGTTTGTTGTGATATGAAAGTTAATTTAATACTTATAAGTATGTTATTTCTTTCATGTAAAGCGCTGTGAGCCCAGTTCCTTACTGGGATACAGCGCTATATAAATAATCAATTTATTATTATTATTATTATTTATTATTATTATTATTATTATTTATTATTATTATTATAATTTTACATATGCCTAATATTGGGGTTGGGGGTTGGGTTCGCTCGTCCGTCGATTCGATGAGGACCACTCCAGTCATCCGAGGGTTGATGGGACTAGATGCCTATTATACACTGACACTGTAATACACATCTTATCTTATCTTATATTATCTGTTACAGAAGATTGTTGCGTCCTACGCTTATCTATGGTTTGTGTCAAGTCCTGCATTCTTAATAGAGTTTTTAGTAAATGTATAGCATATAAACAGGGTATTAGTTAGCCTGACAGGACGTAACACAAAAGCGAACGTTTCGGCAAAGAGCCTTCCTCAACGAACAAATAGTGCACAAATAAAACGAATATAACCAAAGAAAAAAAAACGTAGTTGCGGTGAAGTCCAATTAGTCCAGTAGAGATCTACCAATACCCTGTTTATATGTTATACATTTACTAATTTAAAAGCCTGGATGCAGTCTCACCCCCATTATTTTATTTTAATAGAGTTTTAAATGTTGATTGCGTAATGGTTTTCCTAGTTTCTTCAGGCAACCCAAGCCACGCCCGAATTCCGGACGGGAAAAAACACAAGAGGATAGAAGAACCAAGAGTAAAGTAGTAATCCTATATTATAAAAGGCAATGTTCTGTCCGGTCATCGATAGCGATTGGTCCCTCAAACACACATGACTCCCACAGCCAATCATATTGAACACGTTTACGCGAACGTTCAAAACGAGTTATTTTTGGTGCATAATTTCTTCCAAGACTTTATTTTGAGTTATGCGCGTTGGGATTTATAGTCAAAAGCTCTGTTCTTACGAGTTATTTATTTTTAACTATAATGAATAGTATTTTTGACGTGATGCACATGTATGCCGGTCGAGACGGCTGTTGGAGGGGAGTTACAACATGCCACCGAACGGTGGCGGAACGTCCTTGGACGGGCTTTGTTGCTTGTTATACATAAAGCAATTAATTCTAATTTACAAATACCACACAAAGATAACTTAATGCAACCCTCAGATAGACATATGGATAAAAACACCTTTCTTATTCCGTATGCAAGAACAAACACATACAAATTTTCGTTCTTCCCGTCCGGAATTCGGGTGTGAAATGGGTTGCCTGAAGAAACCAGGAAAACCAACACTTTATCAACATTAAAATCTCTAATGTGAATGCAGGACTAAACACAAACCATAGATACGTGTAGGACGCAATAATCTTCTGTATAGAAGTGGCGTCTGTAACAGATAAGATAAGATAAGATAAAACGAGAATTTGTATGTGTTGATTCAAGTTTGTTCTGGCATTCTAATTATTGCATATGGCATATGGAATAAGAATAAGTATATATTTGGAAATGGAATTTAAATTTAAACATACTGGGTATGATTTTTTTTTAAAATAAAATTCACAACTACAATTTAGTTACTTATTTTTTAAAAATTATTTTAACCTCAGTTGATGGGTTTGAGGGAAAAAAGAAATCGTTGTTTACAGTATTTAATATTTATTTATATTTTAATCCCAGTAATATGCTTGCTCTGACTCTGATACTGATACTTTTCTCAGCCAAGTAGACGTAACGACTAACGACATAGTCAATAATATGTTGTTTTTTATCAATTCTATTCAATTAGTTACCTTAAAAATAATGTTACTATTTGAATCATTTAAAACAGAAAATTTAAATTCCATTTCCAAATAGATACGGACCTCTTTAAGTTTCAGAATAAGTAAAAGATATATATAATCATAATAAATAATAATAGTAAAAGACGAATATTGAAAAGGAATATATTTAAAACTGCACAGACTACTGCATTTACTTCAATGTTTGGTAAATTGGATTGAACCCTTGATTTTATTAATAGTATAAAAATACTATTACTATTACCCATACATTCGCGAAAAAAGCGACAGTTAGCCTGTCCCATTATCCAAGTACATGTATAAGAATAGTTTTCAAGCTTTTATTTAATATTTAAAACAACAACACTTTATAATGATTAGTATAGTATTAGGCTAATTAATGATTAAATTGATTAGTTTTAGGCTTTAGTTTAGGCCTTTAGGCTAATTGCCGTTTTCAAGTTCAAGATTTGAAGTAGACCCCTGCCTACTTTACTTACTTAAACTTACTACTACTTGAACTATGTTGCTGTTACATTACAGTTAGTACAGTATTATAAGAAAATTATAAATAAGAATAAACGGGCAGTAACAATACAATAAAGAGTTAATTAACAAGTAATTGATAAATAAAAGTAGGATAGTTCCAGGCGTTTAACTTCATGATTACCAAATAAATAACTAGACTATTACTAATACAATTGAGTTTGAGGTCCATAATTTGCCATAATAATAGTAATTAGTAATAGTCAATAAGTAGTAGAACTCATAAATCATAATCATCAGGGTTATTTGGGTTAATAATTTATCCCACGCCCACACACATGTTAAAAATTTTTTTTTAAAACATAGCCATAGCTGATAGTATTATCAATAAGTATATATTAGCATAATACTGGACGGGCCCAAAATAAGGTCATTTCCGGTCGCCATCTTTGTCGCTAAGGAAAGGAAAAAGTAGTGCCAATCATGGGAATTTAGGGGGGTGGGGGGTGAGAATTCTCAAATTTCAGTGTTTTAGCGAGGCGGTGATTTTTAAAAGCGGCAAATGTATGAAGAAAAAAATAGGGTGTGGGTGGAGATTTTCAAATGTGCGGGTTTTTTACCTTAGTTTTAACGCATGCGCAGACAATTATAAACTGGTAAAAAAAGTTTTATTAAATGGAATTAAACATGACCACAGAGACGTAATCAAAGTCATTTACTTCGTCCAAAAAAAAATATATATATATATAAAAATTCCCGACTAGTCATAACTTTTCCCGACTATTTCCCGACTTTCAAGACCGGGAAAATTATTTTAAGAATTCCCGACTTTTTCCAGACTGATTGGGAACCCTTGATTATATTTAAACGGTCCTTAAAAACGAACGGTCTTAACCTTAGGAAAGAGTGAAGAAATATTAGGGTCCCGATATGCCGATACGATTCCGATTAATCGTCCCATCACTAATTAACGCACATCATATATATAAAGAAATTTCAAGCGCATGTTAATATTTTGCCGCCATATCGGTTTTTGTTTAACTCGATGATCGGTTATCTCGGCGCCATTTTTCATACCCCGAGGCCGTCGACTTAACCGGGTCCCACTGTATTTGGTATTTTTGGATCTAGAAAAGAAGCAAAAGTCAGAATTTGTAATTTTAGAATTATAGAAGGCTAATCATTATATTTTAGTACCAAATGGTTTGCAAGATCTACATTGTTTTATAATCCAAAAATATACCTGTAACCCTAATGTTAAGCCCTATACATAGTTCACATGATTGTTTGTCATAAAACCGCATGTACATTAATTCAAATGCTTGTTTAGTGAGAGAGAGAGACATTAAAATTATTAAATCATTTAAATGTACCAGCTGAATATGTTATGCTTCAAAGAAAGGTCTTTCACTTTGACTTTTAACTATTGGGATACAATAAAATGCTATGTTCACCACAGAATAAATTTTATAAATGTACCATGTGAATGAGTTATGCTCATCACAAAATATTATTAGAATTAGTGGCTTTCCTTCTTTTATCTGGCTAATATGAAAGCATGTCTCTCAAGCTTAATAAATAAACGGTGATCAACAGCATGCGCGCTTGGCTGGGGGTACCAAGAGCCGCAGATTAAAATCTCGTGAAGACCGGGATTTGTTACCGTGTCTGAGCGTGTCCTTGAGTCTACTAATCTCTGAAAGGGTATTGCCTTACATACCCTCATAGCCATGGCCAGTGAACGCTGCGTAAATTTCCAACAGGCCAGTGCATTCTTTTAAGAATGCAGGACGCAATATTCTTCTGCTCTGTAATGAAAAAAATAATATTTAATTTTTTGTAAAACACTGATCTATCATAGTCAATAATTTAATACTAGAATAGGCCTATTAGTCTATTTGTTAATATAAAAATTAAAATTCCATGTTGTTTTGAATCGAAAATTTAATTTTCTAGTTGTTTTGCATCAATAAACCATCATCCAACCATAATTTATCATATCCTCAAGACATCTAAACATAACAGTAACAGATAGATGAGGACATTCAAATTCCTCAATGAGGGATTGAAACACCAGGGAAAATGGGATGAATCAGCCGGAAAACCCAATACTTGTTAACCAAAAATAGGGAGTGTTTCATAAGACTTGGGTCTCTGATAAAAATATAAAGATCTAAGAAAAGATAATATATTTTAAAAATTTGTTGTTTTTTTTAAAATCGTTATGATTATCACAATAAAATTCCATTCAAATAGAACATTATTTCCAATCAAGTGCATTATTTGTCTTTCTACAATTTTACTTTAATGTCAAATCCACAATAGGCATAGGCAATATCAACGTAAATGAAGACCACAAGGGAAGAAACGGCTATGTGACATTTTTGAAATTTTTTAGTTATCCCCTGTATGTGATAGAGGATGAAAAATAGAATGCTCTGAATGAAGTTTTATGAAAAAATTATGCCTCTGACCCTATTAAAAATTCAAATCTATTTAGTTAATTTATAAAAAATCTGTATAAATTTGAACTTTAAAAACTTGAATATCTCAAAACTACAAAAATGTGACATAGCCGTTTCTTCCCTTGAGCTCTTCAAATATTTCCATGTATCCCAGAAAATCTTCTAAATTTGTAAGTGGAAAATAAAAATAAAAATGGAGCCTGGGGGTGGAAATCATATGTGCCAAACTATATGGTTTACTCATACATAAGTTATATGTGCTTTGAATGATTGTAAAGGGGGTGCAGCCAAACAGGATTTTGTTGTTTGCACTTTATAATTATATCCATAGTTTTTATTAATGGGAAAAAACCACAGAATATGAATAATTCAATTTAAAAGATTAGGCCTTACACTTACATACATTTAATTTGTTTTGACAGGATTTTAAAAAAGTGTTAAAGATAAGTCATGTATATTATTATTATTGATTTAATATTTTTGAAGAATTCTAACAAAGTATTTTATTTTTATCATTTTTTGTAGATTAAATTTATTTACTTTTTCTGGACCTGAGTGTCATATCATCAGCTATGGATAAACTTGATGCAGAAGAAAAGATGAAAATAGCAGCATTGCACAAAGAAAAAAGGTAAGCAAATTTTAATTAAAGTTTAAGTATAAAAGATGTGTTTCAAAGGGAGGGAAGTTTTTTATACTGATTTATAAGTAATAATGTCCACCAGTTTCTGGAGCTATGGCCATTCTATTTCTATCAGAATTTGTTTACAGGATAAAGTTTTACAATAGTTATGTTTAAATTTTAGAACCACTATTTTACTCAAAGTTATATGTATCCTTTGCTGTCTTAAATTAACAATTGGGTTCTACTTAGTTTATGGTGAATAGTTTCTCTACAAATACAGGATCTGTTACGTTTTTGTAGTGCTGTTTCTAATATCAATCAAATTTATTCTCCTTTTCAATCATAGAGATCCTGTAGCTGGTATTGGATGGATGTACAAAGATAGCAAACCTGACAGTGAGGAGTACTTACTTGGAAAGCGTATTGACAAACATGTAGAGGGAGAGCAGGACAAGAAGGAAGGTGCACAGTAAATTTACATTGTTATGAAAATCTACAATTTTTATTTGTAAATTTTGACTTTGGAAAATTATCTGACTTATGTAACTATCCCAGCATCTGCATATAAAATGCAAACCATACCTAATCGAGTTGTGAGGAAAAAATAATATTGATAATACAACGTAAGTGCATCCAAAAATAATGCATTTTACAATATTGTGATGAGAAATACTTTTTTTGTTGTTGTGGTTCACAATTTAGAATTTCTTTTTAAAGAATACTTTATTATGTGAAACAGATGAAGCTAGTGTCATCTTTGGGGAAAGAATTAAAGCAAACATTGCCTTGGATGTGGCAGCTAAAATGAGAGAGGACCCCCTGTTTGCTATAAGGTTGTTGAATTATCTATCACCATTTATTTGTCGATGTTTTATTTGTATGGAATTTTATCATGATGTACATAACTATTTTTTTTAACAGCTAATTTTCCTAACTTATCAGCTTTTTTGTTCTTCAAATTTCACCTTAAAATTGTATTTTTGAGTTCAACGCTACATTTTCTGTTTGCTGCAGGCGAAGAGAGGAAGAATCAAGAAAGAAATTATTGGAAAATCCTATAAAAATGAAAGAGCTTCAAAAATTGGTAATTATTTATATTTTGCGTCTTAACATCTTTTCTTTAAATGAAATTATGGTTATAAGTTTTTTTCTTTAATAGAATAAATGATGTTTTTTTAAAAATCTTTTCAGAGGCCATCCATATATGGAGTTGGAGTGGGGGGCATAACATTTTTTTAACAAAAATTAATTATTGCAAAACTCACTTTTAAACCCTTAAATACATAAGTTTTAACATTTGCAATGAGCATACTTTTATTTTAAACTGCCATCTCTGTTTTAGTACTGAGAGAGTTGAGCCCATAATCTCTGAACTTAACCTTTATTCTCGTGTGCTTTAACATTCCTTTAGTTAATTGAACCTCAACGCAATAAATGACAAATACTTTGGATTAATTTCTCACTTTATGATTGTGATCTACAACCAATTTGATTTTCAATGATGAATCAGAAGATAATTTGCTTTAAAATAATCATAATAATTTTTAATAACTTCAAATTTACTTACTAAATATAAAAGTTTGTTTTCAGATAGATGAACAACAGAAACAAAAGGCAAAGAAAGAGAAAAGGTCAAAGAATAAGAAAAAGAAGAAGAAAAAACACAAATCAAAAAAAGCTTCAAGCAGTGATGACAGTGATGAAGACGATGACCTAATGAAAAAGTATCTCTCAATATTGACCACTAAACAAGAGGGAGAAGGAAAAAGAAAAGAAACAGAAAAAACAGATAAAAATTGGAGAGGACAAGACAGTGAGAAAAGTAGTGAAGATGAAGAAGTCAAGAGGCACATAAAAAGTAGTAAAACTCATAAAAATCAAATGAATTCAACAGAACAAAGGTATAAGCAAAGAAAAGATACATTTAGGAAAGAAAAACATAGATCTAGCTCAAGAGATCGATTTGATCAAGATAGGAATAGAAAATCATTTGCTGAGACGGAAAGATTGGAATTCAATACGAAAAATAGAAAAGACGTCACCGGTGATAGAGAGAGAAAATCTAATAATAGAAAAAGTAAGAGAGACTCCAGTAGTGAGGAAGAAATAGAAGGTAGTGATAGGAAAAATAGAAAAGATTTTAGAAGTGACAAAGATAGAGTTTATAGTGACAGAAAAAGCAGAAGAGATTCCAGTTCCAGTAGTGAGGACAGGACACGGGTAAGAGATAAAGAAAGTTACCATCACACAAAACCTGACAGACAGCAGAGTTCTCACAAGCTTCAGGAGACAAACAATACAAGTAAAAGAAGAATTGAGGATAGAGACGATGAAGTTAGCTCTAAATCTAAATACCATAATGAAAATAGGAATCATTCCAATGAGGCTGACCGGGGTAAAAAAGACCATATACAAAAGAATGGCTCTAAAAAAAGAAGACATTCCTCATCAGAAAAAGACACAAAAATTAAGCAGATAACAAAATCTGAGGTCACAAGGAGGAGAAAAGGATCATCTGAATCAGAAGAGGATGATAAGAAGGGCAGGAAGGAATCCAGAAATAAAACAAGGTCCACAAGCAGTTCTTCATCTTCCTCTTCTTCTGCAGATGAGAATGTTTCATCTCACAACACAAGTTCTACAGCTGGTCGACAGTATGGTTTGATTGTAAGTTTGAACAAACTGAACATGTATTTTAGATGTTGATACTGATTTTATCATCAGTTGTTTTTTTAAAAATTATCATAAAACTGGACTAGTCCAAAATAAAATTTTGTGCCGTTAATACTTTCCCAAACAAATAATTACTTCATAATCCTTTAAACCCTAATTATTTTAAACATGGAATATTTCCATGTATCTTCCTCTGTAACAATAACAAAAGTTGTATGATCCTTTTCACTTCGACTGTGTTGACATATTTAAACATTGGATATTTCCATGTATTATGGTCTAGATGTCCGGCTCCAGTCATTCATCAAAGCCAAGTCAGCCATCTTCTCCACCCAGCACCTACAGGTCTGCAGGTAAAGCCAAACCTGTACGAGTCCCGACACCTCCGAAACGGTAATTACATATTTGCTTAATTTTTTTATTTAGTAAAATTTCATATCTGGGTCATGAGATAAACAGGAGTTGCAACAACAAAAAAAAGCAAAACAAAAAATAATTTCAAGCAATAATATTTTTAAGATTTCTAAAATCATGTAGAATTTCTGCTGCTGCCTTATGTAGATTTGGGTAAACTCAACTCAACTGCCATTTTTCTATATTTGAATGACTTATAATAAATTATTTTAAAAGGACAGTTTACCATAAGCAGCACTCCACCAGTATTTCATTCACACAATACCTTTATAGTGACACTAGGGATTATTATTTTCAGTATATTCAATAATATTAGAAGTTAAAGTATAGCACAGGGTACAAATGTCCATCCATGATAGTTATGAAAACAAATTATGATATGACTTTTTTCTTCATCCACAGATAGATTTCTATGATTTCATAAATTATCTACAGAACAATAGATAAATGCAGGACTTGTTTTTTATCTACAGGACATATAATTGCTATGAAACAACTCGATCAATTATTTTATTTCCTGGACAAAATAATAATATACAATATAATATCTAAAGAATTTATATATGACTTTTTATTTCTTTAATTTTTAGAAAAATTATAATATTCTTTCATCTACAGGACAAGTGATTTATGTGATTTGACTTTATCTTTCATTTACAGGAAACTGACAAATGAAGAGAAAGAGAGGAAACTTGCAGAAATGATGCAGAATGCCGAGTGGAGAGAAGAGCAGAGAGTAGGAAATGTTAAGAGGTACAGAGAGGAGGAACACGAAAGGGAGAGGAAAGATATGGAGAGACAAGGTGGCAGTGGATTCCTCAGGTTTGTGACTGAAAACTGTGAGATGCAGAGGAAGGAATAAATGTCTTGTTAACCCTATCTGTCTCTCAAATTTATTATGCATTACAAGATATTGAATCCCTTTGTTAAGTGGAAGGAAATTTGGTATAGTTTAGGAATCTCCCCTCTTTTTTGGGTTCCTCTCAGTGTAGCTTAAATTATTTTAACTATATATGTTCCATCAATTCTTATTTTTTGGATGGAACTTGAACATGAACTTAAATTTTTAACCTAGGATCTTTAATACTGAACAACCCACAAATATTGTTTCTTATCCTAATACCCATTAAATGGATTTTTAAAAATAATTTATTTTTAGCTCCATGATGGTTGACCATGCCTCAACCAGCTCAGTGGAAGACAGAATAAGACGCAACAAGTATAATATTCAAAGAACCAAAGTGGACCTAGACAAAAATTTCACCAAGAAGTAAATCTAATAGAAGTTTTGCATTGACATTTAATAAGGAATGTGGAGTTGTATCAACACACGGGTGTGTTATTACCTTAATTCACCACTTAAGTCAACATTGTTATTAAATAGAATTCCAGTTTCATTTAGATCTATGAATGTTTGATCCAATAAAAATTTAACACTTTTCAAGTTTAAGATACAATAAAAGCCCTTGAAGCCACATATTTTTCCAGTTGGCACATGAGGTATTTAAACAATTAGTTCCTTAACTTTTATGGGTTTCCTTTTTAAAATTTAATCAAAGTAATCTGGATCTTTGTAACTAGACTAATAAATCCATGAATTATAATTAGTTGTGTGGTTCATCTAAATTCTATCACATAGTTTGAGTCTGTTTTTTTTAAAAAATATCTATTGTTGATCTGTGTTAAAAATAATATATCGCTAAATATATTTGTAAAATCTGACTTTTACAACTTATTTTCATACTAAATGTTGTGAATTATTGAACTAAACATATGAGTGTGTGCATGACAAATGTGAGATTTTTCATTAACCTTTCTTTTTAAATTTTATAAATGTATATATATAA
The DNA here is from genome assembly GCA_944989445.1 of Ampullaceana balthica. Classification (NCBI taxonomy): domain Eukaryota; kingdom Metazoa; phylum Mollusca; class Gastropoda; family Lymnaeidae; genus Ampullaceana; species Ampullaceana balthica. The sequence continues at coordinate 361,696 of CALYLW010000517.1, read as the reverse complement.
ATGTAAATTAGCATTTTGTGGATGAAATTATAAAGCAATGGGTTCTGAAAGTACTTGTGCTGAAACTGCTTCATGAACATGTAATCATTCACTTAAGGTGAAAAAGATCAAGCCACTAAATGCCACATCAAGATGGCATCTTAAAAACCCCAGACAAAGAATAAACTATTATTGAATATCTGATATGCATTATTATTACATTAATCACTTCACGTTCTTTGTACAGGAAATATTGAACTAAATTCTTAATGAAAATGAAAGCAAAATATTTATTTATTTTATATGTGGTATATTAGTATTAGTGGTATTGTAATTTTAAGGGTGAAACTATTTCCTCACTTTATTTAAGTGTCATTTTTGATCAAAATTACAGAATGTGCAGCTTCTTTTTCTTTTAAAATGATCTGTGTAGGACACCCTTTTGTTTAACAATTTTTAATCAAACCATTTGCTCAGTCATTTTTTATAATGTGGATTTGGTGGTCAAGTATATTTCTTATGGAGTATTTAGTGCTTCCAGTAACAACGTAAAAGGATTTCAAAGACAAGATTTTAAACCAACTTTTATTGGCTAAATTAGTTTGGGGAAGAAACTAATTCTTAGGCATATTAAGGTCCAGAAATATGCATAGTTTGAATAGCCTGCATTTTCTATTTATTTAGGTTGAATCAATGACGTTGCCATGTCAATATTTGTGTGAACAGCATTTCTTTGTTTCTAATGTAAATATTGTAATCATATTGTTGGGATATAAACACTTTTCTTGTTCCCTTCGCAATAACAATCGCATATAAAGCCTCCATCTACCTGTCTGGCATTCATTATCAGTCTGTAACAGATAAGATACAATAAACAAAGATCGTTACACTATCAACATTCAAAACTCAAAAAACTAGACATAGACGGAGTGTCTGTAATTTACAAGATAATAATCATTTATACAATTTAATTTTTATTCATCAAATAACTATACCAATAAAATTCAATTACACATAAAAATAATTCATCTCAATTCAACAATTTACATGCTATACACATTCAATTTGTATGATCAGGAAGCTGTCATGTCGTTCTTTCTTTCTCTTTCTGATGATTTTCTCTCCAATTCTGCTTCACCTTCTACACGCGCCTGTTCTCTTATCCTCTTTTTCATGTCCATGAGAACCTTTCTATTTTGGATCACAGAATCTCTAGCCACTGTAAATCCAAAGAGACCAATGGAGATTATCACTGTCCTGTAACCAAAAAAAAAGTGATTTAATAGTGTCCTTTCACAACAAAAAATGCTGTCATTGATATAGAAAGAAATGGGACAATTTTTTTTATGATTCAGTTATCATCAGAGAAACAACAGAATGCTTTAAACTGGATCAACACAATTAAAAAAGCCGCAAAAGGTTAAAATATTCAACCAACACATGAACCAGTCAACACATGTCGATCATGCAAATAAAACCAGAATTTTTTTATATTTTTAAAGTACTTTCATAACTTGACAATAATAACTACCATTTCTATTTGATTCGAGTTAAGTTATAAATATATTAATATATCCTGTGCTTTTCTTTTATAAACTGTCACTTATTAATCATCCATACATACACCATAAATCATAACTCCTGTACTTTGTGTATGTTTTTTGTGTTGCTTTTTTCAGTCGAACCCAGTTATCTCGACATTGGTTAACTCATCAACCCTGTTAACTTAACAGTTAAGTCAACATTTTTTAATGAATGAAGTTCACTACCGAATTCTTTGTCCTAGCATTTTCTCATTAGTCATGATGATTCTTTTTTGTTGCAGAACCTTAACATCTCGAGCACAAAAGAGGCCTAATTCCCCATTTAAAAACAGTTATCTCAATCGACCTGACTAAATGCTGACTTTTGAAGATGTTAGTTATCAATGAAGGTTATTAAGATCCCCTCGTTTTGAGGACTGATAAAAAAAATTTAAAAACCGGAGAACCGTTTGTAATTTGTTGGCTGTGTAAGGTATCTTTCATTTTTTTAGAAACATTACAGACACTCCTTCTCAGCAAAATATTCTTGCGCCCTATGTTCTTATAAGAATGCACAGGCCATGCTAGCCTGTCGGCAAGTGACCCAGTGTTTACAGGCCAAGGCTATAGGGGGGATTGTGTGGTACAATGCCTAGCCGCCTTTTTTTCTCTAACTAGTGTCAGGTACCCATTCTGAGCTGGGTGGACTCAGAGACACAGAAACAAACCCCTGCCTTCATAGAGATTTGAAGCGATTCAACCGATGGTTCAGGTTAAGAACCCCTGCCTTCATAGAGATTTGAAGCGATTCAACCGATGGTTCAGGTTACTACAGTAAACCATCTCTTGTCCAAAATGTGAATGCACCTTACTTTCAGGGAAGAATAGGGCTAGTAAGCCACCACAAGACTGCCAAAGCATATGGCTAATGTCGATCATGATAGACAAACAACAGTTCTTTATAAAGTACTAGATACGACCCACGTCGTAAGTCGTAGCATACGCAGCAGACTTGCTCATCATAGATAGTGCTGAGAAGGGGGGGGGGTGAGAGAACGGACACAAACAGCAGCACGAAGTAATGGAGAAAAAAAGCTAGTAAACGTGGAGACATGCGCACTGCAGTTGTTGATACCTGCCCCCCCTTTACTACCATCCCTTGCCAACTATAAACCCATAAACTGATTGGCCGATCCTAGCGAGGGTTAGTCATGTTCGCAAAAAAGGAGGAAAAAGAACGGTCAGAAACAAACATTTTTAAAAACTAAAAAAAATTTCCCGCTGGGGCTTGAACCTAGGACTTTCTGGATGCATGACAGACGTGATAACCACTACACTACGAATGATATGTTATTCTGTGAAGGAAAAACACAAGTAAAAACAAGAAGCATTTTTTTTTCTTTTCATCCCACTACGCTTGCCAACTGTGATCGGTCGACCCCAGCGAAGGTCATTCATCATGCTTGTTTGCGCATACTCGCTTTGGGGAAATATATATGTAGATGATCCCTGTTACTAGCCTATATCAGTGTTTCTCAATTATTTTCTGTCATGCCCACCTTGGAAGAAAGAAAACATTTCGTGCCCCCCGCGCGACTGTAAATAGTATCATTTGCTGTAAGTACACCTCTGCATAACGGTCAAACGAGCCCCCCTTTACGGAGCCCCACTATTTGAGAAACACTGGCCTATATAAACTAACGTATATACTCGTTCTATAGCCCGTTCGTTCATAAGCCGACCCCCCCCCACCACTTTTGGAAGGGATAAGTATTAAAAGTGTATAACCCGATAGCAAGCCCACCCCAAAAAAATAATAGGACAGCTTTTAAAAAAATGGTACATATTTTTTTTAAAACTACAAGCTAAATCGGTCATTATGATTGTTTACTTTGTACTGCCTATCTTTGTCTTTCTGCTCTTTGTTAAGCAAGAGTTACCGGTAATTAAAAAAATAAAAATTATTTGGTAAATAGTGACGAAAGCGCGTACATTAAAATCCGTGGTTGAAAACAAAATTTGTAAAACAATTTATTAAAACGTTCACAAAAATAAATAAAATGATTAAATAAGGTGAGTGCTGATTTTTAATAATATATTATAGCTTCTGATAGAGCAGTCGAATCTTGTAGAATGTAGAAAAGGACATCGATATTCTACAATAACACCGATATTCAATATCCATGCAGAAATCACCTATGACCCGCTCATAAGCCGACCCCCCCCACCACCACCAATTTTTCCCCTAGATTTTGTCCAAAAAAGGTCAGCTTGCGAACGAGTATATACGGTATATTGAATATGAATGTTTACCAAGCATTTCTCTATTCTCCTCTTACTATTCTCAAACTCTCTTAACTTGTATTCCTAATAATCATTAATAGTTTGTGTTTTATAGGGCTGTACCGGATTCAAATTTTTTAAAACCGGCCAGAGCCGAAATCCAGTACACCCTTAGTGTTTTACAAAATTTTATAGGCTTTGAGTTTGGTCAGTAATTTTCAAAATTTGAATCATGAATTTCATTAATGGATACCAGGATCAGGGCAATAGAATTTGAGCAATATGAAGTGTCTATTGGTACTAGACTACCAATAGCTTGTACTAAACTAAATTTAAATAGCCTCTGATATAAATTTAAAAATCATGGTTTACATCAAGCATTGCTGGTCGCATTGTAGTGTGCAGGATTGTTGTGCTGTTGGTGTAAGTGTAAGGTTCAAGTTTCAGAAGGGAATCTTTTTTTTTCTTTCACATTTGTCATTTCAAACTCAATTAGGATACTGGTTTCAATGCCCTAAAGTTTTTTATTATGAAGCATCTACTACTACATGTACTTATTACTTCTAGTTCGAAGACATTTAAATTAGGTAATCATGAGGTATAATGTTTGGAAGTATTATTCATATTTATCTGACTGTTACTTAAATTGAGGTGCTCAAATTATCTAAATATTTACTGAGAGACAATAAAATGTATACTTTACTAATAAAAGCAAAACCCTCCTCACTATTTTCCAACCTACCATGTCAGTAGAAGCCTGAAATTTTGGGAATTCAGGATACCTACAAACAGTAATTTCTTCATCTTAGGTTTTTTCATGATTGATCTTTTTTGTCTGCAAGGCCGATCCCGTAGTACAAACGAAGCATGAGCAAGGATCTAATGGACTATTTAATTTTATTTGGAACCTTTATGCTTTATACATTAGTTACTGTATTTTTCGCCATATAAGACGCACCCAATTTTAAAGGAGGAAAATATAGAAAAAAAGATTCTGAACCAAATACTGTAGTAAAATTTTTCTTCTTGTTATACAGACGCTCCTTCTATACAGAAGATTAATGCGTCCACAGACCATGCCGGTCTGCTGGCAAGTGATGCAGCGTTCATGGGCCACGGCTATAAGGGTTCCACGCATTACCCAGCCGCCTTTGTTTCCTCAACTAGTGTTAGGTAACCATTCGGAGCTGGGTGGACTCAGGGACGCCCTAGGCCCCGGGAACAAATCCCTTGCCTTCACATGGATTTGAACCTGTGACCATCGGTATGCCAGCCGAGCGCGCATGCCACTCGACCACCGTGCCCGAAAATATTTTATATCATCTGTATAAAGTTAACAGCAGTTTAAGAACAATTTTATGTCAACCATGTATCAAATTAAGAATTAGTAAATGTATAACATATAAACAGGGTATGAGTTAGCATGACAGGACTTAACGAAACAGCGAACATTTTGGCAAAGAGCCTTCTTCAACAAACAAATAGTGCACAAATAAAACGAAAGAATAAAAAACTTAGCCTAGCTGCAGTGAAATCCAATTAGTCCAGTAGAGAAATAGTAATACATGTAGTAAAAAGTAAAAGCTTATATAGGAAAGGAGAGGGTAGGTGTGGCCAATCAATTAGGTTGTCAGTGCAAACACAACATTCATCCCATGTGGTGTTAGGATCCCATACTCTTGGATTAGTCTATTCTCCAGACTGACCCTGCCGGGTGTGTTTGTGCAAGAAACCATGGCTGTTTGAAGGGTCGGGAGACAGGACACTGTTTGAAGTGTTTGTCTTGTGTTATCGCACGTACATGATCTGCGATACGGCAGGAGAGTAACCTCCCCGTCTCACCAATGTACTTCAAAGACCAACGCTTACACACAATGGTGTAGACCACATTGCGGCTGGTACAAAGAAAGCCATTCCTAATCTTAAATATCCCCTTAGGGAAGACAATCTGATCCGTCTGGGTAACAAAGGGACATGTCTTACAGTGACGACGGCCGCATAGCTTAATGCCCAGATGGGAGGACGGAATAGAAAGACGGCTACGAACCAATGGGTCTCGCAGATTTTTGTCACTCCTGAATACAATGAGGGGTGGTGTGGAAAATATGTTGTTAGTCTCAGGGTCCGCGAGGAGGATGGTGCAGTTTTTCAAAAAGATTTCCTTGACTCTGATGTTGTGGGGATGGTATGTGAGAACCAATTTGCTCCTCCCACTACTATCACTGACGCGAAAAATATGGTAGTAGGCCTACATGCTATAAAAAAAGGTTTATTAAGAATTGAGCTAAAAAGGAGTTAAGTACCAATAGCTCTCTACAAGCGAAAAAATAAAGGTGAAAATATCGTAAGTATATAAGCCTTAGCCTATTATTTATTATTATAATATTAATATTATTTACCAGCCTAATGCAATTTTGGTACTGGGGGTCAGTGCAAGCCTCATTGTGTTTTCCGGGTTAGTCTTAGTGGAGGAAGAATTTATTATTTAGGTCATATACGTTTAAATTTAAACCGGTTTAAAATTGTTTAGCTGAATACTCCAATTAATCATTCAAAGTTACGACTTCAAAATGAGTCTGTGTCCCTGGGTTCCTTTTCTCACTAAATAACATTATCCAAACTATCACTTCAGATTGTTTTTATGAAAGGTCAAGCGACTCTTCTTTTATGAAATTTAGTTTTTTCGTAGAAGTACAGTTAAACTTAGACTTATTGGTTAATTTTTAAGTTGACAGAGAAATCAATAAGTAAGCCCTAGAACTTAGATTAAGATAGAAGATAATGTTATATCAATCACAGTAATCACACTATTATCATCTATCTCTTTGACTGTGTGAATTTTTGCATTAAAAAATATATAATAAATCAATAAACAAAATTATGAGAATGTTGTGTTTATTTTCGGGAAAGTGTAGCTCCATTGGTCAATGGTCTCAGAGGTCAAGGACACATTTGTTGATCGGATTTTCATAAAATCATTTCAAGAATTTTCGTAAATATTCACGTTTTCTCTTTGCTGTCTCAGTTCCATCAACTTCTCAATCAATTATCATATTAGTATGTGTTCCAACTTTAATCCATTGTTATCTCACCACCTAATAACAACTAGTTTCTATGTGAACTTTTGGTCGAACCGAAATATTCGCGTATGAAAATTTGATTTTAGTAGTTTTAGTTAGTAGTTACTAGTACTAGTAATCGTAGTTAGTAGTAGGTACTTCACTAAAAATTTCAAAGTTGATATATAATATTATATATTAATGAAACTTATACTTATATCATTGAAAAGGGCTTGATGTTACCTTTTCAATGATACCTGGTTTATTTCTTTATCTTACATAGGAAATAAGTTATCGCATTTTAAGTGTCAGAATTTTTCCTTATATAGCCTTAGTAATTAGGCCGATGGTAGACACCACGTAGCGCGCAGTCTAAACTCAGTTGGGTGGATGACACGCATTAGGATGTCTAGATTGTGTAAAAAGACTCAAACGAAACTCTTTTTCTATTTTAATTTAAAAAATAGACAACTAAACCTAACCCAGACCCTAAAACTGAAACTACAAACTTTAAAAAAAAAGACTCAAATGAAACTCGAACCTCCACCTGACACCTTGTATTCAAGAATCTAACGTCCTAACCGTGAGACCACAGAAGCTGATTTAACGTGTTAATTTTTTAAAATCTTATAAAGTAGTCACATGAAACGGACCCGGATGAAAGAGCAAAATGTGACGTCACACACACATTTACGCGGTTTCTACTTTCTCGGTGTAGGACACAGTGTATGCCGCGTAGGACGCGACAACCAAGCTTTACAGTGTATGCCCCGCATTGCGCGGTATCCACCCACAGACGTTGTAGTAATTAATTGCCAAAAGGTAACCTTTTTTCTGTGACCGAAAAAAGTCATCTTCGACACTCAAAGTACCATAACTTTTTTACCTGTAAAGTAAAAGCCTTCAAAATTGCACCAAATAAATATTAATAAGGTATGTGGCTTTAAAAAGAAACCATTGTAATTGTTTTATCGCAAAGATTATATTATTAATTATTAATTAGTGAAATTTGAAAAACACAAGGTAGGTAAATTTTATTAAGAATGTTTCGCTTGACAGCAGTACTCAAGATGCCATAACATTTTACTTTTTAACCATTAAAGATATAGCCTTCAAATTTTTACCATAGATAAATTAAATATTAGGCTTCAATAAAAAGCCACTTTCACAGGAATATATCATTAATATCAATAAATATATTATTGCGTGGGATTGGAACTATACTGGGTAAGTAAATTTCATAAAATTTTAGCGCCACTGCGTAACACTCAAAATGCTATAACTCTTAAGCCTTTAGTCTAAAGTCAGGTACCCATAGCTCTAAAGTTTAGAGCTATAGCCCTTAAATTTTCACCCTAGTTAAATTAGATAATTATGGCTATGGAAATTAATGATTAATTAATCGTTTAAAATGTAATCGATTAACATTAATTTGATCGATTAAAATTAGATTGAAATTTAAGAAAATATTTCTAAAAAAATTTTTTTAATGCATTACTAATTTTTATTTTTTGTTACTTACGTACTTTTCCCTCGTATTATTATTATTTATTTAGACGTACATACGTAAACAAAAATGATGGCTAATGACAGCACAGTCAAAGTTAAGCACTTACGCGAAAGTTGAGCAATTATCTTATTTTTAAGCTAACTGAGGATGGCAATTAAATCAGACGAATCAGATGCAGTACACAGTGCACAGGCCGAGCTGACGTGGTACCAAGAAGAAACTTCCATTCCAGAAACAGAGGATCCTCTTATGTGGTGGAAACTTAATAACCATCTTTTTCCTGTCTTAAGCAGTTTTGTGCTAGCAATTCTTTGTGTACCAGCAACCGCTGTTCTGTGCGAAAGACTGTTCAGTTCTTCAGAATAGATCATCAATAAAATGCGATCATGTATTTTTCCAGAAAATTTAAACGCTCTGGTTTTTCTACGTGACTGGCTAACATGATGCCTACTTGCTTACTATAAAGTGACTGACAGTCTGTATACTGTATAAGTATTATAATTGAACTAACTCTCCACGTTTTTTTTAAAAAAAGTTATAGAAAAATCATTTGCGTCAGTGCCAGTCTGAATTTACAACATTTTTGTGTCAACTCTAATGTTAAGTCATGGATTTTTGCAGATCAGATACAAATACAGTGCGAACCCGTTAAGTTGTGGTCATTCTGGTCCATATTTATGTAATCGCGACTTAGGTGAATCGCGATTTATCGTCACTTAGTACAGATTTCAGTAGAACTTATTGAGCAATAACAAAGGATGCAAATAAAAGAGTGTTTTTTTCCCTATAACATTTATTTAAAATTAAATTAAGTTTATACTCACATATTATATATATATATCAATACATATCCTTGTAAACTTGTTTTAATCCGATATATTAAAAGAACTTTAATTGCAAAAATTACCAAAAAATCGGTAATTGTTTATAACTGATGCTTTGTAGTTAGCCGAATGTTAATTACAAGTATCGTATAATTTTTTTTATCCTTAGTTACCGCTTTTTAAAAATATTTATGTTCATTTTAAAATTTATTTCTTTTTAAGCAGCTACTCAGCAATGATGTACTTTCATTGTTTTTCTTCCTTATTTATTGCATGGCAGAACCAATTTGCTGTGTTACGTCACAAAATTTGGGAGTTTAAAGCCATGGAATTACCGCTACTTGACCGATTTCGTGAAATAACAAATCATGACTTAACGGGGTCGCACTGTAGTTGAATCTATATTTGCGTTATAATTAATCGATTAATCGAAATTAATCTTTTTTCCCCGATTAATCAAACAAACAAAAAATTTAATCAGTACCAGCCCTACTTTTAAAATAACAGTAATATAATTTAAGTTTAAAGGAGTCTTTTTTTTAACAAAACCTTAGGCTTTATAAAAAGGAACTTTAACAAATGTAATAGAGATATAAAACTAAAATGCTACCTCACTTTGGTGAGACCTGTACTAGAATATGCATCTTCTGTATGGGACCCATCCACCAAAGAAAACATTGATAAACTAGAACAAATTCAAAAAAGAGCTGCCAGATTCATCACTGGAGAATATTCGAAACTGACAAGAATAACACCATTAGTTAAATCATTAAACCTTGAAACACTAGAGGATAGAAGAACCAAGAGCAAAGTAGTAATCATACATAAAGCAATTAATTCTAATTTAGAAATACAACACAAAGATAACTTAATACAACCCTCAGATAGACATAAGGATAAAAACACCTTTCTTATTCCGTATGCAAGAACAAACACATACACGTTTTCCTTCTTCCCGTCCGGAATTCGGGCGTGGAATGGGTTGCCTGAAGAATCCAGGAAAACCAACACTTTATCAACATTTAAATCTCTAATAAAAATGCAGGACTAAACACAAACCATAGATAAGCGTAGGACGCAATAATCTTCTGTATAGAAGGAGTGTCTGTAAACAGATAAGATAAGATAAGATAACATAAAATAAAGCAATTATATGATACAAAAAGTTGGTTTAGTTCTTAAACATAAGAGTGCATCCAAGATGGCATAGTTTATCATAAATATTTGTTACGTAGTGTCAGTGAGGTTATGATGTTACTAAATCTCAAAAAGATTTATACAGGGGGAAAGTTTTTAGTCTTATCTGCAGTACTTTTTTTCTGGTGGCATGCACCGGAATGGTGTTCCGGCACATTTTTTCCCCACATACTTTTTTATCAACTGAATTTACTGCCTGGAATGTTTGGTCTTACTGCTTTTTCAGGTTGTGTTCCAGTACCTTTTTTCATGCGTTGCGGTACCCCCATAATCATGATTTCAATGCCTAACCACATGTAATATTTATTAATAATTTGAAAGAATGATACGATTTTTTCTGGATAATCCCTAAAATGGAAAAAGTTTGTATTTCTATTGCTTTGTTAAAAAAAATTCTTTCAAGACTCTATTGAAGATGTAGTGTTTATCGGTCCAACACATACCTCCACCTCCAACGAGTTGTCATTATGATAAATGTCAATGAAATGAAAATAACCATCACTTACACCTCTAAAAATTTCAACTCCTACCATTTAACCAATTACTGAAAATATTTAGTCCCACTTTTAATAATTTTTTTTCCATCCCCTTTTTTCTCATCTTTCTTTTAAAAAGTAAATTATAAATTATATTAGTTTTAAATGTTTTAGGGTGGATAGTGGGGATGCATGAGCATAGTCATGATTCAAATGTAAATAAACACTAAATCATTTCCAGTTGTGTCAACCGGAGATGGAAAGGAGAAGTCAGTCTCATTGTTTATGGTAGGATTGAATAAATGCAAAATAACAACTTAAATCCATCACGGCTACATGTATATACCATATATACTCGTTCTAAAGCCCGTTCGTTCATAAGCCGACCCCCCCACTTTTGGAAGGGAAAAGTATTAAAAGTGTATAACCCGATCGCAAGCCGACCCCCCAAAAATAATAGAACAGCTTTAAAAAAATGGTACATATTTTTTTTAAACTACAAGCTAAATCGGTCATTATGATTGTTTACTTTGTACTGCCTATCTTTGTCTTTCTGCTCTTTGTTAAGCAAGAGTTACCGGTATTTAAAACTTATAATTATTTGGTAAACAGTGACGAAAGCGCGTACATTAAAATCCGTCGTTGAAAACAAAATTTGTATTACAATTTATTAAAACGTTCACAAAAATAAATAAAATGATTAAATAAGGTAAGTGCTGATTTTTAATAATATATTATAGCTTCTGACAGAGCAGTCGAATCTTGTAGAATGTAGAAAAGGACATTGATAATCTACAATAACAACGCCGATATTCAATATCCATTCAGAAATCACCTATGACCCGCTCACAAGCCGACCCCCCCACTTTTTCCCCTAGATTTTGTCCAAAAAAGGTCGGCTTGCGAACGAGTATATACAGTAGTTTGTGTATTTTTTAGAGCATGATTAAAAAAGTGACTGAAATCGAGCTCAGGTGGTAGCTTAGGATAATCCTAAACAAAGATGCAACACAATGTTGAAAGTGTTAGAAAGACAAACACAAATATAAATAGTAAAATTTTGATGAAATGTGACTGAGAGGAAATCAAGAGAGTTGGTTAGACCTTTAGAGAGTTAATATGGGCAAAGTGGGGTGACATGCAAGGCAATGACATTCTTATAAAGAGGGAAAGAGTAAACAATTAAAAATTAAACAACATGAAATTCATTTTTTTTTAGTATTGGGTGAGGGGCCCAGGTCTAAATTCACTTGTAATTAAATGGTTTAGAAACATTAATTTAAATTATTTTAAAAGATTTTTTTAAGCCTTTACTCTTAGTATTGAAATATTTTAACAGATGGCTTAATGATTGCTTTAAGTATATGATTTGTTGAGTATACCTGATATAATATTAAAAAAAATTTTTATCTTATGGTTATATTTGCGGACAAGTTTTTAGTTTTATTTCATTGTATAATATTTTTCTTTTCAGGCTTACTCTTACCCTATTTAAAATAATAGCCTTTTATTTAGACCATTAGGTTGTTAGAGAAAAATTAAACCCACCACCTCTTATGTTGTTCATGTTGTATTTATTGCTATACAGTATACAGTTTATCTCTAAAACTAACACGTATTCACAAATATTTTGCAGTGTGCTACAACTTAAATTTATGATCAACAATCATCTGACTTGAATTGAATGTCAGCACTCCAAACTCACAGATTCCTGATACTTGTATACAGTACTAACAGACATTTTTGTCGCATACTTGTGGTCACTAAGAATGGTCACACATTTAAAAGAAACTATGCACCATGGGTGTATTCATCAGAGCTCTCATTGAAATGTGTTTTTGCCAAACCAAAATGTGTAACAAATACTCAGCAAAGGTTTGCGAATTATATATCAGACCCTGGTAGGTGGAACAATTAAATACCAGTAAATCAATGAAACATTGCTTTTTTTTAAAATGTAATTTGTAAAATCCTGGTCACCACTGGGAGATTTTTAATTATAAATTATTAAAATCCATACAAAAAATGAAAACATTAATGTCAGTTCAAGTTTGAATAGTCAAAAAATTTATTACTCAGCATACATTTATGTTAAATTATGTAATCTTTATGTTTCCCAGTTATGTGTACATTCTGTGTATTACAATGAAAGCTAGTAACTTTTTATTTACCTATTGCTTCCAATGTTGTTTTTTTACTTAAACTTCATAACAAGAAGTTGTTTTGTGTTAATTATATTTAAATGCTCACATGACATCCAACCACCAGCTGGTCTATATCTAAATTATATCCTATGTTATACTTAGATTAATATCCTACAAATGACAGCAATAAAAATTACCTTTAATTTGAAAAATGTCTTTTCTCAATCTGACAGAAAACAAAGGCAAAACAACCCCTGGTGTAAACTTTGACACTTTAGGATCATGGAACAATCGTCTCACCCTGCCTATTTTGTATGAACAAAGTGTAAAGAAAGGAAAACTAATTCCACGAGTCCCATTGGAGAAAATTGGGTTAGCCTCCGTTATTGGAAGGCGAAAGGTCAATGAAGATAGATGTGTTGTAGGTAAATTCATTTCTTTTCCAGAATTTTCTCAATTTAATGGATAATCTGCTTTAAATTAGAGCTAGACAATATGTGATGGGAAAAAATAAAAATTCTTTCATCACTTCATTCAACATTAGATAAGAAATAATTATTGGCTATCATGTATTTTTCAATGAAAGAATATTTCTTTTAGACAAGCCTCAACATTGAGGTTTTTTTTTAATTTTCATCACCGACCTTTACATTTATTAGTTTTTATTTTCTCTTATTCATTTCTGTGATCTCGAAATCAAGCTAAACAACAATTCAACAAGTTGTTTTTTTTAATGTATTCTTTTCACATAACATTCACTGATAAGTCACATGATAAAACAAAGCTAAGTTGACACATTATAGTCACATGATAAAACAAAGCTAAGTTGACAGATTATAGTAGTCACATGATAAAACAAAGCTAAGTTGACAGATTATAGTATTCACATGATAAAACAAAGCTAAGTTGACAGATTATAGTAGTCACATGATAAAACAAAGCTAAGTTGACAGATTATAGTCACAAGATAAAACAAAGCCAAGTTGACAGATTATAGTAGTCGCATGATAAAACAAAGCTAAGTTGACAGATTATAGTAGTCACATGATAAAACAAAGCTAAGTTGACAGATTATAGTATTCACATGATAAAACAAAGCTAAGTTGACAGATTATAGTAGTCACATGATAAAACAAAGCTAAGTTGACAGATTATAGTCACATGATAAAACAAAGCTAAGTTGACAGATTATAGTAGTCACATGATAAAACAAAGCTAAGTTGACAGATTATAGTAGTCACATGATAAAACAAAGCTAAGTTGACAGATTATAGTAGTCACATGATAAAACAAAGCTTAGTTGACAGATTATAGTAGTCACATGATAAAACAAAGCTAAGTTGACAGATTATACTCACATGATAAAACAAAGCTTAGTTGACAGATTATAGTAGTAACATGATAAAACAAAGCTTAGTTGACAGATTATAGTAGTAACATGATAAAACAAAGCTTAGTTGACAGATTATAGTAGTAACATGATAAAACAAAGCTTAGTTGACAGATTATAGTAGTCACATGATAAAACAAAGCTTAGTTGACAGATTATAGTAGTAACATGATAAAACAAAGCTTAGTTGACAGATTATAGTAGTAACATGATAAAACAAAGCTTAGCTGACAGATTATAGTAGTCACATGATAAAACAAAGCTTAGCTGACAGATTATAGTAGTCACATGATAAAACAAAGCTTAGCTGACAGATTATAGTAGTCACATGATAAAACAAAGCTTAGTTGACAGATTATAGTCACATGATACAAGGCCGTACCCAGACTTTTTTAAGGGGGGTTCGCAAACTTGTCGCGAAGGCATTTCATGTTAAGATAAGACAAACCTCTCATAACGAGCACCTCTCATAACGAGATTTTCGCATAACGAGCAACATTTTTATGGAAAAAGTTGCTCCCTTAATGAGCGAAGATTCGCATAACGATTGACGCAGAAAGGGAAACTCCCTTTATCCTGGAAATTCATTAGTGAGCCAGCACTTGATATCTGCCTTGATATATTATTTTGTGTTAAGAACTCAGTCTGTTAGTGTATTGTTTTTGTGTGTGATCAACCGTTTTTACAAATTTTGTTATAAGATGATCACTAGGTTTAAGCCATAAATACTACAGTGTGTGTATACCACCAAAGGGGCCTCTCGCAGAATATACGATTGAACTCCTGAGACAGCGCCCGACATAGATGCAGCGCCATCATAACTCACATTCTGTAGTGGTATCCCCAAATCTCTCAATAATGTCAAGATCTATTTTTACACACACAAAAAGGGCACACATTCGCAAAAGGGGTTCGTTCGAACGTACGAACCCCCCCTGCGTACGGCCATGTGATAAAACAAAGCTTAGTTGACAGATTATAGTCACATGATAATTTTTGTTCCTCCAGAGGAGTTGAAACCAGAGCTTCTGTATTTTGGCATATATGATGGCCACGGAGGCTCCTATGCAGCAGAGTATGCCTCAGATCACCTTATTGACCATCTATGCTACTGGATGACTCAGACTGAAGACTTGAGTGTTGTCTTGAAAAGTTCTTTCTGTGATATGCAGAACCTTCTTGCAAGGCATCTTGTCAACACCCATATTGGTAATGTCGCATAGAAATGATTTATGTTTATAATATTTGTTGCCATGGTATACAGTTGCTTTCAACATTTTATAAAATTTACCTTTCATTAGACTCTACACATACTTCATAAGAATCCTAATCTGTTCCAGATACACCGCCATCCAAGTAGACCACCAGACATTTTTGTTAAGACTTGTACTGAATTAATATTTTTAATGTCAATGTCCCACTCCTATACTTTTACACTGTATATTGATTAGATCAATATTAACACAAGAAAATATTAAGTACACAACGCCCATATCATTTAACGCAGATATAAAAAATGTAACTGTTTTTTAACATTCACATTAGTTTGACTGACTGTTACATAAAGAATCAGGTATTTTAGCAGATGCAATGGTTGAATACCCTCCTTATAAAATTTACTCTAGCCTTCTTAGGCTGTAAAGTTGTAAACATGCTGTCGGAATTTCAATTAAGCTTTCAGAATTAAAAAATCTAAACCTTCTCTTTTTATTATTTTAAACCACTTAGAATGTGTTAAAACAGCTGACAATAGTTTATTGTAAATCTAAATTAGTTTTAAAATGATTTAAGAGAAGCTATTTTCATTTTAAAGTTGTAATTTAGCCATTTAGAAAAAAATAAACCTTTTAAAACACGTTTGCCAATATTTTCAAGTGAAGAGTCAGGCTGGGTACTCACCATATAATTTTGCATTTTATCATCATTATTACCCTTGTTATTTTGTCTTGCCATGTCATATAGACACTGATCTGTAGTGTGTTTGGAAATTTCTAGCTTGTAATACTACACCAATAGTTAATGTCATTTTAAATATCCGTTTATTTTTTGTACTTCAGATGACGATGTCTTCAAAACTGGGACAACTGCCACTGTCTGTCTTTTGCGCAATTCAACAGAACTTGTGGTTGGGCATGTTGGGGACAGCATTGCAATACTTTGCAGAGAGGGCAAGGCCATTCGGCTTTCAGTGGATCATGATCCTGAAAATTTGGAAGAATCCAACCGGATTACAAGAAATGGTGAAATTTTGTTTCTTAATTCAATGACTTTGCTTCCCTAAAAATGGAAATGAATAAATCAAAAACTTTATGTTGCTAAATCGATGGAAGACAAAATAATCTGTAAAATCAAAATCATTTATTTTATATTTCCTTAAATTAGAAAATTGTGTGGCTGTTACAAAATTAAATAACATTTTCATTGTTTTAACTAAATGAAAGTTAAAATAAAATTGGTAAATCTGTTTACAATAGGGTTGCAGTGTAAAAGTAAGTTTATAGCTTGCATTGTTTTAAAGAATCATCTAATTTAATTTTTATAGTAGGAACCTAACTTAGTTCTCTTAGGGCACCAAGTTTTATTTTAAAGTTATTCTAAGATTTAAAGTTTCTACACTTATTGCAGGTGGTCGAATTATTCACAATAGTCAAGGGGTGGCTCATGTTAATGGAAGACTTGCAATGACCCGAAGTTTAGGAGACTTTGAGCTGAAATCATTTGGTGTGACAGCTCAACCTTATATAAGATCTATAGAGGTTTGTTATTAACGTTATCATGTGTATGTGATAGTTGTTTCTGGTTGATGCAGGCTACATTAAGAGAGTTTCTCACTTTCATACAAACAAAAAACCCCAAGCTAATTCTTTATTGTAAATTATAGGTAGGGTGAGATATTGTGATAAGTTTGTTAAAAAATATGTTGGGTGAAAAGGTTTTCAAACGATTAATTGTAGTCAAACTTGACATTTGCGTCTTTTGGTTTTTACCTTGGAGAATAATTTATACAAAACTAAATAATAATGATGATTCCCTCCCAGATCTCAAGGTCAAGTACCCAGATATTCCTATTAGCTAATAATTGTTAAAAGACTTGATTACTACACACTAAATACCTTATTCCTGAAATAGTTTCAGTATGTTAATTGTGATGTCTCCAGGTAAAGCATGGATCGGATGCCTTCCTTGTTCTTAGTTCTGATGGTCTGAGTTTTGCCATCAGTGATGAGGAGATTGTAAACATTGTCAGCAGTTGTCAGACACCGCAGGAGGCTTGCAGTCGTTTGTCAGACCAAGCACAGCACTTTGGCTCTGAGGATAATGTCACTGTCCTGGTTATCCCCCTTGGAGCTTGGGGAAAATATCAAAAACTTACTGGTGGACATAATTTTAATTTTGGTCGTATTTTATCCCATTCTCGCATCTATTAAATGAAGGGTAACGTGGTAGCACTGAATTACTTGGCATATCATATTGATTTAAAAGTTGCTTTTTAATGTAAATATTCTTGGCTAACCAGTGAACATTAATAATTCATCATAATATTTTTTTGAAAACTCACTTTGTGTAAATAAAAAGTATCTCAAGGGCTTCACTAGAAATATCTCACATTATTGCCTCTACTCCCCAAACTCTAAATGTCAATGCAGCGTCTCTTAAATTTTCAGTTTAAACAAAAAACTTTTAAAAAATTGTTAAACATAAAAAATCATCTTGTGACAGAAATTCTTATACAATTTTTAAAAATATTTTTTTTTATAGCATTGATAAGCATATAACTTAATAATGCAAAAAAAAGGAAATAGAGATTTTCTAACAAATAATCTCACATATTTAGATATTTACTCAGACTCAAAGTTATTGTAAAGCTATTGTAAAGTTATTAAAACAAAGTCTTTGTCATGGTGAAGTGATTTTATGAAATCACATACAGAGATCTCTAACATATATGACCCTAAAACAATTCTGTTACAAGTATGAATTTATTTTCATATTAATTAAATACCCAAATCTGAAATTGTGTAAAGTTTACTGGAACAATTCAACTTCTTGTAATTCCTGAAGCTTGCTATCAAAAAGCTGTAGACTTGAATGCTCATTAAAGCTTAAACCCACTAGTGACTTCATTATATTTAGAACCAATGAATCTCATCAGCATGTATTTAATCTGAGGTTGATTGCCACCGTGTGACTTATTTGGAAAGTTTGTATTTATTGACAAGTGTGTGAATGTGGTTAAATTTGCCGTCACTGTAACTAGTCAATACTTTTTATGTTGCATGTTTCAGTTTGAGGAGTGAGATTTTGAAAAAAGTAACAGGGGGAAAGGTTCATCAGTTATAAGTTCTGCTTTCTTCTGTCTGTGGTATCTTCAGATTCCTCTGGCATATTTACTTGGTAAATACTATAAAATAGACAGCAGCTTTTAGAGCACATTTAATTTTTTTAGCATTATCTTATGAGTTTATTGGTTCTTAGTTTTTACAAGATGAAACTTCAGCTTTATTTTCTTTCAGGTCTTATCAGATGTTGGTTATTTTTTTTTAATTTATAGAATATTGTGTTTTCTAATCATAAAATATTTGTTGATGTCTTTTTAGTATTAACTCGATAGGAATGGAAAATATTTTACGTGTTACCTCCATCGTTAGACATTTTTTTAACCTAAAAACCTTAACTACTTTTATTCACCTGTGAAAAACATTTCATGCAGATGAAATTGTTGTCTGTAAATAAACACAAGACTAAGACATTATGATTGTGTTGTACAATTATTGTTATGGTGGACATTTATGTTTCTAAATTGCTGAACTGATTCTTTTTGTCCTAGCTGAGAAAACAAATTGTTGCACTTTGTTTATGACACAACACAATTCTGAAGCCTAACCATATTGTTATGTCTGATGTTTAAGTCAATTTTCTTACTCCTGTATTTTAAATTTTACTCCTTATTTACTATATAGAACAAAGTAAAGAAAAGCTTCATTTATCCATAAAGAAAGTAAAACAACACAAGTTTGTAGTTTCAAATATTTATTTGTAAGAAGTTAAAAATAGTAAATATTTATTAAACATAATTTAAGTGAGACAACCAGCACATTGATAATACTGTGTAGTATAATGCAGCCATAAACATTTATTTTAATAAAATTGCAGCTGTTGACAACGAGTAAGCAAGCGTACATTAAACATACCAAGCAAATTATATCAAGCCTCACAAAATGTTAAGAATTTTTTTATTTTGGAAATTAGACTGAACGCTACCAGAATAAAT
Source organism: Ampullaceana balthica (assembly GCA_944989445.1). Lineage (NCBI taxonomy): Eukaryota > Metazoa > Mollusca > Gastropoda > Lymnaeidae > Ampullaceana > Ampullaceana balthica. The sequence continues at coordinate 342,039 of CALYLW010000517.1, read as the reverse complement.
TTACTTGATTATATACTTTTCTATTATAATATAAATTCATAATTAAAACATTAGTAAGTGTAATATGAAGTAGATAAAATTCTCCAACATCTTTTTATAATACATTTAAAATAATTTTCTCATCTTGGGTTTCCATTAGTCCCTCTGATGTAGCAAAATATTTCTTTTTAAATTAGTTAAATTTAAATACCTGTTAACTATGCTATAAGATAGTATATAAAGTAAAAACATGAGTGCTTTTAATGTGGTAGATGATATCAAATATGTTCAAGTTAAGATATTTTGTTAAATATTTCATAGTCAAATTTCTACTATTTTTTTCCCTCCAGGCTTTCTTTTTCTTAAATATGGCACCGGCATAAATTTTGAAAGCACCAAACAAGCGCTTTATACATTTTAAAAAGATCATTTAATAATTTGAAAAATTTACACACAAAAATTACAAGTGTGCAAAATGCATTTTAAAAAATTCAGAAAAACTCTCTTGACCATGAAAGAATTTTTTATGTCTGCCAAATTTTCATTTAAAAAAAAATCTTTTGAGAAATAAATATAACTTCTCTGTTTAAAAGAAGAATCACCTAGCACTTCCATTTTTTCCATGGGTAACTTATAAGTACATGTAGTAATCAATTAATAAATATTACCCTATAAGAGTATTTTAATAATGATCCTAAAGATAACTTCAGTCATTGAATGGCAATGCTCATATAGTCACTAAATGCAGGGATTATTTCTCTAAGTTTACATGTAATGTTATTTATGTGAATTAAATATTAATTTTATGTTTTATTGAAAACCTTAAATGTATAAGAAAATAAAATAAAGAAACTGTTTAATTTATTCTCCAACAAAATTGCAATTTCTGTCAAGGCACTAATAAGAAAACATAATAAATCACATTAATGAAATACAGTACATGTACATGTAAATGGATACATTAATTCATGAAATTGTATGAAATTAGCATTTGAATATATTTATGAGTACCATACATTTTTTATTTTTTTTTACAAACAGCTCTTAAAATTAACAAAGTAAGGTGCATTATGTAAATTAATTTAAAACACATCTAAATAGGCAAGCAAGTATAATCTCTTCCAATTTATTAAGGATAAAATTTACCAAGACAATTCCAGAAATAAACGAATAATTTAAACTATTAAATAATATTCTCAACTAATCCATTCTAATACAGTGGGGAAAAAAATATCGCAGTTAAAAGTTATTGGACTAACATTTAAAATAAAAACAAAAAAAGAAATTAAACAGATATTATATTATATATCAGTTTGAAAATTGAAAAGTATTAAATATTGATTACTTAACTTCAATCTCTAATCAGTATTATTATGCCCTACGACAGATGGCATTTTCGTATTTGAATGAGAAATGTATAAATCATTTAAAGAAATGTGACCTGTGAAGGCAAAAAGTATTAATAAAAAAAATTTAAGTTGTAATTGTGTAACAATTGTATACACTGTAATTGATAGTGTTTTAATGTTAAGTAACATTTCTATTTGAGTAAAATATTAATCATGATTTAGCACCATTTTAGTAAAAATAAATAGATATCTTTTACTTTTCAATCTGGAATTATTTTATGAATAAAAATGTGCAAACTTTAAATAGGAAGAGTACACACACATAAATGACGATAAATACCATATTTAAAAAATAAGATTCACATTGAATTTAAAGCCGTCTCATGTTCTTTTAGAAGTTACCACTGCTGAGAGTAGTCAGTAGACTGAAAAAGAAGACATTTTAAAATAAAAACAAAAAATGAAAGCTAAGTCATTAACAATTCTCTAAAAATATGTCAAAATTGTTAACGTTTCATATTTCCTTTTGCTTGAAAATAATAAATTTAAAAACAATAATTTATAGAAACACTGCTTCTTCTATTATATATTTCATATCTCATGTAGTTTTATAAAGCTGTTTTTAACACATCTTAAGTATCTAAAAATCTCTCTTAAAATAAATCTTTCTTTTTGCATTAAGTTTTTCAAATGAACTGCTCACAAGTTTTAGTTAAAGTATAACATGAAGTCTCTTATGGCATACGATTGTTCAATTAAAAGAACTTAAAGCAGCAATACTCTAACTGGAGTTGGATAGACTATGTTCAAAATGTAACTATCTCAGAAGTATAGAAAAAGCTTTAACACCAAAGTACAGAGATTTAGATATAAATTAATCTTTCTTTATAAGTACTTACAGTGAGACGGCGTTTAATTTTTGCAGTGTAGTTAAGATATTGCTGTTCCCTTAAAGCCTTATATCTCTCTCTATAAACAAATAAAAATAATTTTAAGTTTAATCAAAGATATTGCTTTATTTTCTGGACAGAAAAACATAACAGAATTTATTGTAATTTTTTCTTAAATTAATCATTCTATCAAAAGGGATAATATTTATACATGAAAGAGAAAACTACTAATTAAATACAAATATCTCATTAGCCTTTCTACATATGTTTAGCTATTCCTCTGTTTTCAAAGAAAAGAACTATTCAACACTAGCCCTAGTGATCATAATCAATTGATTGCAGATCAATGGGTTACAGCAGCGGATGGTGAAAGAGAAGTGTATTGGTCTGCAATTTGTGTGGAAGCAGTGTAACAAATGCTCTTTCCTGATCAATCAGAGTTCATATAAAGGGCAGTTAATCTGACAGCTATTGAGAGTTAGCAAAGCTAAATGGTTTGTCAGACATGCTCAGATGATGTTAAGGATAAGGTTAACTAGGCTCTAGAAGCACATATTGATTGGTAGCATTAGCTGTGCATAAAAGGGAAGGAAAAGGTGGCAATAACCTTTATTAAGCTCGTTTATTAACAGGGCAACAAAAATGACCAATAAATGAAAAATGCATTAGGAATTAATCAATAGGTGTGGGCGGAAATTATTTGCTATTTTATTTGATGTGGTTTTCTTTTTCACATGAGTTTCTTAGAATAACAAAGTACATGTATTACTTTTTTTAAAAAAATATTTGTATGTTCCATTTTTCATTGGTATTTAAGATTCAGAGCTTATCTTCAAATTTTAATAAATTTTTTGTTTCATTAATTGTAAGAACTTACTGATCAGTATCTCTGGGATATTTTGAATTTGTATCGTTATGAGACAGTGGATTCTGATTTTCTGATATGTTGCCAAATGTACTGTACAAACTTTTCTCCTGATGACAGTTATTTTCCTCTTGGCCATCTCTTAGTCTTTCCTGGGTAACAAAATAGGCATATCTTGATTTTAATTTGGTATTATTTTGGTATACTTGTTTTGTGTTGTGCAAATATTTTGGGCTTTGGGTGATGAGAAATACTGCAGGTTTAAATAATTTTGTGTTAAAATTTTAAACAAAATGTAGATCAAAATATGCCACACATTTTCTAGTTGGTTCTCAAATAATAGTTGTAGATTCAATTTTCAGCTTTGCAGCCCTTTACATAGAATATATACATGTTTTGTCTGTAAAAATTAGCTTTTTAAAGGTAATATTTAAATTAATAAATTTTAAAATAAAATTATTGTCTGAATAAAACTTGTTATCTTTGTTTTTATCAATTCCTAAATACCTATTTTTGTCAAATGTAATTTTTTAATTTTTTCTTTGAGTGGTGGGGGATAAATAATGTATTTACCAACTTAAGCTTAACTACACTTGAAAGTATGTTATAAATGATTGTATAATGGTGAGCTGTGAGCTGTACATCAAGGATATTGTTGGGAGCTTGAGTCAACCTGCTCCATCTGTTGGGCAGTGCCATATAACATTTTGTGAATGAACGAATCTTCTGCTGCCTTGATGACCAAGCTATATCCAGTGAAGCGCACAAAGTCAAAAGATTTGAGACAACAAATGCCAGCAGACTTAGACCCTCTTTCTTTGATGTCTATTTGCCATCTTTACTTCATTGTAAGGGAAAATGTTAACTAATAGGCTCTAAGCAGTCACAGTTTTTGCCAGTGTGTTAAGCCAACAATGCTAAGTGAAAATGAGAATTTCACCATATTAAATCAGATAATATGACACTTGAGCTTACCATTAATAATTTTTTCATATACGCCTGTCTGTTGAGAAAATGTTGCTTTCTCAAAGCTTCATGATGCTCATTTATCCCTGATGCCATGTTCAAGGATTGATCCACTTAATATTTAATTTCTCCTGTTTATAAGATGTAGAGCAACCAATTAAAATACAAAAAAGCTAAATATTCCATTGATTATGCCATTGTTTTAAAAAGTTTTAGTTTATTGATCAAATAATTTTTATCTAAGTACATGTAATTGCTAAATAAATTTGACCATGTGACTTCTTTTCATATTTTCTACAGTTATAGCTAAATTAAGATTATATATCATATGATCCAAACATTTTAGAAAATAAACTTGAATATAATTATAATTTTTAATAAAAATTAGTCAAGTATAGTATTGAACAAAAGATTCAGATATAAGTATACGTTTTATTTCAGTTTTTGAAAAATGTAAGTATTGATAAATTAATCAGCAATTTATATGATGTCTTAGTCTTAGTAACTATAGAATCAAAGGCTTAGCTAGGGGAATGTGGACCGCACCAGGTGACACCATTTTAGAGGGTGAAACCAAATTGAAAAACTGCATATTTAATATTTTTATTATTTTATTGCTGTGCGCATAAAAAATTGTCAACTGTTATTTTCAAATTCAGTTTGTGTTACTTTTCAAATATTTATATCGGCAAGAGTTAGTGTTATTCATAAAGAAATACATGTAGTAAAATAACATGAACTGGTACTATTCAGACAATGAGAAAGTTCGAAACGTATATTTTTTATTGAAATATACCAGATCCAGTTCATTTCAAAATTATAACAATAGCGAGTCTTTCATTTCACTACAAGCATGGGCCAGTTATAATAATAATATAAAATGGGAACTTACTTAGCGCTGCGCCCAAGCCTGGGGCTGCGCTCAACACACTTCAAATAAAAAACTAGAGAAAAATATTCAGTTAGCGTAGTGGCAAGGCAAGATGAAAAATCCAAAGAAAAATCATCTACTAAGAAAACAATGTTTCTATAAGATAATACAATATGGTCCAGCTGTGGGTGACTAATTCTATTGCTGGAAATGGTACTTTGCATTTGCTGGATATTGTTTTGCTGTAAATGATACAGAAACAAAATCCACAATTTTACAGGGTTTAATGAGTGGTTGAAACTGAGCCAAAAAGTATATAATCCAGAGACAGAAAAGCAAAAATCTTTCCGTGAAAAATGAAAATTATTGACAGCAGTGTTTGGGCTGCAAAAAAATAATTGATACCAAAATTTTACTGTGATGGTTAATGGGGATGTGATATCTGGGACATGTTGCTGAAAAACGCATTGTTTATATCTAGGCAAACCCTTTCATTCCAGGGATAAAAAAAATGAATCTTCATTGAATAGAGCAAACTTTCTAGGGATGGTTGAGATACTATTTAAATCTGACCCAGCAAAAGCATCCACAACTCAAGTTATATCAGAAATCAAAAGAATAATTGTAAATAATTTTTTTGAATAATTGTGTCAAGAAGATTCTTATCATGAATTTAAAGCCTAAGAGGCATCTTAAAACAATGTTTGACTTCCAAAGATAAATAACACACACTGTCCAGATATCTAAAGTGATCAGATATGTGAATATTCACAATGGGAAACTTTAAAAGAGGTTGGAAGAAGCTGCTGATCACAACTCTGACATTTCTACAAAGATAAAATTGATGACTACTGGCACAAAGCTTTTAACATGTTGTAAGTGATTTCACATTTATATACCAAATATAACTTTGGGAAGATCTACATAATTGTTCACACTAGAACATACATGCAGACTAAATGGTATTTTCTTGACTAAAGAACTGTCACAGAAAAATTCTATGGAAAAGACTTATTTCAAATCAGATTTTATGGAATTGTGGTAGCAAGAATGTTTAAGTTTAAGAGAAGACTTTAAGAAAAACAATTAAGACATGCTGGAGTGTAATGATTGCTTTCATTTTGAACTCCAGATCAGATAAACAGTGATAAAAGAACTTGCATATTTGTATGGGGCTGTTAAATCTTAACAAGTGAAAAAGAGCTATTGAACTGCAAAAATTAACCCTTTTTAATGTTAAGTTATCCAAAGATATGATTTTAAAAGAAATACCAAAGTCAAAGCTTAGCAGAAATTAAAGGCAACTGATATTAAATTGCAGGAAGCCAGTAATTTAAGTTTTTAAATTTATAGATGAATGGGACTTCTTATATTATCAAAGTCCTTCCAATACTCTCGCTGAGCCTTCTAATACATTGTATTATTATTTTTTACAGAATGAGACTGATTTCATGTAAACATAACTTTACAAAACTAACACTTTTAAAAAATATAAATAAGATCCATCTTTGGAAAGCAAAAATTTTCTGATCTGGCACTACCATCATTTGAAACTGAAAAGGTAAATGATGTTGAATTAATTGTTCGAGTTCAAGTCAAGATTTGAAGACCAGGAAAACAAATGTTAAAAAAGTAAAATTAATGTGAAAAATAACTAGAATTTATTTTGTCACATACCAAAAATTCATCATTAGCACTTGCCTTGCTTATTGAACTTAGTCTGGGGTGGCTTGGTTACTTACTTAGTAATAATTAACTTAGTTTAACTTAGTAACTTAGTTTTTAGTAATCACTGATATTGTATTAGTATTAGTAAGTTAATATTAATAGTATTAATACTAATTTAAATTTAGGCTAGCTAAATCTAATTAAACAATTATTCGGAACAGTGAAATTTTAAATAAACAGTAAAAAAAATACTACTCTAGTAATATTAAATTTATGTATTATTCGGTAAGCTAATATGGTTAAGCTTATAGATGCATGGCAATTTCTGAACTTAACAATTTTAATTTGACCTGAACTTTATGAATTCTAAAAGTGATCAAGCTGCTTGGTGTTGCTAGGCAAGCGATTATTTCACCCCTGAAGTTGAAGAGCTCCTTTTTCTAAAAGCAAGCCTTTTCCAGTGAATTAATTATAAATGTAATAATAAATAAATTTTGAAAGGCCCTAACTACAGTTCAAGTTTTTATTTATAAAATTGATTTTGTTTTAAATCCAGAAGAGAAGCGTGTCCCAAGTCCAAGTCCAAATAAACTATTTTTAAACACGCGTCGCACAAAATGTAAATGAAAATGTCTTTGTTTAAAAAGTCACAAAGGAAAGGAGACTGAGAGATTACTACAAAACTACAAAGTTAAAATTTACTACTTAAACCTATATTAATCTTATTTTATACTTATACATCACGACAGACGCTCCTTCTAAACTGACTAAACATAAGATTATTGCAACATACGCTTCTTCAAAGTAATACTGTTTTCCCACGACCCTGACATTTAATGTATTGTGATTTTGTTGAATTGATTTGAACTTTTATTAAATCTTATCTTATCTGTTTACAGACGCTCCTTCTATACAGAAGATTATTGCGTCCTACGCTTATCTATGGTTTGTGTTTAGTCCTGCATTTTTATTAGAGATTTAAATGTTGGTAAAGTGTTGGTTTTCCTGGTTTCTTCAGGCACCCATTCACGCCCGAATTCCGGACGGGAAGAACGAAAATTTGTATGTGTTTGTTCTTGCATACGGAATAAGAAAGGTGTTTTTATCCTTATGTCTATCTGAGGGTTGTATTAAGTTGTCTTTGTGTTGTATTTCTAAATTAGAATTAATTGCTTTATGTATGATTACTACTTTGCTCTTGGTTCTTCTATCCTCTAGTGTTTCAAGGTTTAATGATTTAACTAATGGTGTTATTCTTGTCAGTTTTTGAATATTCTCCAGTAATGAATCTGGCAGCTCTTTTTTTAATTTGTTCTAGTTTATCAATGTTTTCTTTGGTGGATGGGTCCCATACAGAAGATGCATATTCTAGTATAGGTCTCACCAACGTGAGGTAGCATTTTAGTTTTATATCTCTATTACATGTGTTAAAGTTTCTTTTTATAAAGCCTAAGGTTTTGTTTGATTTTTAATAACTTCATTGACATGGGGGTTCCATGATAGTTTCTCATTTATTAAGACTCATAACTACTCCTAAGTATTTTGCATCTTTAGTTTGGGTCAGTTCTTTTCCATGAATGTAATATTTTGAATTTATTTGTTTCTTTTTAAATCCCTTATATTAACTTCGCGGCCGTCTCTTTCGTTCTGTCGTCATCTCTCTCTGTCTGTCTGTCTTGGGCGGGCGGAAAAACAAAAGTAAAAAATGACCCACTACTCGTGATCCGATCGAGCTGAAATTTGGCACACGAACCCGTCTCACCTAACAATGCATCGTATCAAAATTTCAGATCGATCGAACGTACCGTAATTAAATTAATGCATTTTTAGTTTATCCTTATATAACGTATGTAATTCAAATTCACTGTTTGTTATTGTTTTTTTCCACGTGAGAGTTTTAGTTGACGCGACCCATCGAAGTACCGCGTGCTTTTGTTTACATTTTATGTGTCACGCTGAGCTCGGTCAAGCGATCGGTGACCAGACTTTTCCCCTCTCCCCCCAACCCCAGGGTTATGACGCAAAGTTGAGTTAAGACAGATTCAGTCTGTAAATGTTTGTCGCGATTGAAAATAATCAATACTGTTAGTTATGTCTCATATATAAGAAATCACAGGCGTCACTAGGGTTGGTGTCACCCGGGGCGGTAGCTCATGGTGTCACCCCTTCACGACTGAAGGGGCCATCCATAAATGACGTCACGCGAGGTTGCCGATTTTTACCCCCACCCCTCCCCCCAGCGTCATACTTTGTCACAAAAACTTAGACCCCACCCCTTTTTTACGATATGACGTCACAAAGCTTTGACACCCCTCCCCCAAGCCGTATTTTCTCAATAAAAGTTAGCATGTTGCAAATTATTTTTTGTCATTTAAATATGTATTTAGGGTAAGTCTGCACTGTAATATCGTAACACGCGTGAAGTCATTGAAAACGTAATTAAATAAATGGTAAGCAATCAAATATTTAAGTGGAACTTTTATTTAAAGTTTCGCGTTTTTGATGTGACGTCACATTTCTTAAACACCCCCCTCCTCGTACCACATCGTCACAGATGCGTGGACCCCTATGGCGGATTAAAAGGGGGGGGGTGCTGAACGGGCTAAAGCCCCCAATAATTTAAGGGCCCCCAAACTTTTTATGAATTATAGTGTATAATAAAGATGCAGGCCATTATGTTTGTACGAATCCCTGAAAATGCCTTGGACAGTCATACGGCAATGCTGCAAATGAGTAGGAAGTATAACGGAAACCAGGCTATTCTTCGTGAGAAGTGCATTGTAGCTCATTATGTGACGTGCACAGCTCATTCCTTTAATTTGGTTGGGAAAAGAGCAGCAGGTTGTCCTACTGCGGTCAGATTTTTTTGTCTTCTGCAAAATCTTTATACCCGACTTGTTGCATCTACTCATCGTTGACAGGTACTTCAAAAACATATGAAATTGATACATGCTAACAAAGCCTTGTCTGACACAAGATGGTCAGCCTGACATTATGCTGTAAGGTCTGTTAATAGCTCATACAATGAGAATATCGCAGCACTAGAAGAATTAGCAACGAATGAAAATCAGCCACGTGACTGCCGACTTGAAGAAGAAGGATTTCTAAAGGAAATTGAACAACTGGAAGTCGCTATTTTACTTGAAATTTGGGAAACAATTTTAGAAAGGAAGTCTCTCATTGAGTTTGTTAAAAAATAGCATTCTTAATTTTATTCCTATGAAGACAAAGGAAAGGAAAAGTCCGTGGTAAAAACAGTGTAAACAATCTTCAATACTATCAAACAAAAAAGAAAGCGTCAGTTTGATAAAGGGACATCAACAAAACAGCATTCTCCTGGAGAAAAAAATTCAAGATTGAGGTATTTCTGGTAATCATTGACAAACTTTCTTAAGCCCTACAACATTGGTTAGGTGCATATAAATACATCCATGAGAAATTTGGCTTTCTTACAAACCTAACTGAGCTCAGCACTTTCGCCACCCGATGGGCAGCAGCCAAGTTAATGGAAGAACATTCAAGTGATTTCGAAGAAGGGGTCGGGTAAATCCGAAGCAACCGTTTCGTCCCACCCCTCAATTTACTAGCAACGCCATCGAGCGGTGCCGGTTTAGGGCCAGGAGCGCTAGTACGGATTAGCAAAAAGTGCCGCGAAGAACGCATTGGACGCCAGCTCTGAGGAAACCTTCCAGTGGGGGTTGCACCCTAGGTAGGTCTTTGATGATCACCCGGTCTGCGGCGGTCCTAACCATGGAGACCCGTGTGCTTTGCCGGGATGGCGCCAAAGTGGTAGCGGGTCGTAGTAGGAAATTCCACCACCTCCTTGTGAGGGCAACTTAGTGGGAGGCATCTTCGACTGTATGTCCTGGATGCCCAGGTGGCCGCTTCAGAAGCGACCGCTTTTGGGGGGGGGGTCCTCAGCTGTTACGTCCCTTTGGTGGCCAGATGGCTAAGGGGGTCTTCCGGGAAGACCCATAAAGAGCACTAGGCTCGGGGCTTCTAATTTTCTTCCACATGTAGGTTCATGCAGTGATTTCGAAGACTGCTTACCTTCAGAATTAGTCCAATTTTCAGAACTCTTAAAAAAGTTATTGTCCAGCCCCAGGCTCAGGGTTAGGAAAAGGAATTAGCACAAAGCGAAACTCAAAAAACTTGCACAGAGCTAAAAATTTTGCTGCTTTTGAATGAGCTATATTTCACACAGTCCTTTACAAATGTACACATCGCACTTCGCATCTATCTTTCAATGATGACATCAAACTGCAGCTGAGAGCGATCCTTTTCAAAGTTGAAAAGAATATATAATGAGAATTTGCATGGGACGAAAAAGGCTGAATATGCTCTCTCTAATGAGCATTGAAAAGGAACTTATAAGCTTACTCAGCTTTATTGACTTGATTGAAAACTTCGCCATTTGAAAAATTCGCAAACGAAAGTTGTAGGTTGAAATAATAATCATACATATTTTTCAATAATTTTTGTTATTTCAAATAGAGAAAAGAATTCGTTACCTCATGAATTTTTTTTTAAAATACGGAATAACGCGTAATACTATTCTTTAAGGGGGCGCGTTCGTAAGCACTAAACAGCGTAAGTCGGGATGGGACCGTCGTAACCGGAGGACTACCTGTATATAAACATGCATATCTATGCTTTCACGCCTTTAATAAATATATATATATATAAAATATTAACTCAAAGACATTGAAATCATAATTTTCCTCAAGAAAAACATCAACAAAGAAAACCCATCATTTGATTTTTTTTCTTTGGGGGGGGGGTGGGGGTGATAAAAATCGTATTCCCCCCCACCCCACTGTGGTGGAGGGATTCGTGAGGTGGGAATCGTTCATGGCTTTATATCTTTTAAAACAGAAGACACTGCCTCTTTCATTCCAGCCGTTTTTTTAAAGATCTCTCTGCTGCGACTATTTCTTTTCTTTTTTTCCTAATTTGTTTTAATGTTGTTCGTGTGTTGGGACTGTTTTATTATTGCAAGTTAACTGATATTTTTTAATAAGAATTTTCACGTTTCACGTATTTCATTGTATTTCTTAATTTCTTTCTAGATTAAAAAATGTGTCATCTTTTGTTTTCTGACATAAAATCGTACACAGTAAAATTTTAGGCTCGGGTATCACCCCCTGATGGGTGTCACCCGGGGCGGCCAGCCCCCCCGCCCCCTAGTGACGCCACTATTATATAAGGGATTTATAGTCAAAAACTTTGTTTTTACGGGTTTGTTTTATTCTTTGTTACTCTTAACAGTTGACACTTTTCTGTAGATTTCTTACCTACGTACTATACGAAGACACCTAAATCCACCCTACTTTCATTTATATTGACACGAGTGATAATAATCTTAATCCACATGACTTGCCTGTATCAAGTATCCTTTCTGTGATATTTAAAATTAGTGCCCTAAAAACTGAGCTAAGAAGAAAAGTTGTTTTGTGTAAGGTGACCAGACGTCCCGATTTAGGCGGGACAGTCCCGATTTCAGACCTCATGTCCCGTGACCCTCGCTTGTCCCGGCGGGACGCCCGTTTGTCCCGCTTTTTTCAATACTTTAAATACAATTAGTTTTAATTTTGATTTTGGGTACTAATGACTTAATATTTTCTTAAATTTAATTAAATATTCAAAACGGTGATATTTTTTTCAAAATTTAAATTGCTTTATTATTAGCTAAGCCAGTTGGTGCGTCGATTTCTGTGGTTATTTACATTTTACTCCTTGATACGGCCTTCCCGTGACTTGTCGGTGATCCCGACGCGTAAGGTGACCAGACGTCCCGATTTCAGATTTCATGTCCCGCTCAAGTGACCAGACGTCCCGATTTTTTGCTACAGAAACCTGGGGACCCACCCCCCCCCGTCTGAGGGGCCCCGTCCCGCTTTGCCCCCCGGAAAATCTGGTCACCTCATTTTGTGCTACTCTCGAATTGCGATGTCAAGAATTTGATGCATTCAATAAAGTTAATGAATACTATTATATCTAGAATGGCCAGGGGCGTTAGACCCAAAATCAATCGAACAATTATATCAACCTTAATACGTTTATAATTGTATCATATAGATCACCCCCCCCCAAAAAAAAATAAATAAATAAAAAATAAATAAATAAAAATTGATATTCCGTGTCGTTTTGACTTAAAATATCTACACATAATCCTATTCATATCATTTTTAGACACTTATCATGCTTGTAAAACTCACCCGGGGGGGGGGCTAAATATGCTCCCCCAAATCCCCGCCCGAGTCATGTGGGCATGACCTTGAGTCTGGGGGGGGGGCGGCGGGACGCACGCATAAATTTGTATTTTTGGGTAACGGGCAAAAAATTTAGGTGACTCCTACCGTAAGAAAACCAAACGGAGCTGCGGCTACATCACAAATGCTTTGATGTCAACATCAAAAGACGCTTTTATACGTTCTCTTATGAGTTCTCAAACTTAAGGATTATACTTAGCTTTAATTTTCATTTCTTGATAACTTACGCCAACCGGCGTTTGATGGCCTACAGATATTGCATTTCTTTGGCACTTTGAGAAGCACTGATGGTTTATAAAAAAAAATAATTTAAAAATAAATTTAAAAAAAATTAAATAAATCGTAAGCAACCAAATATTACAGTTAAAGACAGTTACCCTTTTCAAGTGACGTCACATTTCTTCAACCCCTCCCTCCCCCTCGTCACGCATCGTCACGAAAGTGTGACACCCCCCTCCCCCCCTAGGTGCGTGACGTCATTTATGGACGGCCCCTAAGTCTTTTTGTAAAATTTTGCTATCTTGTTCTGATTTAATTGTTCAATGGTTCAAACAATAATCTGGCCATATAATATACTTATTTTGGGGAAAGAAAGTTAAGAATTCCAATTCACGTTTCTGGAGATTTATAACTTAAGTTCCTGGTAAAATGCTGTTGGGTAAATCATTCTGTAAATCATAACGATTCGGGTGGCCTAACACATGATGGCCTAACTCAGTTCCTTGTGGAACTTATGACTTAACCTTTAATATTAATTTTTTTAAGATACAATAGTAAGCTTTGCCTGGCGTATTTAATTAAACGACAAATAATGCAGTTTATGGCATACATAACAATTTCAGGCCAGGGGTCACCAAACAAGAGCCAGGAGGAACGACTGTACTATTTAAGAGTCTAAGAGTAAATCTTTTTGGCAGCAAGTAAGTTTAAACTGGATGTACTGAATTGTACTGACTACTGGACATTGGATGCGAGAAAATAAGTTTTTAAACAAAGTAAATTATAATAAAAAATAATTTTAAAACGTTTTTTCCTGATGTGAATGCCATATAAATTTCGATTTTTATTAATTCACTTTTCCACAAAATTTTAACTTGTGAAACAAATTATTTACTACTCTTTGAATAACTTAATTTAGGGGCCGTCCATAAATGCTGTCACGCACCTAAAGGGGTGCTGATGATGATGTGTGGCGTGGGGGATGGGGATTATAAGAAATGTGACGTCACATCAAAAACGCGCAACTTTAAACAAAGGTTCCACTTAAATTTTTGATTGCTTACAATAATGCCGATTTACATGGCTTCACTTATGTTACGATATTAGAGTGCAGCCTTACACTAAATACATACATGTACTTAAATGACAAAAAAGTGATTTGAAACATGTTCATTTTCAAATTGGAAATACGGCTATTATGATTGGGGGGGGGGCGGCAAAGCTGTGTGACGTAATATTGTAGTGGGGTTCTAAGTTTTTATGACGACGTGTGACGAGGGGGTGGAGGCAGGGGCGGATTAAGACTGCTCGGGGCCCCTGGCTGCAATTCAAACTGGGGTCCTGTCCAGGCAGCGTCTATTTAAATAAAATGAAAGCTAGCAGCTAATATAAGAATGTGTAACTTGTAATGTAGGATGTAATAGGACAAAAACATTAATAGAAGTCAATTAAATTAATATAAAGTTAAAGAATCCACACTTCATTAAAATATTTATTAATATTTATTTCACTCTAGAACAGTGATAGCGAACCTATGCCACGCGTGCCACAGACGGCACGCAGAGCCTCATCAGCCGGCACGCAAATAAAATAATATTTCCTTAATCAAACCACTGCACTAGCACTTCGTATTGGTACTTTGCTATAATATATAAATAGTTTTTAAAAGAATTTTGGACTCGCGGGTCCAAAAATGTTCGCCATCACTGATCTAGAACCTTCGTTTGCAAACTTTTCTCTTGGCGAGATTTTTAATCAAGTCAGTAAAGCTAAGTGACCTTACGATTTCCCTTTCAATGCTCATTATAAAGAGTGCAGACTCAGTATTTGTTGTCCTATGCAACTTCTAATTTAATAATTTTGTTTTTCAACTTTGAAAATTTTTCAATCATTTAATGATCGCTCTCAGCTGCACTTTGATGTCATCATTTAGAGACAGATGCGAAGTGCGATGTGTACATTTGGAAAGGACTAGGTAAATTTTTTAGCTCTGTGCATGCATTTTGAGTTTCGCATTGTGCCACTTCCTTTTCCTGACCCTGGTGCTTGAGAATGAACTTTTTGAAGAATTCTGAAAATTGGACTCATTCTGAAGGAAAGCAGTCTTCGAAATTACTTGAATATTCTTTCATTAACTTGGCTGCTGCCCCTCAGATGGCATCATTGCTGAGCTCAGTTAGGTTTGTAAGAAAGCCAAATTTCTCATGGATGCACATGCGTCTAAACAATGTTGTAGGGCTGAAGAAAGTTTAAATGATTTCAAGAAATACCTCAACCTTGAATTTTTGTTTCGGAGAAAATACTGTTTCGGCTGATGTCCTTTCATCAACATGACACTTTCTCTTTTTTTTTGGATCGCATTGAAGATTGTTTATACTCTTTCTCCACGGACTTATCCTTTCTTTTTTCTTCCTAGAAATCAATTTCAGAACGCTATCATTTAACAAACTCAAGGAGAGATTTCAACAAATCCCAAATTTCAAGTAAAATAGCGAGTTTCAGTTGTTCAAATTCCTTCCGAAATCCTTCTGCTTCAAGTCAACTGTCAGGCGGCTGATTTTTCGTCAGTTGTCAATTCTTCCAGTGCTGCAATATTCTCATGGTATGATTTATTAGCACATCTTGTTGGGCTGACCATCTTGTGTCAGACAAGGCTTTGTTAACAGGTGACCTTTTCGATTGTTTTTGAAGATCCTGCCACCGATGAGTAGATGCAACAAGCCAGGTATAAACATTTTGCAGAATGGAAAAATAAATAAATAAAAAATATATTTAAAAAATCTGGTTGCAGCAGGACAACCTTCTGCTGAACTTTTCCCAACCAAATTAATAGAATGAGCTTATGACGGCACATAATAAGCAACACTGCACTTCTCACGAAGGATAGCCTGGACTCCGTTATACTTCCCACTCATAATTGCAGTATTGTCTTATGACTGTCGACGGCTAACTTGAATTTGAATGTGATTTTCTTCCAAAATATTAAAAATAATTTGGGCAATTCCTGATCCAGTATGGGAAAACATTTGTATGAACTTGATGAATCGCTCAACAGAAATAAATGATATTTAGCTAATAACGGAATGCAACATGTAATTCAGGTTAATTAAGGACACTAATATTCAACGTACATGCAGAAATCACCCATGACCCTCTCGTAAGCCGACCCCCCCCCCTAACATTTTCACCTAGATTTTGTCCCCCAAAAAAAAGCGGCTGCTGAGCGAGTATACACGGTACTAGTATTTAATTACGTATTTATTATTCGAATATTTACATCTTACTGCACACTGTCTGTAGGTCGAAGCGTCGTAACTCGTGTACAATGCACTACTAGCTTGGTAGTTTTTTGTTTTTTTTAAATTCGATTATTGAATTATGCTATACTAAGTCAACTTTTTTTTGTCGTAATATTTCGAAACTAATAAGAAATGAATTTTTTTCCTAAGCTAGGATTCCCTATTTTCTGCATAATATTTTTAGATATTGTTACAAACGCTGACGATTTCTGTTATTTCACACTCTTCGACATTTTCTCTTGATAAGTTGATGAGATTTTATTAATTTATTAATTATATTTTCAAGGCTTCATGCAAACTTTTGCCCACCTTTATTATACAAAATAATAAGTTTGGGGGCCCCTAAATCATCGGGGGCCCCTGGCTTTATCCCGTTCATCCCCCCTTTAATCCGCCGTAGGGTGGAGGGGGTGAACAATTGGCCAAAATTGCGTTACGTCATTTATGGACGGCCCCTTAAACACAATTAAGTATTTTTTTAAAATTTTAATTGCATACATTTTTTAGTCCTTCGCTGACTTGGGGAGGAGATGGGCGCCGCCAAGTCTACCAAGCCTCGAGAAAGTTCTAACCCCCTACGACCACAAGGACACACACCAAAAAAAAATTAGTGCGGGCGGGGGACAACCCAATATATTCACAGCTAAATCCCTCATTTTAAAAAGAAATTAAAAGAAGATCTTTAACACGGATGAATGGAAAGTAATTTCTTCCTTCTTACCCTTCTTTTAGGTGCCCATGCCTTAACTTTACTTAAAAATTGTAAATAAATAAATGGAAAAGAGTAGAGGGCAAGGGCTTGGCAAGGGACAGGTTTAGTGTTGGTAGGGACAGTAGGGTTAGTGTTAGTAAGTATGCCAGTAGTCTCTAACACTTGAACTCTAAATCTAATACTAAGTGACTAGTCTCACTAGACTTTACCTATGAATTGAATACGTAATAATGTTACTGCACAAACGAAATTTTAAATGAAAAAGTATATTTATAATGTTTACTTTACTAATAAAAATGGAAGACTAATTAGTTAAAGGGGCGTTAACATTTTCCGGCAATTTTCGGTAGTCTAAATATCAAAGTATCTTATTTCCGGTAATCTGTGGTAGATTCCTGTGTCCCATTTCCTGACGGTCGCCCCGTTATTGTCATTAACTGGGACAGTCACTCCATAGGTGGTGACATAACACCATTTGAATCGATGGACTAATAAAAATAAGTCTTTATGACTTATAAATGCGTGTAATGTGTGCGTGTTATGGTAAGTACAATTATAACCTCTCATGTGTTTTTCAAATAAATTAGTCATAGTCAAACGAAAGGCGGCAACGACCCATTCTGCGTGAATCCCCGTGCCGTGATAACTAAATTTTAAGTGAAATGAAAATAAATAATATTAATATTATAAAAAATACAATCCTTAAAAACATTACTATTAATATCAACGATTGCTTTTCATTTTATGTTAGGGACACTATAATTACATACTTTCGACCTAATTACTTTTCAAAGTATTTTTTGTAGTATTTGTAGCTTTCTTACTTAATAAGACTTAAAATTTAGACTTATTAATTATCTTCTTATCTTATCTTATATTTTAAATTGAATTTAAATCATAATCATAATTTAATCAATGATGGTTGGCTACTAATACTAATATTACTACTACTACTTAAATGCTTAACTATTACTAACAAGCAATTTAGAAATTAGTTTAGCATGTTCTTGCACAATAAAAAAAATATTAAAAAAATTCATAACTTTACCAACTCTTTACAGACTTAACTTTACTTAAGCTCTTTTTCAGGAGGCGGAGGTGAAAAATTGGAATGATAGGGATTGCAAAATTGCAATCACTAGACTATTCTAATACAGTACTTAAGGCTTTTCTTATTTTAGTCTTAGTAACTCTTAGTCTAAGTCTTAGTCAACCTCTAAAGTCTAAAAGTCAAAGTCTAAGGCTAAATAGTAATAGTAGGTGTAGGTATAGTAATAGACTATTTCACAATAGTGACTATACTAAATTATACTAGAACTAGAACAAGTTCAAAAACGAGAATACAGATTCATTACTGGAGAATATTCAAAAATTACAAGAATAACACCATTAGTTAAATCATTAAACCTTGAAACACTAGAGGATAGAAGAACCAAGAGTAAAGTAGTTTAAGTAAACGTTCCCTTTTCAGACCATGTTGGCCTATGGGGCAAGTGAAGCAGCGTTCACAAGTTACAATAGCCATGGCATACGAGGGGATTGTGTGGCTAGCACAATGCCCAGCCGCCTTTACTTCCCCAACTGATATCGGGTACCCACTAGGAGCTGGGTGGACTCAGGGACGCCCTAGGCCCCGGGAACAAATCCTTGCCTTCACATGGATTCGAACCCGTGACCATTGGATACGCCAGTCGAGCGCGCTGCTGCTCGATCACCGCGTCCCTTAGTAAATTAGTAATTATTATTAATTATACATAAAGCTATTAATTATAATTTAGAAATACAACACAAAGATAACTTAATACAACCCTCAGATAGACATCTGACATCAGGATAAAAAACACCTTTCTTATTCCGTATGCAAGAACCAACCAACACATACAAATTCGCGTTCTTCCCGTCTGGAAACCGGGCTTGGAATGGGTTGCATGAAGAAACCAGGAAAACCAACACTTTATCAACTTTCAAAAATCTAATAAGAATGCAGGACTAGACTCAAACCATAGATAAGTGTAGGATGCAATAATCTTCTGTACAGCAGGACCATCTGTAACAGATAATAAAAGATAGATACTATATGAAAATGACTTGCCTATATTAAAATTAGTATATCACAAATAGGCCCACTTAATTATCATTATGATTAGTCAAGTCTAAGCTCATTGAACTCATTCAATTGTACTTCTAAATTTGAATTTTTCACAATTTTGTTATATTTTGCACACAGAATAACGATCGTAGAGGGGACATTGGTCACTATGGGCACTAATTATAATTAAGACACTTCAATTATTATTTACATGTACTTAGAATTACTTATGTAAGAGATCTGTTTGTTGTGATTACATTGTTTAAGCATGCGGAACAAGGTGACTGATTTTGGAGGGCGTGCTTGTGTTGTGAGGTGAACTCAGGGTGGCTATAAATGTAAAGCGAATGCGATTAAATTCAGTTGTTACACAGACCACGAACTGGTGTCTTGATTGGCAGTGTTGATTCACAGTTGTACTATTACAACTTAGACTTAGGTCTACTATTTACCAAATTTACTATATACCATATTTAACATGCTTGTGCACATAAGTATGTAGAGGAAGGAAAGTTAATTAAATTGTCATTATTTATTTAGTAACCCTTTGATTTTTTTATTAAGCCTATAGACTATAGTCTATAGTCTCTAAAGTAGAGCCCCTAATATATCGATCATACCTGTACTACTTAAATAGTAAGGCTCCTTTGACTTCATGGGAGTTTAATGAAATGGAATGTGAATCTTATTAAGGCTATTACTATTCATAATTACTTTTATTATTCCATATCCTAATTTAAGGCTCAGATCCTAAGTCTATATTAAAGTATAGTTAAATTATTTATTATATTTGTTTAGGCCTTATTGTTATTATAAATAATAAATTAAGTTAAACAGGTA
The DNA here is from genome assembly GCA_944989445.1 of Ampullaceana balthica. Classification (NCBI taxonomy): domain Eukaryota; kingdom Metazoa; phylum Mollusca; class Gastropoda; family Lymnaeidae; genus Ampullaceana; species Ampullaceana balthica. The sequence continues at coordinate 322,020 of CALYLW010000517.1, read as the reverse complement.
ACAACAACCGCAGTGCGCATGTCTTGAGACCAACAATGCGTAGGCGATTCCCCCCCCCCTTTTTTTTCTCGGCGTTCACTCATTTTCATATCTTCGTGCTGCTGTTTGTGACCGTTCTTTCCCCCTGTTCTTTGCACTCTCTGTGATCAAGTCTGTGGTGTATGCTACGCCGCGAGTCATATCTAGTTATATTATAATAGACAAAAGTGTATAACATCATTTGTTTTCATATTTTTTAATGAATAATTGTTATGTTTTTCCTTCAATAATTAATATTTAGTCTTTATAGGTAGAAATTGTATAATCTTTACATAACAATCAACAATTTTTAAAAATACATTAAGTAAGTTTGCATGAGCTGCATAACTTGATCTTTTTTTTAATAAAAGGGTTATAATTGTACATGCATATAACACTTTTAAAAATAATTATTTTTGCTTGAAAAGTAAGGAACATAGTTTTTTTATTTCCAAAAGAATTAAATTTAAAAAAAAAGTCACTTCCTCCTTGACCTTGGCTCAATTCAATCACCTAATGTAAGGCTTAGACTGGAGACAAATCAATGGCTCTTCCTGGATCCCTATTTCTGTCACTGAACTCTTACACTGCCCACACGCAGATGCCTGTTACAGTCGCAGTGATTAGGGTAACAACTACCCTCATCTCCCACCCTCTGTAGCAATCAATAATAGCATACAGGTGTATCAGAATCCACAGCCTGATTTGTGTTTCTTGCTAGTGTAAAGAAATTTTGTTTCATCTTTTAAAACTATTCCCCTATGAGTAAATACTTAATATACAGAGACAGAGTATAAAATCATACAAAGTAAAAACTATGAGGACATAGTACAAAACGAATTGACACACTGATTTCAAAATCAAATGCATCTTTTAAAATATTTTGATGTATTCATATAACTCTAATAAATACATCAATACTATACTAATACTAATATAAACAATGGATGACTCTCCTACGGATTTATTAGGATTATTTTATTTAGGCTCAGAGATGGCACAATTGATATAATGGATGTTAATGAAAGATGTTTCAGTTAATATCAGGGGTAGTAAAAAATGGCTCAATAGATGTGAGAACAAGTTGTAGAATATGGCTCAATAGATATCAGAGCAAATTGTAGAATATGGCTCAATAGATATCAGAACAAGTTGTACGATATGGCTCAATAGATATCAGAGCAAATTGTAGAATATGGCTCAATAGATATCAGAACATGTTGTACGATATGGCTCAATAGATGTGAGAACAAGGAGTAGAATATGGCTCAATAGATATCAGAGCAAATTGTAGAATATGGCTCAATAGATATCAGAACAAGTTGTACGATATGGCTCAATAGATAGAACAAGTTGTACGATATGGCTCAATAGATATCAGAACAAGTTGTACGATATGGCTCAATAGATATCAGAACAAGTTGTACGATATGGCTCAATAGATATCAGAACAAGTTGTACGATATGGCTCAATAGATATCAGAACAAGTTGTACGATATGGCTCAATTGATATCAGAACAAGTTGTACGATAAGGCTAAACAGATATCACGGATGTTAATGAAAGATGGCTCACTTGATATGGGATACTTATAAAGAGTGTTGATATGAGAGATGTTTCAAATACTCATTTTATATGGGGTACTTAAGTGGGGTTGCTCCTGGGTTGTGAAAAAGGGGGGGGGGCATGTCCACGGTTGACAACTGGAGAAAGTAGATGCGTAATCTACACTCTACACATCGACCATATATTTAACTACACCCTTCCCGGCTTTTTTGTGTGTCATCACACCTAATTGCATCATTTAATTCATTTAATTTTGTTATGAAACTAGTGTATCACCCGTCAAAAATGACGGAAGTTTTCAAAATAAATACATTTCACATGCAATCTATTTATTTTGAAAAAATACACAGAATAAAAAGTAATGTAATACAGAACTTTTATTTATTTTTATTTTAGTCATTCATTTTCATACTAGAATTTTATCACCGTCAAAAATGAGGGAAGTTTGCAAAAAAAATACACATCAGATTAAAAAATAACGTAATACAGAACTTTCATTTATTTAATTTATTTTTATTTAATTCATTTATTATCATTATTGATGTGTTATTGTGGTTTTAGTCTGATCGTCAGCTGTTGGGAAAACCCTAGATGCTTTCCAACAACTGAAGGGTTGTCCCAATATTTACCTGAGTCGAATCGGGTGGTGGGACGAAGACGAAAAGCGTTTGTAATGATTGAAAATCGTTATAGTTATATCATTACTAGAACGTCACCGTCTCTATTAATCTGGGTTGTGCTGAGTTCTCTTATATTGTTTTTAATTCTCTTGACAGTCATTCCGATCTATGCAAAAGTCAATATTAGTAATATTAGCTGACTGAAAATAACTCTAGTATGGATTCTATAGAAGACAATTATTACGATTTTAAATACTTGTGTAAGTGTAAGAGGGCTAAGATTATATTCTAAAATAAAAATTTGGAATTTATTAGCTATTATTAATAACTATAAAAATAGTTTATTTTATAGAAAAAAATGACCGAAATTCGTTTTCATCCCTCTTAGTGTCATTTGAAAAATCAAACTTTAATACTTCTGTAATGTACATGTGTATTATTTTATGTGCTGTCTCTTTTCCGATGACTGTCATGCAACTTAAGACATCCGCCGGGAGCCAATGTTTCGCTTGTGTTGATCCTACCTTTAGTGATGTCTTCTTCTAGTGCTCAGGCCACGGGGGCCTTCTATTGACTGCAGTTTCTATTTTTTTAGCCTTCTCGTCCACGATGAGCAGCAGCAAGACCGTCTGCGATCCTTTCAAAATCATAGGCCACCTAGGAGAGTCCCCAGGCATCCTTATCTTGAGCCAGCCTCTCCAGCATCTTCCATTTATGGTCAACTTTCTTGATGTTGTCTCCATTTCTCGGCGCCAAGTGTTCCTTGGACGACCCCTTTTCCGTGGCCCTACATAATTTCTGCAAAATGACTATTGCGGGAGCTGCAAGTTGGAGCGTATTGTTTCAAAAACATTTTGATCAGGCTTTTTAAAAAAAAAGCCTTCTCATATGTATCCCCTCAAATACTGCTCTCTGCATGACAATGTGTCTTAATTAAAAAAAAATTACCAGCTGTTCACAGCTAAGGTTTACGGGTTTGGGTTTCTCCGCTAAGAGTAAGAGTATTTTCATGGAAAACCCCCTCCCCCTTTTTTATAATTAAAAATAACTCTTATGCAACAACTACCTATAAATATAAGGTGTTAGGTGTTAAATAAAACATATGCGTTTATGTCTCGGCCCAAGCTCACACGTGAAAGTAGACAAGCGAAGCAACCAAACGACACATAGTGACGTAAGTTAACTTTTGTGTAGGTAGCATCTCATTCTTTGTTGTGTTGTACCCAGTGAAAGCTCACAGTCATAGTGTTTAACAATGCTCCCAGCTACTCAATATTGTTCGTGATCTGATGAGGTTAAGCGTGCAATAGTATTTAGTCTGTGTTATAAAATAAATCCGCCGGGGTGGAGGAGAGTCTGTTGGGGTTTTTTTTCCCGTGGTTGGGGGTGGGGATTTATTTAGCAACACCGGGACCAACCGTGCACTATTTTGAATGGGGGGCACAAAAGTTGTGAAGTAGTCATCCTATTTTTAAAATTTTTTTTAAAATTTTGTGAAAACAAAGATTTAAGAAAAATTTGAAGACTTTATTTGAAAGAGTATATTTAAACACCAAAGCGCAACGAACACGGTTGTCTAGCATGGATAATATTAACGCTATACAACAGGGGTCGTGAAACTGTTTGACTCAGAACACCGCATATTATGAAAGTAATTCTGTGAGAGCCATACATTGTGTTTAAAACTAAAAATTCAAGTAAATGTGTGAATTTTGTGTGATTTCAACACCAAAAGTACTATAATTATGTCTCTGAATTCTCTTAATAACATTATTATGGTGATTTTTTTAAAATATGTAATTAATATGTAGATCAAAGGAGTCTGATTAAACTTTAAAAAAAAATCGAACATTTGTCTGAGAGCCAGATGCAGCCATCAATAGAGCCATATCTGGCTCGCGAGCCATGGTTTCCCGACCCCTGCTATACAAGAAAGCATTCATTCATACACTGTCGGCATAAATTGTACTATTAGGGTACCCGACATGTACACTATCAGCATAAATTGTACCATTAGAGTACCCAGCCTGTACACCATCAGTTTGACTCGTTTTATTCCGATACCCGGCCTGTACACATTCGATCTGACTTTAACCATTGCGGCACCCTGCCTTTACCCGACCGGGCTGCAAGTGGTGGTGTCACAAGTTATCTGTGTCATTTCATGTCATTTTAAAATGCATGTTATAAGTACTGTCATTACGTCTACATCTCCAAGTAATGTCACTAAGTGTCCATGTCCGAGTACTGTCACCATATGTCATATCACTGTCATTGTGTATATATGTCTAAGTACTGACAGTACGTCTACATGTCCAAGTACTAATGTGCAAGCACTGACACTAGGTGTCCATGTCTGAGTGCTGCCATTTAAGTGGCCCAGTTCTGTCATTATGTCTGTCATTGACTCCCAGGTTCAATAGTTATCTTTAATCTACCTTCTCATCGCGCATTTGCAATCAGATGACAACACAATGGCCGCGTTATGAGTTGGCAGCATATGGTGCCACGATATGAAAGGGCTGCACGAAGAGGCGATGTTTGGCATTTGAGAAGTTTGAACTTTCAACTATCGTTGCATAAACCCATCGGGTTTGTGAGGGGGGGCACTATATTAACGGCTCGCTCTATAGGGTAGTACACATGGTGATAAGACTTGAGTTTTCTACATTAGTCTTTATCACTGGTAAGTGATAGAACAATTCGTTTCGTAGAAGATTTTTATACCTTGTAGTGAAAGGGGCACATTAATTTATGTTTGGATTCCTTTACGACTTTACGGAGACAGAGAAGTTATGGGATGTGCTAAGTCCTAAGGTTTGTTATTTCCATGGTTTTCATTTATCTGTTATCTCATCGAGTTTTTCCACAGTCAGGGAAATAAACTTGAGTAAAATTACCTATAGGGAAATTGTATGGTCTTTCAATGAATAAAATAAATCTAAGATAAGTTTACGGGTTGGTCTATTTCTACTTGCAGCTGAGTGGATATCAAATCAAAATTATAATATTCTTGTATAGACGAACATTGTTCGGGAGCCACCTATAACCTATGTAAAGTTCTGTGTCTTCAACCAGTTTGCATTTATGTAGCTAATAGTTTTTAATTCGCCCTTAAATATTTTACAACTTCGTAACGACTGATTTCTTTCCTAATTCCATTTTTGTGTGTGTGCGTGCGTGCATGTATGTGTCATTAGAACATCAAGAACTTAAGAGTTAGTTTTAAATGTCTTATGAAAGGGTTGAGGAAACATTTCAAGAGGAGGACCGCGTCTGTGGGTCATAAACAATGTTCCTTCTAAGGTTCGTTGGTCCGCGTGCAAAATAAAAGACTCGTGTGCAAAACTGAAAAAAACAACAACTAACTTGTGTGCAATGTTATACAGCATCAATTTTCTGTGCAAAATTTCTCAAACACAGATATTATATTATACTGATTAAAATTTGCTGCGCGATAATTCTAAACTGATGCGCGGCATCGGCGCCGTTAAATGGAACGATGGTCATAAAATGTCAATGTCGACTTTTTAAATACATTTATCTACTTTATTTCGAGCTAGCTGCTGGCTTCCACCGACAACCCAAAATCTCGGAGTGGGCCTCAGTTTCCAACACCCTGTCTTAAATGTCCATAATGTTTTTTTTTAAAACGCTTCAAGAGAGTTTCACTCGTGAACAATTCAGGATAACCAATTTAATATAGTAGGACATTGTTTTGATAATGGTTTGTTTCATCCACATTATCTGACTATCAATATACATAATTCCCGTTGTCTGTATGTATGGATGTAATTATAATGCGGTTAGGTGGCGCTGCGATCGTTTTTTGTTTTATAGTGCTGCACCAAAAATAACACTTTTCGAACGTTCCGCATAAAATTGTTCAATATTATAATAAATGAATCAAATAAAAATAAATGAAAGTTCTGTATTACGTTATTTTTTAATCTGATGTGTATTTATTTTAAAAACTTCCGTCATTTTTGACGGGTGATACGCTAGTCTATATATAATTCGCCAGCAACTAGAGCAAGCAAGACGCAGTCTATTTCTATGTTGTACTGTGCACACCCGCACCGCGCCGCACTAAGCGCACAGCACTAAGACACACTATAAAGAAGGAAAGGAAGTATTGCTTCAAAACAACTACCATAATGCGCACTGCGGGAAGTTTGTGCCCATTCTTTTCCCCTTTCTTTGCACTATCTAGTACTTTTATACTGGAACCTTACCCCTAATAACTCAACCTTTGTGAACACCCTCCCACCGGCCAATGAATCCCCCATTATGAAATTAGGTTAGCTAATCGAGTGGGGCAGATAATGCTTATGAAATGCATCGGCTTCTCACTCAAATACATCACTTCCTTGGTAACATGCCAGAGTGGCTATAAATAAACCAGATAACATTCCCGATTTCTGAGCTACATGATATTATCTGAAATAGCACGTGTGAGTAGTAAGGCATTTTACGGAAATTTATATTTTGATGGAATAAATTTGCGGTCGAAAAGTTAATTTGTTGTTTAAAAAAAATAAATAGCATTCCCGATTTCTGAGCTACATGAGAGTCTCAGAAATACCACGTGTGAGTAATATACTAATTTTACGGAAATTTATACTTTGATGGAATAAATTTGCAGTGTAAAAGATTTTTTTTTAATTGTCATTTTTAAATCCCTTATATTAACTTCACCGTCTTGTCTGTCGTGGTCCCAACGCGCGGAAAAACAAAAGTAAATAAAACGTGGTTTAAAATGACCCACTTCCCGGGATCCTATCGAGCTGAAATTTTGCACATAGACTTTTGTCACCTAACAATGCATTCTTACAAAATTTCATATCGATCGAATGTACTGTAGTTTAATAAATTAATTTTTAGATTATCTCTATGTAGCATGTACGTGTTTGTGCTGGTCTGTCGCGCGGTGCGTGTTATATTGAACATACTTTATAATATTTTCCCGCTCTGTAAATGTTTATGCTAGTCAGTCGCACGGTGCGTATTATATTGAACATACTTTTAGTTATGTCTCATATTAAAAGGATTCATAGTCAAAACCGTTTTTACGGGGTTTTAAATTATAAATTTGTTTGCTTGCAGAGGCATGCACAAGTACATTGAGAACAATTTTAAATGGATACACTTAACGTGTACAAAAAAGTCTATGAAGGGTTTCGAACTACTTCCCTTTCGACAAACCTTGTTATGATGGATTAAGGTCAAAGACCCATTTACTACCCACTCATTTTATTTTGCCATTCGATGTTTATTTTAAAAAATATTTTTATTATCATTATTATTTTATATGGACTGTGTCTTTGCTATTAGTTTACTGATGTGAGTTTCAAGTGCTATTAGTTTACTGATGTGAGTTTCAAGAAGTGGCTTTACTGCACGTGGGTCAATTAAAAAGATTTTAATATTTGACAAATGATTTCATCATTTTACGGTACAAAATCTTGAAGAATAGTCCTTAATGTCCTTTTAAAAAATTGTATTGCTCAAATAATTTGAACTAACAAAACGTTGTAAAATATTGTTTCTAATACTAATTTAATTTAACCCTTGTGTTTGTTTGGCTTTCATTATTACGTCTTGTTGGAAATTCTTGATCACCACTAATGAAGCAGCGAGACAATGAAACAATACAAATTCCCAAATTACGTCATTTTTTCCGCTAAGAAGTGCTAACAGATTAGCTCTTCCGACAACGGATAGTCAAAAGTTAATGGGTGCCCCGACATTGCGCACATCTTAGTCGGTCTGATCTGTTTTCCCAGGTGTACTCGTACTGCAACATGGAAACGCTGTAGAGTTGACATCAAAAGGGATTTTGAGGGGATGAAAGTCGGACACGGGTGGAAACAACAGTAGATGTCTTTAAGTTATCTTTTTTTTTAAAATGGTGACTCAGAATTGACTTGAAATTTCATTGATTTCATAAATCATTTCCTACATTCATTATATCGAAAAAGTACCCCCCCCCCAAGAATTTAAATTTCTTTGCTTTGATAGGATTATTCTCGACCTGAAAATGCTCGAGACTAGAATTACTGAGCTAATCATTATCATTCCTGGTAGTCAAATATCACTATAATAGTTTGCGGCAATCAGTCAATAATTGGTGTTCAGATCCACACCTCGGTCACCGCATGCCCAAATCTTGGCGTTTTTTTCTGTCGCTTCAGTTCCTTTGTGTCAGATCTCGTCCACATTTCGAAACTCGCCAGAAACGATAAAACATTTTTTTTCCCAAAAATAATTTTTTAAGCAGGATTGGCTTCCGGAAGTCAGATGGTGTTCGTCCTTCTTTGTGCGTGTTAATGGGGCCGGGGGAGGGGGTTATCAGTGGTTGCGTAGGGTTTATGTCCCAAGATTCAGCTCTAGACTCCTGAATGTTGGACATGTACCAACCTGTGTCAATATTGGCCTAGTTTGTGCGGCCTGTCAAAGACTGAAAGATAAGGCGTCTTATCGCGCCTTTATGAAACACTGACAACTACATGGACTTTTCCCTCCAAAGTTCATCTCTGTGATCTACCAGTATTAGCCTGACAAAGTGGAACGTCTCTATCGGACGATAGGACGCCTGCTCCAAATATGGTGTGTACGTCTGGAGACGGTCGCCCCGTTCTTCAGTATATGGGCGATGTTCCCGAATATAACCGCGTAGAAGTATGCAACGACGGACTTCCGCTAAATGACACTATAGCCCCACATCTAAACACCCCTCTCCTTCCAAACCATATGTTATATGCCGTGTTGCAACTATTCTTTAAATCATTCTCATTATTCTGACGAAGCGATTTCAGACTAAAAATATGGACGGAGTTAGAAAAGGTTAAGAAACACTGGAAAAGATCGCTCACATTTTCTGGAACCATTGTCTGCACCGACCGTGGTGAAACATTGAAATGTAAGACTAAAAACTAAAATGATTATGATAGCAGCGTTATACGTACACGTGATACTTGTGTCAGTGTTAGCCTACGGGAATATCTCCCGTGCTAGTGCACCAAAAGTGTTAGCCTACGGGAATATCTCCCGTGCTAGTGCACCAAAAGTGTTAGCCTACGGGAATATCTCCCGTGCTAGTGCACCAAAAGTGTTGGCCTACGGGAATATCTCCCGTGCTAGTGCACCAAAAGTGTTAGCCTACGGGAATATCTCTCGTGCTAGTGCACCAAAATTGTTAACCTACGGGAATATATCTCGTGCTAATGCACCAAAGGTATTAGCCGATGGGAATATACCCCGTGCTAGTGCACCAAAAGTATTAGCGGATGGGAATATACCCCGTGCTAGTGCACCAAAAGTATTAGCCGATGGGAATATACCCCGTGCTATTGCACCAAAAGTATTAGCCGATTTGAATATACCCCGTGCTAGTGCATCAAATGTGTTAGTCTATGGCATGGCAATATATCGCTTGCTGGTGCATCATAAGTGTTAGCGTTAGCATATTGGAATATCGCCCATGCTAGTGCACCTAAGGTTTTGTTAGCCTATTGGAATATCGCTCGTGTTAGCACACCGTCGATAACAAATTTAATTTTTAAAAGACATGTGTATGGTGTTGTTGATGTTGTGCATGCATTAGTAGAACACCCTTGATGAATATTATAAGAAAACAATTCACCTGTGCTGTTATGCGTACATTAGTTATTCAAAAGAGGTTATATTTACACGTGTAAACGGTTCACTAATACAGTTCTAGCATTTTATGTGCATACCTGTCCACATGTTTGACTGACAGTAGGCATGTTTACCTGTCCTGGTATGTGGGAATTTACTCGCTCCGATGAGTGAGGCTTTGCTCGCTCCGATGAGTAAGGCGTAATTCCCTCCGATATGTGAGACTTTGCTCGCTTCGAAGAGTGAGGCTTTATTCCCTCTGATATGTGAGACTTTTCTTGCTCTGATATGAGACTTAACTCGCTCCGATGTGTGAGGCTTTACTCGCCATGTGAGGCTTTTCTCGCCTTGATGTCAGGCTTTACGCGCCCTATGTGAGGCTTTACGCGCTCTATGTGAGGCTTTACGCGCCCTTATGTGAGGCTTTACGCGCCCTTATGTGTGATTGCACGTCCCGATGTGTGAGTCTTTACTCGCCCCTGAACCCCCACCCCGGTATGCGACTATCGTTTTTTATGAAGCTAACTGAACTGAGATTTATAGAACATATTGTTTACTCCCACGGGAACCCCATTCCCCGTCGCAACCCTTCCTGGAGCATGTAGTTAAACAAACTTTCGCCTGTCCCAGTGTAGACAGGGTTTTTACCTGCCCTACCTGTGTTTGCGTGTCGCGAGGGAGAGAGGAGGAGAGAGTAGCTCTGTCATTTCATGGAGTAGACAGTAAGTCTGAGAGGACAGCCCTCAACCTTGCGTGTGGTTGGATAGACAGATCTTCTTAACACGAGGATGTCGCCACCGTTTCGTTTGTGGCTAGTGTGTCTGCGGTGTACTGTGGATATGTTTTACCTTTCCGAGCTGCTGGACTGTGGTCAGTGAGTCTCCACGGAGTGGTTACTTTGATGGGTATGTCTTGGTCAATTCCTCCTTCCAACTCTTAGTAGAAAGGACAGTTTATTCAGCCGAATATTGATTATGTCACAACAGAGGTGTCAATAGTAGAGCTATGTATGTTGTAGGTAAATATCAAACTAAACTCTTCTCTGGGCATCATGTCCGTTTGTGAAAGTAAAGCTACTACTAAGGAAAGGGGGAAAAACGGAAAAAAAGGGGGGGGGATTCACGGTATTTGCTCTCGATGTGTGTCAATAGTTTAATATTTTCTTGTGTTTTTCAGTGCTACAGATGTCATAATCATATTGTGTGAAATTGTCTATGTGTGTGTGTGGGGGGGTGTGTGAAAACTATTAATACACCAGTAATTAAGTGTGTTTGGGTATCAAGGGTTTACTTATAAAGATAAAGTACGTTTCTTAAATGCGTGTTGTGTTAAATAATTGAAGCTTATGGGAACTTGATGGTCTAGGGATGGAGATCTTTATAGCAGTCATTGTTTTGCATATTATGTCTGGGTTATACATATGGATTTGAAAGTCTAGGATTGCTTAACTCAGAGTCTTGTTTAAGAAAAACGAATGGAGGGCTTATAGAGTAGAGCGAGCTTATCGCAACACAACAATACGACATATAACCACCACTGAAAATGCATCCTTAACAAACACTATGATTATTCTCACGGTTTCTTGTGATTGTGTTATGTAAATTGAAGGATGAAGCAATAATGGTAACCCTAACTGGCTTTTACAAAAACACAAAAATGTGTTACCACTGTAAGTGTTAATTTCAGTGTTAATGCTTATTAGTCTTCACATGAATATGGAGTCAGTGGACTGAAACCATGAACTGTACATACATCAGTTTGATTTGAACATCTCCCAAATCGCTGTCATGACGCTGGCGAAATGAACTAATATTCCTGCTCGTTTCACGGGAATGTTAAAAATTTCCTTAATCCACCGGGATTAGTCCCCTTGACTGGATGGCCTCCCGTTTTGATGCTGGTCCCCGTAGTCACATCAAGTTCTGTTGTGCGCCCTCGCATCCAATTATAGAACCATAAATACCTTCCCGGGATTTATGGCCATTGATCCACAACTCCAGTCAACTAGCGAGCCATTATGGGAGGTGTGCCACACATTAATATGTCATTGACAAGCTGTTAGATCCGCCTTTCACACCGGACATTCAAATCGCAATAGATTTTTTAACGCGATGGAACAAATGAGTGGGGGTTTGGGGGGGGGGTCTGTCCAATCAATTTCATGACGACCAACGACGTGGATTAATTTCATTACAGCCATTATTTCATCACTTTGATTGTATCACATGTAACACACATTCACACACAACCCTTTGTTTTTAAAAACCAATGCAAGTCACTTTAAAATGACGTATGCGACTTCTATCATCTGAAATTATATCTGGGTCCCTTGCCATTGTTATAACAGGAACAATTTATCATTTTGTCTTAGAACATTGGCTCCAGTCACAAACTGACTTTTGTGTGTATAGATTTTTTTATTATCAATTATATCAAGGGGCATTAAGACAATGCAAGTGTTAATAACTATTTTTACCTCCGTGTAAGAAAAGAAAATAGTATTCTTTTTGACTAGTCAAATTAAAAAAGGGCACTAGTTTTATGGCGCCCACTCAGTCTCAACGTTGTAGGAAATAAGAACTATTTTGGTTGATGACGTGATAACACTTCCTTTGTGGCAGAGTCGTCTCCATTCAGTTTCTTCTATTTCTTCTACTGCTGGAAAAGCATGCAGTTAAAAGCCATTCATTCGCAGATGATACACAGCTGTACACATACACTTATCCCTCTGTTATTGAGTCCTCTGTTCGGGCTTTGCAGGAGTGTCTTGGATGACTTTCAGCACGCTGAAGCTGAATGATAACAAGACCGAAGCACTCCTATTCCGCAATAGTAAATCACCCAGTACTTTATCTCTTCCTACTTCTATTCAGGTAGCTAGTTTGTACAGTTTACATCAACTAGGAATCTTGGCAACATTATTTATGAAAACACATCAACAAATAACTTCATCACTCACATCTGTCGTTCTGCCTACACCGCCATCCGTCAGACCAGCTAAATCCGTCACTAGCTAAGTGTCTACTCACCCACTCGTCAGCTACGCTCTTCTGCTGACACACGTATTCTCTGTGTCCCTAAGATCAGACACGCACTAAAACATTTGGCGAAATGTCTTTCTCTTTTTGTGTCCCCAAAACGATGTAATTCTCTACCATTACACATTTGCAGTATTCCTACTACAAATTACTACAAAGGCCTTCAAGACTGCTCTAAAACAAATCTCTTCAAACTTTACTTTACTCTTCAAAATTAATGAACAATAAGACATTTCTCAAATGATAAACGTAGCTTATGTGCACCATGATGTCATTATATGTTGTAGTTAGGATATTAATGTTTTACGTTGAATGCATTTGCAAAAATATGTGTGCTGTAGTTTTTATGTAAAATGTAAAGCGCCGTGAGCCCAGAGGATTGCTGGGGTATTTCGCTATATAAATTATTAAATTATTATTATTACTATTTATGTAGAGATCCTTGCGTGCCTCAGACTCAGAGTTGCCTCCATTTAGTTTTATGTAGAGATTCTAGCGTACTCAAGAGTGGCGATGACTATGATTAGATCAACCCAAACAACATTTATACACCCGAAGAACTTCTTATACGTTAACTGTTAACCTACCCGAAGAACTTCTTATACCGTTAACTGTTAACATACCCGAAGAACTTCTTATACCGTTAACATACTCAGGAACTTCTTATTCCGTTAACATACTCGAGGAACTTCCTATACTGTTAACATACTCGAGGAACTTCTTATACCGCTAACATACTCGAGGAACTTCTTATACCGTTAATATACCCGAAGAACTTCTTATACCGTTAACATACCCGAAGAACTTCTTATACCGTTAACACACCTGAAGAACTTCTTATACCGTTAACTGTTAACATACTCGATGAACTTCTTATACTGTTAACATACTCGAGGAACTTCTTATTCCGCTAACATACTCAGGAACTTCTTACCCATTAACAAACCCGAGAAACTTCATTACATCGTTGAATTCTTTCCTTAGATTTTTAACACTTTTATTTGATTTGCCCTGCCCAAATGTTGTCCGCATCCTCCCCCCTCCCCTCTAGCTGTCAATCTTGTAATTGATTTATCACTTCCCGTGTTCCGAATGAGCGGAAATTTTGCATACATATGCATTACTGATGATTTTACATGAATAATTTCAAACGAATGATCAATAATCATCTTATCCATATCATTTATTTTTATCCTATCCCGGGTAGCGGGAAAATACTCTTTTTCATTCTGATACGAAAAAAGCGTCTGTTTAAAACGTTTATTTGTTTTTTTTTAAAATTTATCTTTTATTTCACCCAACAAATTAATACCGATCATTTGATAATCAATTGAAAAACCCTTAGGAACAAAATTGAATTCCAATTTTTTCAAAATGTTTAGGTAACTGTTTTTTCCCTTTCTATTTGCAAGCGATAGTTCGACTCAGTGTTTTTGTTGACATTTGACTGCTGCGGTCTGAGTTTATCTCTGAATAGCGTCAACAGGGGATTTTTTTTTGGGGGGGCATTAAAGTAATTTGTGAAAATTTAGAATTTGAGTAAATGTAGGTCACTGTTAAGGACTTACAAGACTTTATGACGTCATTGCGACTCAAGCATGCTTGTTTACTAACATTGGATTCGATTATTTTGGTTGGATTATTCCAGAACTTCAAAAACCGTTGCTCAATTTTTTTTGTATATCTAGAATTTCGAGTGATGGACCTTATTGTCTCATTCAGATTCAGTGGTCATTTGATTAAAGTCCAAATCATTCAGTCTTATTGGTCATTTGGTTATGTATCCGTCATCAGATATAGTGGTCATTGCATTATGAGTCCATATCATTTAGTCTTAGTGGTCTTTTGGCCTAGTCTCCCTCTGACATGGCGGAGAAAGTTATGAAGTCCCTCAGCAGTTGTTCTTGTTTGGCTCTTATGTAAGAGGTTGGTGTTTTCTGTTGCTTTTGATTCTATTAGATAAGGGATTTGGATGTTGGGAGAGACGGTTTATTGATGCTTTATCTGGAGTTAAAGAGAATATGTGCGGTTAAATTATATGCCCTCATCTAATTAATGATCTTTTCTTTTTTTTTACACTTAATATAATTTATGTTTACCTATGAAGTAGTGTTTTATTTGTGTCTGTTATGATTTTAATAGGATCTATGTTTACCTATAAAATATTGTTTTATTAGTTTTTGTTACCATGTTTATAGATACTATGTTTACCTATAAAACATCAGTGATATTAAACCCATAGATAAAGTAAATATGATGTTAAACCTGCTGTGGCAAAGATATTTTTAACGTTATCAATAGGAACTACACGTATACTAGCCAATAGGAAATAGAGGTTTATGAGTACCGTCAGTATGTTTACCTGGATCTGTTAAGAGCATTTTAACGGGCGAGTAAACTCTGGACTGTTCCTGCGGGACACATGCATGAGAGCTCGTCTTTCTTGAATCTTACCATTGTAGAACTCACCCAACACCGTCTCTCGCGGCCTCCTCGACAATCCGCTGTTTTAAACGTATGTGAAAATGAACTTAACGTGAGCACTTGTGTTTAGAATTAGTCGCCGGGGCTGTGCTAAGAATAGCCATCCATGATACTTGATGCGGTGTTGAATTTTTTTTGGGGGATTGAGATGTCAATTACTCCACCCCCTCCCATTTTTTGTAAATTATTTTTTAGATTATTTTAAGGCATACCTTGTTTTCTTTTCTTTGAGCTTTGAGTTTTCTGTAACTGTGTAATCTGGAATTGAGGGTCTTGTACTTTTCAATACTGAAATATTAACTTTTCTTAAAGTTGAAGGGAATACACCAGATCGATATGGTGAAAGAGATATGACCATCGATTCATGTGTGGTCAGTTTAGGTGGGAGTGGTAGTGTCCAGTTTTGACGGTTGGGGTCTGGTAATGTCCAGTTTTGACGGTTGGGGTCTGGTAGTGTCCAGTTTTGACGGTTGGGTTCTGGTAGTGTCCAGTGATGTGGTGGTACCGAGGAGGGCACACGGCGACTTTGGAGTAAGCCATTTATAATAAAAAAAATATATAAAGAAACGAATGAATTCAATCCATGTCAACTTGTACAGTTAATTTTTTTAATAAGAAAAACCCGTAAAAAACCAAGTTTTTGACTATAAATCCTTTATGTACGAGAAGTAACTAAAAGAATGTTCATTATAATACGCAGCGCCAGACCATCCAGAAATACAAAATTGAAGTTGTGTCGTAAAACATGTTTAATATAATACGCACCGATCAGGAATATGTTTATAAAAAGAGCTGTCAATAAAATACGCACCTTATTGCGCGACAGAAAGGTTGTTCAATATAATACGCACCGCGACGCTCTATCTCAAAAAATAGCATGATACATAGGAATAAAAAAAATAATCTAAAAAATCAATAATTTAATTACGGTACATGCGATCGATCTGAAATTTTGATACATTGTTTTTATCATCGGTACGAAACTGCCTGCAAAATTTCAGCTCGCTATCTTGCGAGCAAGTGGGTTAAAAATCGATCAAAAGTTTTGGCGACAAGCAAGCAAGCAAGGTCCGCCGCAGACACCACGAGTTGATATAAAGGATTTAATAAGAAAAACCCGTAAAAAACCAAGTTTTTGACTATAAATCCTTTATGTACGAGAAGTAACTAAAAGAATGTTCATTATAATACGCAGCGCCAGACCATCCAGAAATACAAAATTGAAGTTGTGTCGTAAAACATGTTTAATATAATACGCACCGATCAGGAATATGTTTATAAAAAGAGCTGTCAATAAAATACGCACCTTATTGCGCGACAGAAAGGTTGTTCAATATAATACGCACCGCGACGCTCTATCTCAAAAAATAGCATGATACATAGGAATAAAAAAAATAATCTAAAAAATCAATAATTTAATTACGGTACATGAGATCGATCTGAAATTTTGATACATTGTTTTTATCATCGGTACGAAACTGCCTGCAAAATTTCAGCTCGCTATCTTGCGAGCAAGTGGGTTAAAAATCGATCAAAAGTTTTGGCGACAAGCAAGCAAGCAAGCAAGGTCCGCCGCAGACACCACGAGTTAATATAAAGGATTTAATAAGAAAACCCCGTAAAAAACCAAGTTTTTGACTATAAATCCTTTATGTACGAGAAGTAACTAAAAGAATGTTCATTATAATACGCAGCGCCAGACCATCCAGAAATACAAAATTGAAGTTGTGTCGTAAAACATGTTTAATATAATACGCACCGATCAGGAATATGTTTATAAAAAGAGCTGTCAATAAAATACGCACCTTATTGCGCGACAGAAAGGTTGTTCAATATAATACGCACCGCGACGCTCTATCTCAAAAAATAGCATGATACATAGGAATAAAAAAAATAATCTAAAAAATCAATAATTTAATTACGGTACATGAGATCGATCTGAAATTTTGATACATTGTTTTTATCATCGGTACGAAACTGCCTGCAAAATTTCAGCTCGCTATCTTGCGAGCAAGTGGGTTAAAAATCGATCAAAAGTTTTGGCGACAAGCAAGCAAGCAAGCAAGGTCCGCCGCAGACACCACGAGTTAATATAAAGGATTTAATAAGAAAACCCCGTAAAAAACCAAGTTTTTGACTATAAATCCTTTATGTACGAGAAGAATTTAAAAGAATATTCATTATAATACGCAGCGCCAGACCATCCAGAAATACAAAATTGCAGTTGTGTCGTAAAACATGTTTAATATAATGCGCACCGATCAGGAATATGTTTATAAAAAGAGCTGTCAATAAAATACGCACCTTATTGCGCGACAGAAAGGTTGTTCAATATAACACGCACCGCGACGCTCTATCTCAAAAAATAGCATGATACATAGGAATAAAAAAAATAATCTAAAAAATCAATAATTTAATTACGGTACATGCGATCGATCTGAAATTTTGATACATTGTTTTTATCATCGGTACGAAACTGCCTGCAAAATTTCAGCTCGCTATCTTGCGAGCAAGTGGGTTAAAAATCGATCAAAAGTTTTGGCGACAAGCAAGCAAGCAAGCAAGCAAGGTCCGCCGCAGACACCACGAGTTAATATAAAGGATTTAAAAATAGTGAAATGTGTGTTCAAAATGTGAAAAGCTTGCAAATATCAACTGGTTGAAACCACAGAGTGACGTCGTGACGATCTCTCTAATGCAGGGGTCGGGAAACTTTTTGTCTGAGTGAGCCATAAACACCACATATTTTGAAAAGTAATTCTGTGAGAGCCATACATTATGTTTAAAACCAAAAATTCAAGTAACTGTGTGCAGTTTGTGTGATTTCAAAACTAAAAGTACAATATTATTATGTCTGAATTTGTTAAATAACATTGTTATGCTGTTTTTATATGCAATTAATATGTAGATCGAAGGAGTCTGAACAAACTTTTAAAAAAAATAATCGAACATTTGTCTGAGAGTCAGATGCAGGGATCAATAGAGCCACATCTGGCTCGCGAGCACTGGTTTCCCGACCCATGCTCTAATGACTCTAATGTAACACTGCCTCAACTTAAACTTTAACTTAAGACACCATTTGGACAACATCTTAACCGCCTTCTTTAACTTCGCCCAAAAGTTGACCCCACCCCCCCCTTTTTTTTTCTCCATCTGCCCTCTTTCATCATCCAATTGTGTTGGTTTTTTCCCCCTCCCCAACGCCGGCGTGCACCGGCCAAGAACATTTTTCTGTCTGCAACCTTCAACACCAGGGAAGCGCTGCACATGTAAGTGCCCTCGTGCATGGCGACATGTCTTTATGTCAACCTACTTTGCTGTGTGTGTCTTCCCACTCCTGGCCGTCTGGTGTTGGGGGAAGGTGACGTTATCCTAACCCACCCCCACATGCCCATTAAGTTGTTGCGTCTATTTTAAGGTCACCCCGCTGAAATAACCGACTTGCAAGGGCAGCTGACTTGAATTCAGGATAGCAACATAGAAATGTATCTTGTTCATTTATTGCCATTTATTTCAGATATTTAAATTTTATCAGGTTATTAGGTTATTGTCCTGTTCGATTTTTGTTTAGTCATTAGGATATTATCCCGTTATTTGCACTTTGTCTAGTATTGAGTGAGGCAATGTCCAATTATTGGCGTGGTTGGCAGTTAAAGAGATTTTATTTAAATATCCAATGCAAATATCCAATGTAAATATCCGATGAATATATTCGATGTAAATATCCAATAAAAATACCTGATGAATAAATCCTATGTAAGTATCCAATGTAAATATCCAATGAATAAATTCGATGTAAGTATCCAATGTAAATTCTCATAGATTGGCAAGACCATTCGTTAGTGTTAATGTGAAAACTCACCTACACACGACGTACCCTCTTCAAATTCAAACGCTTGCAATAATGTAAATACTTAAAATACAGTGTACTACGTACGTCACATCTTTCCACATGACCGTCTTTTAACTGTTTAACTACAATCCCAGGCTTATTTCCCATACTTTGGTCAGCTGTGCTAGCAATTTCGTTAGCACACGTACGCTTCTAATATCCTTGGTCAGCTGCTAGAAGTTTTGTTAGTACATGTACACTTCAATTAGCCTAACCTTGGTCAGCTGCATGTGTTAGCCATTTGGTTAGTACATGTACACTTCAATTAACCTTGGTGAGCTATGATAACAATTTGGTTAGTACATGTACACTCAAAAAAACCTTGGTCAGATGTGCTATAACTCGTTGGTTTGTCCGCATGTACAACGCACTACTATCTAGCTACTTTTATTTTATTGCTAAGATCACATCATGAAGGTTGGGGTGAGATCTTTATAGCAGTCATTGTTTTGCATATTATGTCTGGGTTACACATATGGATTTGAAAGTCTAGGATTGCTAATAGAGTAGACCGAGCCTATCGCAACACAACAATCGATTAATAACCACCACTGAAAATGCATCCTTAACAAACACTATGATTATTCTCACGGTTTCTTGTGATCGTGTTATGTAAACTGAAGGATGAAGCAATAATGGTAACCCTAACTTGCTTTTACAACAACACAAAAATGTGTTACCACTGTAAGTTTAATTTCAGAGTGTTAATGCTTATTAGTCTTCACAAAGTCTGGTTGGCCACTCAATGGAGTTAACCTACAAAGGCTTAGATGTCCCTTTAGTAGGGCCAGCATTTAAAGGTGTGGATGGCCACTTTGTAAGGCCAACGTGGGAATGTGTAGATCAGATGGTCACCTTATAGTTCCCCACTCTCCCTGGGCAGAGAGCCCCTGGGGTCTTGTATCGACACCTCCGTTCGTTCGCGCGTGTTAGATTTCCCCTCAGACTTTCTGGCACAATTCACTTATGTGGACATATGACCTTTTGGTCCGACTAATGTGGTTGCGTTGCGTGACATTTGGGTCCAACTTTACCCCCCTAGGTATCCGATAGTCCTATCCCGCTGTTGCTTTGTTGTGTATCGGCTTCAGAGCTTTCCTTCTAGTTGTGACTGTGGAGTGGACTTTTTGGCACGTATTGTCCACCTCTACGTCATCTGTTGACATCGTATTCTGCACTAGTCTCCTTGTTGCCTTTTTGCTTTTGTTTTAAGTCCCCCTCCTAGCCCATAGAACCAATTGTTACTAGACTATACCTTCTTTTCCTAGCTTCATAGCACCAATTGTTACTAGACCTTTACACTCATTTGATGTAAGGATTTAAGTAAATAAATTAATTAATTAAACTGCGGGTTGAAAAAATGTGAAAACAAATAACAATTTACGGAAAAAAATTGTGGACTTTTTTATATTTGAAAAATTATTTAAACTTCAAAGCGCAACGAACGTGCTAGTTAGTTAAGCGTGGATAGTATTAGCGTTTTAGCGCTATAGAATAAAGCACTTATTTAATTATTCATTCATTCAAACGATTCCATCTTATCTTATCTTATCTGTTTACAGACGCTCCTTCTATACAGAAGATTATTGCGTCCTACGCGTATCTATGGTTTGTGTTTAGTCCTGCATTTTTATCAGAGATTTAAATGTTGATAAAGTGTTGGTTTTCCTGGATTCTTCAGGCAACCCATTCCACGCCCGAATTCCGGACGGGAAGAAGGAAAACTTGTATGTGTTTGTTCTTGCATACGGAATAAGAAAGGTGTTTTTATCCTTATGTCTATCTGAGGGTTGTATTAAGTTATCTTTGTGTTGTATTTCTAAATTAGAATTAATTGCTTTATGTATGATTACTACTTTGCTCTTGGTTCTTCTATCCTCTAGTGTTTCAAGGTTTAATGATTTAACTAATGGTGTTATTCTTGTCAGTTTCGAATATTCTCCAGTAATGAATCTGGCAGCTCTTTTTTGAATTTGTTCTAGTTTATCAATGTTTTCTTTGGTGGATGGGTCCCATACAGAAGATGCATATTCTAGTACAGGTCTCACCAAAGTGAGGTAGCATTTTAGTTTTATATCTCTATTACATTTGTTAAAGTTCCTTTTTATAAAGCCTAAGGTTTTGTTTGATTTTTTAATAACTTCATTGACATGGGGATTCCATGATAGTTTCTCATTTATTAAGACTCCTAAGTATTTTGCATCTTTAGTTTGGGTCAGTTCTTTTCCATGAATGTAATATTTTGAATTTATTTGTTTCTTTTTCTTTGTTACTCTTAACAGTTGACACTTTTCTGGGTGGAAAGACATACTCCAGTTAGTTTCCCATTTTATCAATTCATCTAAGTCTTTTTGTAAAATTTTGCTATCTTGTTCTGATTTAATTGTTCTATAGATTAAACAATCATCAGCAAATAACCTAACATTTTGTACCTGTTGAGATGTTGTTGGGTAAATCATTTATATAAATTAAAAAGAGTAAGGGACCTAGCACAGTTCCTTGTGGAACTCCTGAGTTAACCTTTATTGGTGCAGATTTAGATCCATTAATTATTTAAATCTTATATTTAAATGAATTCCAAAACGGACCTAGCTGTTAAGTATATAACGAGAGTTAGTTAGCAGTGCGCAGGCGGAGATGGCACGCACACGTAACTACCAGGAAAGATAACAGCCCGCAGTGTGAAATCAAAGGCATACCGATCACTTGGCGTGTAACCTACTTCCCAGTGGCTTACCAGCAAAGTAAAAGAGATTAACAGCTTTCGCAGAAATTTCAATCCCGATACAGGTGCTGGAAACGGCAGCTTCTGAAGGAAAGAAGGGGGGGAAATGAGAGTGTGTGTATAGTGTTTATGTTGGCCTCGTATATGTATTGTATAATCTATTAAAAAAACACCATCATCATCATCAAACCATAATAACTAATTATTAAAAATTCAGTTCTACCCATAAGTATTATTCATATACAATCTAACATAGGGATTTTGTGAACTAAATGAAGGGTGACATCATGTTGTTGGATTAAAGAAGGGATCTTTAGGCGGTGAGCGGACAAGTAAACGTACGACAACTGAACACAAGACAACCGAACAAGTGAACACAAAACTAATAGAAATCGAATTGGAAAAATGTATGCAAAACGTCGTGGGAACGTTCAATAAATTATTATACTCATTTCAATTTCCGAGTTGGTACAGTTCTATATAATGAGAAGAAAAAAATTAAAATCACAACATATAATGAACCAATAAAAAAAAATTGACAAAATAACAACAATTAATAAATAGTATATTCTTTGTGCGAACTTAAAATCAATTATTTAATAGGTCTTACATTTTCATTTAAAACTCGAACTATGAAACTCTCTGAAAGACATTGAATTTTAATAAAAAGACATTTTTAAAGAAAACCAAATTATGACTTTTAATTGTAATTTCAAAGTGTGTAGAAAAAAAGGAAGTTAAATTTAAACTGAAACCAATGAACCACATTTTAAAAACTCAAATTATATTTCAACATATATCTAGCATAGTATTCGATCTGGAATTATACTTAGCTAAGCGCTCCGAATTATTACTTATTTATTTTATTTTATTTTTTTGTGTTCACTTGTAGTTTCACTTGTCTATTGGTTCAGTTATTTATAAAGACATGTCTGTATGCTCACTTGTCGAGTGTACAGTTGCCTGGAAACCTCAATTGGACACGTCTTTTTTTTTACCTGTCCGTAATCAGATACACTACTTACCTGACACACAACTTACCTGACATGACAAACAACTTGCCTGACATGATACACACCTTACCCGACATGAATCACAACTTACCTGACATGGCAAACTTGATGTTCATTTGACGCACATGCTAACTGACACATTAAGCCAATAACCACCGATATCGATTACAACGTCATCTAAAATTTCTAATCATTAAAAAAAAAGCTTGATCAATTATCGCCCCCATTTCTTTTGCCTGGAAGAGGCTCAAATACGATAATTTTCTGTTGGTATATGAAATGTGAGCACTTTCTGTTGGGATTGTCGGACCATGAAGATCAGGGATGTGTCGGACCATGAAGGTCAGGTGTGTCTGACCATGAATGTCAGGGGTGTGTCTGACCATGAAGGTCAAGGGTGTGTCTGACCATGGAGGTCAGGGGTGTGTCTGACCATGAAGGTCAAGGTTGTGTCTAACCATGAAGGTTAGGGGTGTGTCTGACCATGAATGTCAGGGGTGTGTCTGTTCATGAAGGTCAGGGGTGTCGTCAGAAGGCGGGGTGTGTCGGACCATGAAGGTCAGGTGTGTGTCGGACCGTGAAGGTCAGAGTTGTGTTTGGCTAAGAAGATCAGTGGCTTGTGCGTCAAACGTCAGGGTTGAAGGGGTATCTAGGTCGGGACTTTCCACGACATACAGAAGTGGTCATCCATCACTGAGCAACATTCACGGCGTTCTGCACATGGCCGTTCATTTCTGTTCACCTCGTGCACTTTTATCGCCTGTAAATTGCTCATGTCAACGTGTAATCAAATTATGTATCAGTGGATTACCTTATGGCTAATATTATAAATTAATGGCTAGGGTTAATGACAGCTTAGTAGTGACAGTAGTGTGGACACATTTCCCGCTGTCATGTCCCTTGTGCGCGCCCTGCATTTGTGCCTCGCTTTTACTCAGGGTTGCCAGATTATAATTTGGGTAAAAAGCCAAAATGTTGGCCAAAAAAGGCCAAAATAAAGCCAAACTTTTGTTACATGAAAAATGTCGACAAAAATGACGTCACGCACCTAGGGGCGGGAGAGGGTAACAGATTTGTGACGATGTATGACGAGGGAGGGCTTTGAAGAACTGTGACGTCACATTAAACGTGCAACTCTAAATAAAAGCTCCACTTAAAATAATTTTAATATGTTATTGCTTACAATTTATTTAATTAAGTTTTAAATGGCTTCACACGTGTTACAATATTACATTAAATACAACTTTTATGGGAGGGGGGGCGCGCGCTGCTTTGTGACGTCATATTGTAGTGTGATCTAGCTCTTTATTATGTGTGATGAGGGCTGAAATACAGTGACAATTTTTTCAAAATCATGTGATGTCATTTATGGACGGCCCATAACGGCTGAAAATTAGTTAACTATTGAAAATTAAGGTTGAACAAAGAGAAAGGGGTTGATAAATGTGTACATGCCAATGTTCTTATGTATGGTTGTACTCAAAAAATAAATAGACTGATACTAACATACAAATTTGAAAGAGAAGCTCCAGGTCATCCTTTTCCTATAGACTGCTATTTTCATTATTATTAATTATAAACTTTATCAGATGTCAAGTCATCAAGCAGTCTTGATGACACGACAAAGTCCTTACAGTATTTATTAGTGAGTAAAAGCTCAACCCTGGCTCTAACAGACTTATGGATTTATTTTATTTTTTAATTTTTTGTGTTGAAAATTTTTGTATATATTATAATATTAATATTATATATTTTTATTTTTTGTCAAGAAAAAAAAAGAAAATAGAAAATAATATTTGAAGCCAAACCATCTAAAAAAGGCCAAATTTTAAGAATTTGGCTTTAAAAAGGCGAATCTGGCAACCCTGCTTTTACTTTTAGAGCGACTTCTTATTTTATTATGTTAAAATGTGTTGTTGGTTTCGTAATCCTTCAAGCCTATGTTAAACGATTAATTCGTTACGGTGACATTACGTCTGCACAGCTGGACACAACTTTAACATCTCAAAATGCCAAATTAAAACTCTTAATCTTAATAGTAAAAGTTATTTTTTTAAAAATAGAATGTCATAGATTCCACTGAACCCCCTATGTCAGATTACACTCAAAGGTATGGTTAAGTTTAACCCTAACACCTGTCAGATTACACTCAAAGGTATCGTTACGTTTAACCCTAACACCTGTCAGATTACACCCAAAGACGTATTCTCGTGTTGTCCTACGGTTTACAAAAACGTCCATACCATGAAATGTTCCGGAACGCTAGCTGCCTTTGATGAATTCACGTCTTACGTGTGTTGTTCTGGTCTCAGCATAAACTGCAGTCAGCAGATGGATATCTTGACCAAAGTGCATTTCTTATAGGGTGTACCGGATTTCGGCTCCGGCAAACCCGGAATCCGGCCATTTTTACAAATCCGGCTTTGACCGGATTTCACTTCATAAATCCGAACAAATACAGCTCCGGTCGGATTGCAAACATCTGAATCCGGTACAGCCCTAATTTCTTGAACCCCATTGGCCCAACGCTAAACGTTCATACCTCTCAGTGGATTCAAAATAAATCGTATTACTAAATCCCAATGGCCACTGATAAAAAAGAAGATACAAATAGATAGATGTGTTGTTTTACTTTACAGTGTAGAATGCGGCTATATAGCATACGAAAATTATTCTTTAATGATTACAAATGTTTAGATGCGATTTAAATAAACAAAAATATAAGCCATATTTAAATTTAATCGTTAATTAATCTTGAAATGTTATTTAATTGTAAAAAATATGAAAGGAGTCGAGTTAATTACAAAAGAAATAAGGTTATTTTGAACTACGGTTTGAAGTGGGATATTTCTTACTGGTTGTTTTTAAAGGAGTTTTTATATTTTGGGGGCTCCGTTGACGGTCGTGTGAGAATGAGAGCTAGTCGTATTTATGTAAAGCTAAATGGTTTGCAACTAGTACCAAGCTTTATTGAACCCGAATATAAAGAAACTTCACCATTCTCTATCTATACATGTTGGAGAAGCACAGTCTATAAGTATTTATAAGGACAATGATAATTTATATTTGATATCGTCAATGGACGATATATCATTGAGTTTATTGGTTGTTGTATCTCAACACAATTGGCGGTATTTTAAATTAAGCTCGTTTAGTATACATGACAGATGACGTTACGTTTTAGAGTATTTTAGACGAACTCAATGGTTAAGCACAACAACGGGTAAAACATTGTTTTCAGAACAAGTGAAATAAAGGCATTAAATCAAATCAGAAAAGATTTACCAGATTCATTTTTTTCCCCATGATATGATTATTTCCTTTTCCAACTGACGGCTCTGACTGGAAAGATATGAGGTCAAAGTTTCGACCCATACGAAATGTTGTTGAAATGGACTCATCACATCGTGTGTCGACTACGCCTGTCTGTACCTGGAGTGTTGTGACAGCACTAACCGATAATATGACCGTGGTTATGGTGGGGGCTGTTCATGTTCAAATGACTTATCTGTCCTAGAGTCAGTACTCATTTTGAATCCCATACAACACAGCTTATAAGTAGGGACCAACCGGGTAGACATTTTATACCGGGTACCAAATCCGAATAGTTAGATGTACCATTTGCCGTTCCGGGTGCGAATCCGAGTACTAGGGTTTTTAAACGAAAATCGGAACTCCAAACTCCCGAATTAATTTCGGTTTTGAAAACGATTAGCGGTTGCGTTATTTCTCAAAACCATAACCGCCTTGTATTTAGCTTTCAGGTGTTCTACCAATAAAATTTAATTTCAGGCATTCAATTTGGTTTGTTAAATTATTATAGATTATAGACTGTATTTTTTATTGTTTACTTTACCACCGTCTACAGTCTACACTCTTCATGCAATGATATTATGGTCAGAAGAATGGATGATTAATTTATTATGATTTAAATCAATAAATTCATTATATATTACTTGTAAATTTGGTTTTTCTTGTTAATATATTACTTACTTACTTTGTAACTGTTAGTCGCTGCAATGGCGTAGCTAGAACTTTTGCCGCCCGGGGCGGTCTCCAATTTGCCGCCCTTTTTAGGGGTCGTCCATAAATGACGTCACGCACCTGGGGGGTGGGTGGGAGGGAGTCACATACGTTTGTGACGATGTGTGACGAGGGGGGGGGTGTTTAAGAAATGTGACGTCGCGTCAAAACTCGCAACTTTAAATAAATTTCCACTTAAATATTTGATTACTGACACTTTATTTAATGACGTTTATGTAAAACGCGTGTTACGATATTAGAATGCAGCGCTACACTAAAAACATACTTAAATGGCAAAAATTTAATTTGAAACATGTTCATTTTCAAACAGAAAATACGGCTTTTATTGGGGGGGGGGTCAAAGCTTTGTGAGTCTTATTGAAGAAGGGGTCAAAGTTTTTGTGACCACGTGTGTTGAGGGGGGGGGGTGAAAAATCAGCCAAAATAGCGTGCTTCATTTATGGACGGCTACTTAGTCGATTATATTATGGTTTTTAAAAATTAATAAACATGAATAAATAATTGTAATTGAAACGATGTAAAGGTGGGGAACATGTTTACCATTGCATGCCATATTTATGTAAGCAGTAATAAAAGATGCCGCATAAGATTATATACCTATAAATACACATTTATAAAAATACAAGATACTTTTTTTAAAGGCCACAAGAAAGTTACTGAGGTCGCAGGTCCCCCCCCCCACCCATGAGACAAAACATATTCCAAAATTTACACCACATTACCAATTACTATTCTTTTATTTTGTATTTATAATAAATAATTTTTTCTTTACAAACAAAGAAATTGTATACATTAGCAGTGGCGTAACAACGGCTTGGCATTGGGGCAGTTGCCAAGGGCGCCGGCCTGCGCCAGTTCAAAAAGGGAGCCGCTAAATCTCTAATTTTAAATTTTTATTTAAATAAAAGGCGCCAAAAATAAATTAGCCAAGGGCGTCAAAACCCAGTTACGCATCTGTGCATTAGTATGTAAACATATTTATACATTTATTTTCCTAACTTTCATAATAGAAAAATCGTGTATTATGCTATCAAAATTAAAATTCTTTGTAATATCATGTTCTATGGACAGTATTGCAAGATTTTGTTGTCTTTAATCGCTCATTGTGGAACGAAGATAATTTTTTTTTCAACTTCAGTTTGGAGAAGCTCCTTTCACAACTAGCGACACTGATAGCAATTGTTGAAAAAATTCATAGCAAAATTACAATGTTGGGTACAGAATTTTCCAATCTATACTGTTGAATAAATTTTGATAGATCAAGGGTGCCTTTTACCCCGTTTTTCTAACATAATGCCTCTTCTTGTAGTGTAGGTACAGCCATAAAAATCTGGATCCTTTTTCTTTCCACATTGAACAGTCAATGTCAATAAAGTAATTTATTTGATCTTCAAATGTTTCATTTAGTAGGTTACATGGTATTATATACGAATATTTTCTTGTAAGGACATGCAACTCATCAAAGCGTTATTTTATTTTATTTTATAATTCCATCCATGGATAAAAACATTTATCGTTGTACTTCTTGTTCTAAAGATAGAACCACGTCTTCTGAATTTTCCCTACTCATATTTTTTCTCCTTCTAGCTAGGCGTTCAGTTGATATCTCCATCTCTTCACAAATTGTTTGGCTGATATAACAGCATTTTGTATTAGCACATCTCTTTGTACCATGCAATGGCTTTGCATTAATTTAAAAAAATGACGGGTTCCCATAAATTGAGATAACATAGAAGAGAAAAAGATTGCATTGAATTGAGTAAAATTCCAGCATCTGATCTCGTTTTCCTAGTTACTTCTTCAGATGTCAATTTTTCCAAGACTCTTGAAAGTTTAAAGTATGTCTTTTTCGAAATTATTATGCTATTGTGGTGTTGATTAACAGAGAAATTTGAATATTTACATATTCTTGTCATAAATCTTAATAATTTTCCAAAAAATAGACGAATTCAAAATTATTTACACATTACTATTACTTTAATTGGATAGGCGTAACAATGCTTAATAAATAACCGTATTTTAATGAAAAACACAAATTATTTGTGCTACTTTAATGCAATAAAAACAAAATAAATTTAATTTTTAATAATTTACCTTACAATAATTTACTGAAAACTGAAACGGTAATATAAATTACTACTTGCAAGTTAAACTCAATATTTGAACCACCATGCCTTGTAGGTAGGTGCTTGTTCGTCGCATCATTCTGCGAATGTCGAAATTCCACGTAAAAACTGTCGTGGCGATATTAATAGCACACATTTTTCGGCCCAGCGTAATTTTTTTTTGGGGGTGTAGTTTTCTTATAAAAGCGTCAACTGTGACTTATACCGATTAGTTTTCCTAACAAATGGTTGCGTTTTTTGAGCGATTAAAAATTTATAGAACGGTTTTGCGTTATTATATATCTATTATATAATCAAACAAATTACCGTTAATTAAGACGCGAAATTACGAATATTTTTGTTTCACCTTGGTTTTCCCCCTTCAAAAGAAAAGGGGCGGTTGTCGGAAATGGTTGTACTTTCCAAATGCCCACAAATGCCGCCCCTAAATGAGATCCGCCCGGGGCGGACCATCCCCACCGCCCCCCCTCTAGCTACGCCACTGAGTCGCTGCTTATTTTAGTTAATATATTTACTTTAATTTGAATTTATTTTCTTATTTTATTCGATAGTTTAGTTTAATTTTTTAAAAATAAATATGGTGGCGTGGCGCTAGTCGGTAGAAGTAGAAGTAAACACGAAATTGTCTTAGAAAAAAGTTAATAAAATTTATATCTTTATAACTTCAAATTATTTATTTATATAATTATTTTACATTTGTTATATTGTTAACAATTTTTAAGTATACTAATCTTGATATTTATCGAATTCCAAAATTGTATATTTAAGGCATTTTGAGATATTTGGTTTGTTTGCATGGGCACTATTTGCCGAGGCGAATAATTCCGAAAAACCCGATATCCGGCCGGGGCGAATGTCCGGAGCGGTTTCCGGTTGGTCCCTAATTATAATATATAAAGTCAAAAGTATTATGTATACTGTGGCTATAAAAACAGGAAAATATAAGGGAAACCAGCATGAACTTCACAAATAACACTCTGTCCTACGTACCTTTTCCTGTACGTACATAAGTTGTCATAAGCATGCATAAGGTAATATTTGGAGTAGCAAATACCATGGCAATAAACATAAACAGTAGCTAGCCTTCGTGTATATGTGGTTAAACCTACAAAGACTGTCTAGATCAGGAGTGTCCAAACGTTTTGCAAAGAGGGGTCGTATTCCATGGAATAAAAATATGTGGGGCCGGATTAAGAAAATAATATAAACAATAGCATACTCTGAGACTGAGTTACAGGCTTTTTAATTATATGAATGTGTTTTGTTTGTAATTGAAAACGTGGTATTGACAATAAAAAATAATATCGCGATTTTCGATATTTTAAATAACAATCTTAGAAATATTAAATTGGATAAATAATAGCCAAGTTTTAGCATAATTTTTTTAGATTTTATACTACTTACCTTACAATAAATAAATGTGTTGAAGTATAACAAGAGCTGAAAATGTTTAGTAAAAAAACAGAGATGTAAAAACTGTCTTAAAATTTTTACTGCACAGACGACGCCGGATTCATTTCCCTTTTTCGAGTTGGCAAACAATAAATGTAGCCGAGTGGGGGCTATATTGTTAGTTGAAATAAGACTAACTGTTCCGCTAATAAAAACAATGCAGGTAAGTAGAGGACTATAGCTGTATATAATGTTTATTGAATTCTCGCTAAGCTAACATGACACAGTGTACAAGTATAATTAAGCTACTCATCCCTAACCGCTACGCTCTACACGACTCTCACTTAGGCTGTGGGGTGACTCTCTCTCTACCTAGGCGCCGGGTGACTCTGGCGCTAACATTTCCCTGTCCTTCAGGGGCGGATTAAGACTGCACGGGGCCCCTGGCTTCAATTCAAACTGGGGCCCTATCCAGCCAGTGTACATTTAGATAAAATGATGGCTAGCAGCGAATATAAGACTAACTTGTAAATATTCATCCAAAATGATTATTCATGAAAAAACCAAATTCGAAGAAATAACTTTTTACCGGTATACTAAAATTGAGTGTTAAAGACAATTTATAAAATTTAAAAAACACATGAAAATAAAGTTTCTCACCCTACCCCGGGATCGAACCCGCCACCGCTTGCACCACAAGCCTTAGTACTTCTCATTCGGCCACGAGAGCTCTACTAGGGTTGTCAATTTAAAACATATATATAATAGTCTTTAATAATTTCTGTTGTTGAGCCTACCAAATAAGGTTTTTTGACTGCTAAGACTATCGTGTCAGAAAAGAGATCATTTTAATAGATGAGATTTTATTAATTTATCATATTTTCAGCAATTCATGTATACATTTGTCCACATTTATTATAAAATATGCTAAGCTTGGGGGCCCTAAATCATCGGGGGCCCCTGGCTTTAGCCCGTTCAGCCCCCCCACTTAATCCGCCATAGCTGTCCTTATATTGTCCCCGTTGCTTACCCTGTATTTCACCCTATCATTTCTGGCTGGCTTCGTCACGTCTTCCCACTAAGTGATAAATGACCACGCCAGTTTCTGATTGGTCAAAAGTTACTTATAGTTTATGCTAATGTACAAACTTTCCCACGAAGTTATTTAGGTCGCTGAAATACAATATTTGTTTCTACCCGACTTGGCGTCGTCGGCAGGGTTCTAAAGTGAGGATAGTTTGTGATAAGTAGTGAATTGTTTGAAATTCTCAGCTATGGAACAGAAACAGTTACAGTTTAGTCGTCTGCCAAAGCTACCAAAGTTCACGGGTGATGGCGGAGCGGAGCAGTTCGTTAAAGAGATACGACTGATACTACAGCTACAGCCTGTGCCTCCAGCCTCAGCTGTCACCTGGATCCTGTGCGCCTTGGAGGGGCGTGCCCGACAGGACATCCTAGATCGGGCGCCGTCGGAGATCAACACCCCAGACAAACTGTTGCACATTATAGCGACGAACTGGGGAGATCAACGTGATGGCACCACCCTGGCCTCTGCTTTCTACAAACGACAGCAGGGCTTAGGTGAGACGGTAGAGGACTATGCGGCCAATATGCGTAGTCAGGGTTGCCAGATTATAATTTGGGTAAAAGGCCAAACTGACTGTCAAAAAGGCCAAACTTATGTTATATGAAAAATGTCAACAAAAATGACGTCACGCACCTAGGGGGCGGGAGGGGGTCATAGATTTGTGGCGATGTATGACGAGGGGGAGGGTGCTTTTAAGTAGTTTTAAGGACAGTGACGTCATATTGGAAACGGTCTAGCTCTTGCGTGTGACGAAGTGGGAGGGGGGGGGTGAAAATACATTGAAAAAATCTGCCAAAATCGCGTGTCGCCACTTATGGACAGCTCAAAACGGCTGAAAATTAGTTAACTATTTAAAATGAAGATAAACCAGGAGAGAAAGGATAATAAATGTGTAAATGCCAATGTTCGTATGTATGGTTGTATTCACAAAATAAAAAGACTAAGATACTAACATACAAATTTGAAAGAAAAGCTTCAGGTCATCCTTTTCCTCTAGACTACTATTTGCAGTATTATTATAAACATCAGATGTCAAGTCATCAAGCATTCTTGGTGACATGACAAAGTTCTTACTGCATTTATTTGTAAACAAAAGCTCACCCCCTACTCTAACAGTAGGGGTATTTTAAAGAGGTTACGTCACCCAGACATTGTGCGATAGGTTTAATATCTCTTTGTGCCTTCAAGGGGGATGTGTTTGTATCAGCAATGAAATTGTGTAAAACTGTCCTGGGTGCTGCCAACCTACTTAAACCTTGTTAGACGATGTGATGCCCTATCCTGGGTACTGTCAAACAACTTAAACCTTGTTAGAAGAGGTGACGCCCTGTCCTGGTTGCTGTCAAACAATTTAAACCTTCTTAGAAGAGGTGACGCCCTTTCCTGTGTTCTGCCAACCTACTTAAGCCTTCTTAGTAGAGGTGACGCCCTGTCCTGGGTGCTGTCAAACAATTAAACCTTGTTAGACGAGGTGATACCCGAACTTCGACGTATCACTTCTTAGTGATAATCCTGGGACTTATTACTGTTTTTGTCAGTGGCTTTTTCATCCACCCTCCCATACACGGCAGGGCACCACTTTAATATCTCCACCTTTCATTTTCGAAAACCTAACCATTGCTCTCTTTACATTATATGAATAGACGTTTTTTTTTAAATTTTGATACACACGCTGCAACGGTTTTTTATTACTAAAAACAAACTTTAATTTAAAAACTAATTTAAAAACAATCAAACATTTCTTTAAATTAGCGGTTCCCAACCCGTGAGTCGCGACCCCCAAACGGGCCGTGGTTGGTTTTCTGGAGGTCGCCAACTATCGACTAAAAAAATCACTATTATAAAAATTTGCTATATTTTGTAAAAACTATTGAAAATGACTTATTTACATTTCATGGGGGTCGCGGGTCACATGGCTTTTATAAAAAGGTGTCGCCACCCAAAGAAGGTTGGGAACCACTGCTTTAAATATAAACGTAGCTTATATGCAACGTAATGTCATTATATGTTGTATTTAAGGTATCGAATGTTTTACATTAAATAAATTGATATTTATGTGTGTCACTATTTTTATTTTAAGTGCTGTTAGCCCAGTTACTTGTTGGGGTACTGCGCTACATAAATTATTAAATTACTAGACGCCCCGCGGCGTATTAATACACAAACGGACACAAACTACAGCACGAAGAAATCAAAACAACGCGAGTGAACGTCGGTTTGGGGGGGGGGCTACCAACTCATTATAGGTTTCGAGACATTTGCAGGTGAAATTCGGTACACCTCTAACTTCTATGAAGTCAGCTATAAAAGGATAATCGGTTTAAAATCCGAGTTACATAATCGGTAATCGGTTTTTAAAAAAAAACAACCAAAAAATAAAAACCCCGCAATTAACAACCCTAAATATGACTAACCCTCGCTAGGGTCCGCCAATAACAGTTTATGTTTAAGGGATGGTAGTATTAAATGGGAGGCGGGTAACAACAACCTCAGTATGCATGTCTTCACGTTTACTCGCTATTTTTAAATCCCTTATATTAACTTCACCGTCTTGTCTGTCGTCATCTCTCTCTGTCATTCGCGGGTGGGCGGAAAAACAAACGTAAAAATGTCCCCGTGATGCCATCGAGCTGAGATTTGGCACATAGACTCGTGTCACCTAACAATGCATTGTATCAAAATTTCAGATCGATCGAACGTACGGTAATTAAATGAATGCATTTTTAGTTTATCTCTATATAACATACGTAATTCAAATTCACGGTTTGTTATTGTTTTTCTTTCACGTGCCAGTTGAGTTCACGCGTTGACGACACCCGTCGATGCCCACACCCCCTCCCGTCCCTCCCCCGGTGTTAAAGCAAGGGGATATCACTCGGTGTCAGTCTGTAAATGTTTGTCGCGTTTGAACATAATCAATACATTTAGTTATCTCTCATATATAAGGGATTTATAATCAAAATCTTTGTTTTTACATTTTAAAAATAATTAAATCCCTTATATTAACTTCAAAATCTTGTCGTCATCTCTCTCTGTAGTGATCCCTGTCTGTAACTTTGACTGTTTTTACTTATTAATATGTAACTCTTGTAGACGTTCTCTCAATACAGAATCTTGTATACAATAATCAACTGAAGAACTTGTTTCAATAAAACAACTTTAATATTTATACTTTGTACACAGAAATATCATTTGAGGTTATACAACGGGGAATTCTCAAGCACACACTTCACGTCCTTCCCTCACGGAAGTTATCTGATAACTCCTCGTCCAACCTTCTCAGCCAATGGGAAGGCTTCTCTCTTCCCGCGCTTATTACTCATATGACCTCTCCATCATGCAATCACGCATATACATGTGATGCATTCGTGACACTGTCGTTCCCGGGCGGGCGGAAAAACAAAAGTAAATAAAACAAACCCGTAAAAACAAAGTTTTTAACTATAAATCACTTATATATGTGACATAACTAAAAGTATTGATTATGTTCTAACGCGACAAATATTTATAGACTGAATCTGTCTTAACTCCCCTTTGCTTTATAACCCGGGGGGGGGAGAGTGGAAAGGTCTGGTCACCGATCGCTGGACCGAGCTCAGCGTGACACTTAAAATGTAAACAAAAGCACCCCGGTACATCGCGTCAACGCGCGAACTGAGCTGTCACGTGAAAAACAACAATAACAAACTGTGAAATTGAGATACATACCTCGTATAGAGATAAACTAAAAATGCATTAATTTAATTACGGTACGTTCGATCGATCTGAAATTTTGATACGATGCATTGTTAGGTGACTCGAGTCTATGTGCCAAATTTCAGTTCGATGGCATCACGGGAAGTGGGTCATTTTTTACTTTTGTTTTTCCGCCCGCCCAAGACAGACGGAGAGAGAGACGGCGTTGAAGTTAATATAAGGGATTTAATAAAACAAACCCGTAAAAACAAAGTTTTGGACTATAAATCCCTTATATATGAGACATAACTAAAAGTATTGATTATGTTCAAACGCGACAAACATTTACAGACTGAATCTGGGTTAACTCCCCATTGCTTTATGACCCGGCCGGGGGGGGAAAGGTCTGGTCACCGATCGCTGGACCGAGCTCATCGTGACACGTTAAATGTAAACAAAAGCACGCCGGTACATCGACCATGTGGCGTCAACTTGCGAACTGAGTTGTCACGTGAAAAAAAACAACAATAACAAACCGTGAAATTGAATTACATACGTCGTATTTAGTTAACTAAAAATGCATTAATTTAATTACGGTACGATCAATCTGAAATTTTGATACGATGCATTGTTAGGTGACATGGGTCCATGTGCCAAATGTCAGCTCTATGGCTTCACGGGAAGTGGGTCATTTTTGACTTTTGTTTTTCCGCCCGCCCACGACAGACAGAGAGACAGAGACGGCGGTGAAGTTAATATAAGGGATTTTAAAATGACCCACTTCCCGTGATGCCATCTAGCTGAAATTTGGCACATAGACTCGTGTCACCTAACAATGCATCGTATCAAAATTTCAGATCGATCGAACGTACCGTAATTAAATGAATGCATTTTTAGTTTATCTCTATACAACATATGTAATTCAAATTCACGGTTTGTTATTGTTTTTCTTTCACGTGCCAGTTGAGTTGACGCCACCCGTCGATGTCCACACCGCCTCCCGTCCCTTCCCCCGGTTTTAAAGCCAGGGGATATCAGTCGGTAAATGTTTGTCGCGTTTGAACAAAATCAATACTTTTAGTTATCTCTCACATATAAGGGATTTATAGTCAAAAACTTTGTTTTTACGTGGTTGCTTAATTTATTTACTTGGTGCTGCTTTTTGTGTCTGTACTCTCACAACCGTTGTTTGCACTGTATATGATGAGCAAGTCTGCGGCGTATACTATGCAATAAAGGGGTAAAAGAACGGGCACAAACAGACATTTAAAAAAAAACTAGAATGTATTCGCTGGGGCTTGAACCCAGGACCTTCCCCGCATGAGGTGGACGTGATAACCAGTACACTACGAATCTCACGTTTTCTGTGGAGGAACAATGCAAGTGAAACGCACCGACCATTGTTGGTCACCCCTCCACTACCTTCGCTTTCCAACCGTTAACTGTGATTAGTTGACCCCAGCGAGGCTCATTCGTCATGCTCGGTTGCACATGCAGCTTGTCTCGCATGGTCCCATGAAGAGAATTATATATATATAGATTACTTCCATGCACACCGACCCCCCACGGCTGGTATCCAAACAGTTGCAGTTTTTTAGTAGTCATGGTCTTCAAATTTTTTTTAAAAATATTTTGAGGGGCGGGGTAAACATTTGTGTAAAAATTAACCCTTTCAACCCTCAGCTTTAATCATTGTACGTGTCTAATATAAGTGACTGGTCCACAGATAGCAGACATGCCGACATTTGTGTTGATGTTTGTTGTTGAATCTCCGACATTTGAGATGAAGATTTTCTTTGTTAATTTTCTGATATTTATGTTGAAGATTTTCTTATTTCGTAGATAACTTAACGACATTCTTGCATAATTTTCAAATGTTTTTTTGTTTTGATGACATTTTTCAGATTCATGAAGTTTGCAGAGTTTCAAGTGAAGTTACTCAAGACGATCAATAGTGTACTTCAGACAGTGGATGTGTGATGATTATGTTAGAAAAGAAAAACAAATAATTTCGGAGGACTCCAATTGTAGTTGAAAAAGAAGAAAAAATCCCCTTTATGTAAGCAATAGAAGGTCGATTGGTTTTTTTCCCATCAAGAATTAGTTATACTTGGTAGAATCAAAGATACAGCTCACCATATTTCACCGTTATATTGGATTCCTAATCTCAATTATTAGCAGTCTCAATTTTCAAAAGAGACCTTCTTACTTAATGATTTTATGTTAACTATCTATTCTCCTTATTCAAGATCTGAACCTATCTCTAGTCCTAAAGAATTTAAATAACTGAAAGAAAGTCAGTTCTTAAATTTATACTGTTTACGTCCTTGCAACGAATCATTTTTGTTTGGCCCTAATGCACTACTTTTATAGCAAACGAGTCTTTTAGAGTAACTTGTATTTTTTCAAGATTGCCCTTAATTTAAGCGTTTTATATTCTTTAAAATCCCTTCATTTATTTCACTGAGTCCGAAATGTCTTCAAAAGTGTCTGCCGTGCAGTCCGAAGTGTTTTCTTACATATTTTCCAAGGACTCTTCAATGTCTTCACCTAAGACGCCCATCCAACGTGCATTGTCTGCATTCATGTTGTCCCCTGAGAATGAGGTGTCTTCACTTAAGTCAAAAATTTGGTCTGCATTATCTTCTTACATCTCTGCTACTAAGGATGCTCTGTCTTCACACCGAATGGCCATGGAGACTACATTGTCTTCTACTAAGTCTGCATTTTCTTTTCAAAATCGAAGAGTCAAATCTGCATTGTCTTCACACGCACATTTTTGCTTTGACTGCACTGAATCAGAAAAGTGTCCAACAATTATTCAAACTGCATGGGATTCATACGATAATTTTATTAAGTTCAAAATGGCTTCATTGGAAAGTGAAACCCAGTCAAAATTTTCCTCATACTACTCTGTCACTAAGTCTGCCAAATGTTCATACAAGGATACCATCAAGTCTTTATTTGCTAAATGTACCTCTTCTCCACTTAAGTCTCCAAAGTCTCCTACCGAGCCTGACGTGTCCTCTACTAAGTCTACCATTACATCTTTCTTGTCTTCAGTCGTGCCTTCCATCAATTTAAAGTCTAAAATCATCTCTGCATTATTATCATAC
Source organism: Ampullaceana balthica (assembly GCA_944989445.1). Classification (NCBI taxonomy): domain Eukaryota; kingdom Metazoa; phylum Mollusca; class Gastropoda; family Lymnaeidae; genus Ampullaceana; species Ampullaceana balthica. Next base: position 283,583 of record CALYLW010000517.1, on the reverse strand, counting down.
AAGAATTTGTTCAAGTTAGCTGAAGAATCATACACGTGTGACGTCATCTCTGCATGGTCTGAATACAAGGCTGCCACTGAAATATTTTCGCTTGACTTTGCTACTAAGTCTGCTCTGTTTTCACACATGTCTCGCATAGAGTCGGCTATGCTTTCACTTATTTCCTCAATAGACTCTGCAATAGTTTCATACGAGTCTGCTATCAAGTCTGCATTGACTTCGTTTGTGGAGTCCACTGAGAAAACAATGACTGTGTCCAAGCAAACCATCGAGTCTGCAATCTCTCAAAAGTCTGTGTCACGCCAGTCAGCACTGTCTTCTTATTTAAATTTAATTGGTTCTGTAATACACGGGTCTGAAATAGCTTATAAATTATTAGATTTTATCTTCTCTGAATTGGATTCCTTTGTGTCTTCCATCATTTATTCGGAGCACACCATTCCTTCTATTATAGCTTCTTTCCTGGTGTGTCGCATTGTTCCTACCATTGTCGGGTTTTTCATTAAGTGCCCGTTTCTGTCTTTTTTCGTGTCTGGCATAATTGCAGTTATTTTGTCTGGCGTCGTCGCTGCTATCGTGTCTAGGATGTTTTCATTAAAGGCTCATTCCACCATTTTGGCGGTTGTCGCTGCCATGAAGTCCACTCTCAAGCACTGCCTTTGCACTGTGGTGAAAGATGTAGTTAAAATACTTAAAACCACCGCATTCATCATCTTGTTGCCTTTCTTTACGGTTGCAGTTTTTTGTTATATTTATGATTGTGTCAACAATTTTTTAAAGGGATAGTAAAATTATCTTTGATTTTTTCCCCCCACTGATTGGTACAAACAAGCATAATATAATTGATTCCTTCCCAGTCCACTAACTTCTGTCTTTTCTTTTCTGTCTAATTATATGTGTATGTAACTGATAAGCAGAAACATCTATTCAGTAGGTGAAGGATTGTTTTAAATGCCATTTCTTTTGTTAGCCCAATTGCCACCCTTTACAATTCACCAAACGCACTTTTTTACGTTGTCTTATTAATATGGGTGTTATGTTTTGATAAAATCTACATTGCTCTAAAACGATGTGAATGTTGCTCTTGTATTTCATTGATTGACACCCTCCCAACTCCCAACACATCTATCTAAATCAGAATTATCAAGCCTGTAGCTAACTGATTTTCAGATTTTATTTTAGTAACATCATGAGATGTGGGTTGAAGTGCTTTGAGGGGCGGGGGTGGATAAATTCGTTACTATTTTTCATGCAATTTTATTTGTATTAGTGTTAGAAAAGTGGGGTACAGAAGTGGTTTAATTTTACGTTGGCATATTTGAAAAATCTTGGACAGACACACAATGCCACAGGAACGAAAGCGAGTTAATAAAAACGTGGTAAAAAAAAGAATGAAGGTGAAGTACGGGTTGCTGATTTATTTACTATTGTTCAGGGATTGAACATGGATCACGTGCAGGGGCTGCAGAGGCAGTTTCCCCGGCGCGCTGAAGCATGCATGGCATTGGCTATTCCAATCACCCATTCTTCTGCTTATTCGCCTGTACTTTTTGAGGCCCCTATCCTATTAACTCGTGAAGGATTCCGGATTCAACGCTTCCGGATCTGTCGTCATTTTTTTCTCAAAACGCTCGTAAACACGTTTTCTGACTTGCTAGAGACCTGAAATTTTCACAGTAGGTTTGGCTTGTGGGGAGGATAATGCTATCAAAATTTCAGATCGATTGAATGTACCGTAATTAAATTAATGCACTTTTAGTTTATCTCTATACAACTATAGGTAATTCAAATTCACCGTTTGTTATTGTTCGGCGTCCCGTGCCACTTGAGTCGTTCACGCTTGTCATCGGTGACCACACTCCCCCCCCCCTTTCCCCGGTTTTTTAAAGTCACAAACTATGTAGTCACACAGGGGGACTCAGAACTTTTGTGTTAGTTGATCAAATTTTATATTTCACATTAAATCCCACAATCGATCACAATAAATATCAATAAAACTTAGAGTTCTGAGTCCACCTGTGTGACTACATAGTTTGTGACTAAAAAATTACGTTCTGCTTTTTCATGCGAGATTCTACATTCCTCACTGCAGCTGGGCCTCATATTTTTAAAAAAGTTTTTTTGTTCATTTTATTGATGTTGGTTTAGTACTTGAAAATGTTATGGTCCTGTACGTATTCATTAAGTAAGGGCTTCAATAAGTTCCATCCGTGTGTAATGGCTGTATTCCGGTCATATCATGTTCTCTTTTTTAAACCAATATTTACCCAGTCTAATCATATTTAACTCTGATAAAATAATATATTGTCTGGTTTTTCGTTGGTTTTCTAGTTACAATGTTCTAGCAAAGTTTTAAACTGTCAATGTTTTTGTAATTGATTTTCAAAATAATATCATAACTTGAACGCCAATGCCTTGTCAGAGATGACACGCACAGACTTTGGCAAGTCGAAGTTCTGGAAGGAAGGTGGGCTGATTTCCACAAAATAAGGTCATAGACTCCTTCTGAATCGAAATTCTCGTAATTTCATGGACGAGAGTTAAAAAATTACTCGAACCATGGTGTCTATAAATGACACCGATCAATGAAATGGGTTTAATTTATAATTTGCATTCATTTTCTACAATTTTTCAGTGAGCTGCATTTTTTTCTCCAAATAAAATGAAATCTCTATGGGCACGGTGGCTTTAGTGTGTCCCGGAGACCCCCTGGCATTAATCGGGTAAAGTAAAGGCGGCTGGGCATTGTGCTAGCCACACAATCAACATTATCATACATTTGAAGGCTGCTTCACTTTCCCCATCAGCCAGCATGGTCTGTAAAGGCAGTTTTACTCTTTTTTTTAAATCCGAAATCTCCACAACTCTTCCTTCCACCTCAGTATTTTCATCTGCGCGAATACCCGAGGGGGAAAAATCATCTTTATGTCTCCAAGATTATCTTATGGTGTTCCAGAAATTAATCTTTTTCAAACTGATGAGACTGTATTTCCCGCCTATTTCTTAGTGGCGATTGGACTATGACATACTGGTTTCCAGTCATTTTAAAACTTATTTTTTTCGTCAAATAAAATGTTTTTATTGTGAAAATGAGCCCATTAGCTGGGGTTAGTATTGTGGAAGATACGTTTCCTTTGCAGGTGGCAGTGCAGCAGGCTCAGCTGTTGTCTTTTGCTAAAGAAAATTGACAAAAAATTACATTTTCTTTTCGCCCATCGAGTAAATGTTTTTTCTTACAAGGCAAAAGGCGGACTAAAGCTGTATATGTTCAACCATCTCTAAGAAATTGAAGCTTATCTTATCTATCATCCATCCGCTACGTCTTATCCGTTACAGACGCTCCTTCTATACAGAAGATTATTGATACACTTGGATTAATAAGCGTTCATTATGGTGGCAGGTAAAGGCTTGAAGATCAATGCACTTAGAGATATTTTTACATTTGTAGCTATTCGCTTCACATGATCTTAATACTTGCTACTATAGTTGTCCTAAAACTCTGTCAATCTTTAATATCCCTCAACTCCTTTAATTTGGTACATTTATATTTTGAATCTTTGATTTGATAAGTGTTCTTCGAATCAACTCAACTATGTGTTTATGAATATATAAACTTTGATCTGCCTACAGGAGGCTAAGACTCGAATCTTTTGTATACAATATACATGTAACCTTCTATAATTGTGTCTGCGTTCCATCAATGATTTTTTATTATTATTTTATTGATGACTTAATATAATAGTTTGGGCTTGGTAGTAAAATCTACGGGCCCTTGTCTATTAAAACGATAGCAATCGACCTCCTCAAATTTGAAACCGCACTTTACTTGAGAGTAATGAAATATAACTTTTACACCGGCTTTAACAGTTTACATTAAGTAATGTGTGAAATTGAATTCCTAATCTACTGCTGTTGGACCATTCGGGAGAGACGTCAGTGCTTTGTGTGTCGTTTGATCAGAAGAAAAGCTTGTCTGCAGTTGAGCGAGTCTGTGAGCTGAGATTAAGGTTAAGCGGCGCATCGACATGGAAGAGAAAGAGAGAAAAGTAAGCTGTGAGAGAAAGTCTTCATCGTCTACCAACGATGGGGACTCCGCCCCCGCCGCGGGGAGGAACGCCAACGGTGCTGTCACTGGGGTCAGGAGTACGAGCGGAGGTTTGGCTGGGATCGCCAGAATACTAGGCAGCAAGGCCAAAGGTCAAGGTAAGTCACATGTATATGTTGGGGTGGGTGATGAAGATGTAGTAATAACTTACGAGCAGGCTGCTCACACAAAGTTATTTGAATTACGAGGATGTGTTATTATCAAGTTCTTATGTTTCTGTTGGGATGTTCGCCAGGTCATTCCTCCAATCCATATCTCGCAATCCAATCCCCACTCCTCACTCCCCACAATTCCCACCTCATCTCTCAGTCTCTCTCTCTCTCTTACCTTCTCTCTCTTACCTTCTCTCTCTCTCTCTCTCTCTCTCTCTCTCTCTCTCTCTCTCTCTCTCTCTCTCTCTCTCTCTCTCTCTCTCTCTCTCTCTCTCTCTCTCTCACCCTCTCTCTCTCTCTCTCTCTCTCTCTTACTCAAATATTGAAAAATAAACTACGCTAAACGCTGTCATCAGTGAGTAAAGTTCGCTCAGTCTTGTTTCTGTGTTAGGAATATTAGCAGATTATTTCCAACAATCGGAATTATATAGTTTGAAAAAGCGTACATTGGTAGAATTTCATTATGACACTGCAGAAGTTGACAAGAGACAACGAAGTTTAATTTGTGTAGATGACGATCTGACTAGAGGGGTGATGGTATTCATTGGGTAGATCAAAACTCTCCATTAACATACCAAGAAACAATGCTTCAATCCTTCTTAATTAAGTCAGTCTGTGCGAATTTGTGGAGAGGGGTGGTGGTTTCCAAAACTGAGCACACCGCACACTGACAATGTGATAGTGAAAAAAAAGACGGGGAAAAAATTGGCTGATTTGTCTCAGCTGATTTTAAAAAAAGGGACAAATAAAGAAATTTGTTTTTTTTAAATGACTTAATGTAGCTAGGGATCAAATCTAGCGGATTTTATAGCTTTGTACTTTCTATTAAGCGTTACATATATGCATTGGAAATCTCCATGATAGCAATGGCCCGCTCTGGTCACTGCATATGTTGTATTAACCTGGATATGCGGAATTTGTTTTTCTAGTTGTGAAACTTAAACGGACCAATAGATCCTAGAATCATTTACGTTATTACACCACCCGATCCTGAGATGTAGACCAGAAAACAAGTTTTAGGTTTATCAATTTATCGGGCTCTCGGCGTTTGGTTAACTCGGTATATCAACGTACATCGTCTATAAATTATACAAGACGCTGTCTCCCTCGTATTGAACACTTTTTCTTGTAGTTAAGGAAGAACACAACCATTAAATGTAAAAGGGGGTGGGGTGGGGAACGATCTCAGTGGTGATCTGTAACAATCATACAACTATGTGTTATTGTTATAGTTAGAGATGCAAGTTAAAACGGCTGACAGTCTCATTAAGTTACCTTGAAATCTTATCTATTGAATCTAGCTAGTATACTTACTAATTTAGCTAGAAATAATCAGAAATAAACACCACTAAAACATAAGTAGTTTTAATCGACAATTACTATTTGTATTTTTCCTTAGACGGTCCTCAAAATGGAGCAGGCGGGGGCTCAAAACGACAAAAAGGTTGTGAAGACGATCTGCCATTAGGTAGTGAAGGTAAGTTTCCTTTACATTATTGGTGTCAGTTTATTGTTGTTGGTGTCTTACCCTTGAGGTGGCTGGATCAGTTGGCCTCTCAGACATGTTGGACTTGCGGAGATTGGCCCAGTTTTTATAGTTTTTGTAGTTGTAAGAATCCTTTACCTGGGAATGGTATGTGCATTATTTAGCCTTGGCTGTATGTCAGGACTGGCCAATAAGTCAATTCAGTTAAGGCCCTGTTGATGGTAAATCTAAGACAAAGCATAAGACCGTACCAATGTGGTCGCTCGACAAGCTTTGTGGATCAAGGACCCAGAGCTACGTTCAGATTAGCGGTAGATTTACAACAGTCAGTTGTCATACTGTGATGTTCTCGAGCTTAGCGACTGTTATTGTCATGGTGAGATGACTCAAAACAACATAAACACTCGCGGGTAACACCTTCAGGGTCAAAACTCTTGCCCATGACGTCACCACGAGTGTGTAGCGAGGGTGGGAGTTGTTGTTTTATCCTCAAGTCCAATCATCATGAGACAGCCTGAAGATCTAGATTTGAGTCGGATATCTCCCCTGGGATGAACCAGGCTTGAACTGACATCTTTTTATTAAAGAATTTTTAAATGTTCAGTAACCTTCAACTATATTTAATAACATTCTGACATACATTTGTTTGAGGTGCAAACCAAGGGAAATGCCAAAGCTAGTTTAAAACTTAGGGTAACTTTCACATGGTTTATTATACTATTAATAACTAGTTTGTGCTACGGCGCCTACGTTTTTTAGGGCGCCTACGGCGCCCACTTTTTTCAAAAGCCCAACTAACTTATCTTTGTTTGATAAATACGAAATATTAAACTTTCTGAAATGCACGCAAAGTATTTTATAAATAGGGGTTGCTTATATTTTAATTTTTGAAAAGGGAATGATGTACAAATAGGATTTGAGCTGACCCGCGGCGTAGAATACGGCGTAGCATACGCCGCCGCTAATGATTTAGTGACGGGTTGTCTATGTATGTATGGAATAATGCACACAAAATATTTCATAATAATTATAAATCCTCAAATCCTATTTGTACATCGTTTCAAAAATTAAAATATAAGCATAAAACAATGACGTCATATAATATTTTTATACAATCCATACAGACAACGGGAATCAATATACATAATTAACGTAAGTAACTTATCCGTGTTTGATAAATACGAACTATTAATCTTGCTGAAATGTACACAAAGATTTTCATAATAATTATAAATCCTCAAATCCCAGTTTTACATCGTTCCCTTTTCAAAAATTAAAATAAAGGCATAAAACAATGACGCCATTTAATATTTTTATACAAAATCGATGCAGCGCCACCTAACATAACCTTAAAATATTATATGACGTCATATCCGTTACATCCACACATACATACATACATACAGACGACGGGAATTATGTATATTGATAGGGGTTGTAGGGCGCCTAAGCCGCCCACTTTTTTCAAAAGCCCAACTTACTTGTCCTTGTTTGATAAAGACGAAATATTAAACTTCCTGAAATGTGCACAAAATATTCTATAATAGGGGTTGTAGGGCGTCTAACCAGCCCACTTGTTTTTGGGTCAAAAGCCCAAGTAACTTATCTTTGTATGATAAATACGAAATATTCTTGAAATGTACACAAAGTATTTTGTAATTAACAATCTTCAAATCCTCTTTTTTTAAAAATCCCTTATATTAACTTCGCGGCCGTCTCATCATCTCTGTCTTGGGCTCGGCGGGCGGAAAAACAGAAGTAAAAAATGACCCACTTCCCATGATCCGATCGAACTGAAATTTGGCACACGGACCCGTCTAACCTAACAATGCATCGTATCAAAGTTTCAGATCGATCGAACGTACCGTAATTAAATTAATGCATTTTTAGTTTATCCTTATATGAGGTATGTAATTTAAATTCACGGTTTGTTATTGTTTTTTTTCCACGTGAAATTTTGAGCTGACGCATTGAGGCGACCCAACGAAGCGACGGGCGCTTTTGTTTACATTTTACGTGTCACTCTGAGCTCGGTCAAGCGAATCGGTGACCAGACTTTTCCCCTCTCATCCCCACCCACCCCTCCCCCCACCCAGACAGATTCAGTCTGTAAATGTTTGAAAATAATCAATACTGTTAGTTATGTCTCATATATAAGGGATTTATAGTCAAAAACTTTTGTTTTTACGGGTTTGTTTTATTACATCGTTCCCTTTTACAAAAATTAAAATATGAGCTCAAACAATGACGTCATTTTTAATGTTAATCTGGAAACCAAAATGATTATGATTTTTAAGCCTATATTTTCAATTTTAAAAAAAGCAGAGTGATGTCCCTTATCGTTAGGCCACAGTCATACATAACTGAGGGTAAATTTATATATATAATACTAATAATGCGGCGCCCACTTTTTTAGGGTGCCTACGGTGCCCACCTTTTTCAAAAACCCAACTAACTTGTCCTTGTATGATAAATACGAAATATTCCTGAAATGTACAAAAAGTATTTATATAATATTTTTACAGTACTAATCACCACACGATTTTTAAACTAATTTTAAAAAGCAGCGCACCAAATTACTGCACCAAAAATAACTCTTTGAGTCAGTCAGCACTATTTACAACACAAATGCTGACGTCAAAGGTTCGTGCGTTGTTTGGTAAATGTTAATCTGGAAACCAAAATGATTATGATTTTAAAGTCTATATTTTCAATTTAGCAGAGTGATTTCTCTTAGCGTTAGGCGAGTCAGTCATAATTGAGGGTAAATCTATAATAGAAATATAGTATTATTGCACATTAAATACACACGCATTAGTGTTACAGGGAAAATTCTTTGTTTATTCTATTTTCCCGATAAGACATCTTATCTGTTTACAGACGCTCCTTCTATACAGAAGATTATTGCGTCCTACGCTTATCTATGGTTTGTGTTTAGTCCTGCATTTTTATTAGAGATTTAAATGTTGATAAATTGATGGGTTTCCTGGATTCTTCAGGCAACCCAATCCACGCCCGAATTCCGGACGGGAAGAAGGAAAACTTGTATGTGTTTGTTCTTGCATACGGAATAAGAAAGGTGTTTTTATCCTTATGTCTATCTGAGGGTTGTATTATATATTTTGTAAATTTTCTCTGTCTCTCCCCCTCCCCCTTTTTCCAGTACTTGTTTCTGGATATTAGATAACTTATTTGCAAGTTTTTCAAGATCCATACTTATGTTTAAAAAAAAACGTATGTGAAACAATGACATAACATTTTGAAGAATATTATAGATATTCATACCCGACACACGAAGGACTGGACGTATTTAGTTTCATTGGTTGTATAATTTCATATTGATCATCAGGTTTATTTGTACTAAGTTTAGTCAGAGGCGTCACTAGGATTGGTGTCACCCGGGGCGGTAACTCATGGTGTCACCCCCTCACGACTTAAGGGGACGTCCTTAAATAACGTCACGTGATTTTAGTTGATTTTTTTATCCCCTCCACCCCCCCTTTTCGTCATCACTTCGTCACAAAAAACGTAGACCTCCCTCCAATATGACGTCACAAATCTTTGAACATCCCCCCCCCCAAAAAAAAACAAAAAAAAACGTGTTTTCTATTTGCAAATTAGCTTGTTGCAAATTATTTTTTTGACATTTAATATGTATGTGGTATGTAGTGTAAGTCTGCACTCTAATATCGTAACAAATATGAAGCCATTGAACACGTAATTAAATAAATTGTAAACAATCATATATTTAAGTGGAAATTGTATTTAAAATAATTTTATAAAAATGACAGGTTGATAAGTTTGTATTGCCAAATTTTAATGTGAAGGGGGACACTGAGATCTTGAATGCAGTAAATAGGTGAGGTCAGGCTCAATGCCACTTGTTTGGATACGTATACTATTACGTATGTGAGAGTCACTTATTCTCGTCCTCACACGGTTCTTGTTAAAATTCATAACTGAAAATGTCTGCTCACACAATTATGTCGAGCTAAACAAGATGATCAATTTTTTAGTAAATGTTCGAATCTCTTTGCATCTCTCTTTATCCAGCTGACTGTAAAAGCAATGGGAGAAGGCTGTGGTCTGCAACAACATTTAGCATCAGTTTTCAGCTCAAGGAGTTCCATCTGCAGATTACCTGGAGCATTATCAGGGTCAACAGAGAAAGATGAAGATTAGCAAAAAAACATGGTTTCCTTTTCAATAGTTTCAAAGTCCTGAAAGCGTCTTTGAAATTCATCAGCCATGGATGTGCTATCTGCAACATACTTCTGCATTTGCTAATTGAAGCTTCTTTCTGGAAAATGTGTCTTGATTTCCTGTAGTGAGGGGAAATGTGTGGTATTAGGCTGCATTTGAAACAGTTGCCTTTCAAAGAGTTGCAGCTTGTTCCCAAAAGCATTGATATATGAATAATTGGCAGTGCATTGTGCCCTTGACGATTTGTGTAGATGTCTTGTCAAAATCTTCCATCCAAGCAGTATCAGATAGTTCTGGAATTGGTTGTTCAATGTATTGCCCAATTTATTTTTTAAGGGCGTAGAAGCGGTGCTGTCCCCCGACTGAGCCATACCATTGTGATACACATCTTCGAATTCTCCCTGGATGTCATGAAGATACTGCTGAAACTGGCGGTGAAAAGGGGATTTAGAGCGAATAGATTTCATAGCCTTTGTCACTGGTTTAAGGACACGATCACATGAAAGGTGTTTGGCACAAATAACTTGTTGGTGAATGATACAGTGAAGTTTAAAATCTTTGCCAGCCTCTTCGCTGACTTTGATATACACACGTTTTGCTATTCAAATGTGTTCATCAGTCCTTGCAGGGGCACCATCAGTAATAAAAACAGAGATTGTTTACTTGGTAATTTAACGTCATTGACAGCAGAACAAACATAAGCAACTAAATTTGTTCCCCTTGTTTGGTTTTTAAGACTGAAAGTCTAGTAATTGGTAATCAACAAAATGTTATCGATTTTCGCTATCATTTGACGTACTCAAAATAGTACAAAATTTCGACTATTCTGATAATTATTATGTTTTTAAAGAAATAATACGTCAGTCAATCAATTACTTCAGATAATGCCGCGGGCCAGTTGAAATTGCTTCGCGGGCCGGACTTTGGACACCCCTGGCTTATATCATTTAAAATAAAAGACACCGCCTCTCATATTTCCAACCCGTGGACAGCTCCCTCTGGCCTGGCTGTTTCTTTTATATTTTTCCTAATTTGCTTTATTGTATTTTGTTGTGACTGTTTTATCATTGCTTTTTAACTGATATTTTTTTATAAACAAGTTTATGCGTTTAGCGTATTTCATTGTATTTCGTAATATCTTTATATGGGGGAAAACGTGTCTTTCTTTTTCTTCTTCTTTTTTTTTACATAAAATCATACACAGTAAATTGTTAGGTTTGGGTGTCACTCCCTGATGGGTGTCACCCGGGGCGGCCCGCCCCCCTAGTGACGCCACTGAGTTTAGTCTAGATTACTCTAGATTCTCGGCTATGTGGAGGCGCGTTGTGTAGTTACTCGTGTGTAGATGACGTCACCACCACACCGATGAACGCTGTTGACTTCCGCTTTGGCGAGATCTCTTGTCCTCACGGATGACCTTGGGAAGGATTGTTTAAGGCAAAGCACGTAACGCGTGTATCCACGCAGTTGGGATGGGTGTTACAAACGATTTGCTGTAATTGTAATCCCCCTCCCGCTTACTGTGAAAGATATCGAGTGGAGAAAACATACGTGCTGCAATGTTCCGTACTGTATTTGCTGTGCCTCACATACATCAGACGTCTTAACAGAGTAATCCCACATAGTTGAAAGCACCTTTATCAGTTCCTTTGACACTCATTGTTCCCTGCGCTATTGTACTACCTAATTTACTGGCGTTTTCACTTTACCTTAGCAACCTGTACCCCATAGTGGTTCTCAAATGAAATTTATTTAGATTCCATTGAGTTGAACCCTTGCCAACGTTACGCAAGATCAGTGTTTTCGGTCTAATTTCTTACAGTAGGGGCATGTCGGTTCACCGACAAAACGGCCCCGGACAAAACGGCCCCGGACGAATAGATGGACTAAAAGTAAAATGTCCAATCAAATATTAAATTCTTATTTTTACTCACCTATTCAGTGTCAGGTTTTGCTAATAATAAACAATAATAATGACATCACAATATTGAATTTAATAGCCTTTACGTGAAATGGCACCAATCGCGGCTGTTTTTTGACAAGAAACAATATAATAACATCACACGATATAATGTTACAATTTTACCACTTTATTTAAGGGTGAAAAAGTTAACAAAAGCTTAAAATGAAAAAAAAAGATTTTGTTGAAAAATGTTAACAATTTGTCTGGGGCCGTTATGTCGGGGCCGTTTTGACGGGTAACCGGGCATGTCGTATGTAAGATCATTATATTCCCCGTGTGAGGGGTCTATTTGAGTACAGTAGGGGTGTGTTGTACGTAAGACCACTATATTCCCCATGCCACTGGTACAGTATATCTGAGTACAGTAGTGATAGTGTCCCCTGTCTGCCATCTCGTGCTTTTAGTCCCATTCTTGTATGCCCCACAAGGGTAGTTGAACAGAAAGCGCGATGATGTGATGTTTTACTAAGCCCTACACTGGTCGTGTGTCTATAATTTGGACAGATGTGAGTGTACTACTCCATTGTAACTGTAACCCTTTCAAATTATGTTGTTGTTGTTTTTTTTAATGTGCAACGGACTTCAACTACCGTTGATACAGTTTATAGAAAACTATAAGTAATAACACGATCAATCGTTAAAAGTAATGACTTGGTTATCATTAAAAGTGACGTGACTATCTGAAAAGTAGTGAGCATATTATAGGTAAACTATGTAATTCCGTGATTATCGGTAAAAGTATTAACGCAGCGGTTCTAAACCTGTGGGTCGCGACCCCCACGGGGGTCGAATGACGATTTGGCAGGGGTCGCCAAAGACCATTGGAAAAATATGTTTTTGTGCCATGTGTTGAAATGTGTAAAAATGTGTAAACCTTGCCATGTACATATTTTGTCTATTACTCTATACTAGTCTATAGTCTATTCAGTAACTTTAGTAAGTTTAGTTGTTGTTACTTAATTATTTTTAGCTTTTTATAATGTTTATTTCAACACTATTTTATGAACCCCTCAACAACCGGTAATTATATCAACAGAGAGTAGGGCGCGTCTGGATGCTCAGAGGTCTTGAAAGCTATCGTTATAAATTTTTCATTTTAAATTTAACGTTTTTAAACCAACCGATGGAAATGGAACATGCAGAGAAGAACATTATGATTAAGAAAAGAAAATATAGTGACGATTTCTTACAATATGGTTTTACTTCAATAGTTACAGCAGGAATTGAGAAACCGCAATGCATTATTTGTAATGAAGTTCTTTCAGCCGAATCTATGAAGCCAAACAAACTGAAACGTCATTTTGATAGCAAACATCTAAGTTTTGCGGGGAAGGATTCCGAGTATTTTAGAAGTAAAGCTGATGGCGTCAGGAAAGCCAGACTTGACACTGGTGGCAAGCACCACCAACAAAACGTAGCAGCCGTTGAAGCTTCATATTTGGTGGCGCTCAGAATCGCAAGAGCTATGAAATCTCACAACATTGCCGAAGACTTATTGTTGCCAGCGGCCAAAGATATTGTTCGAGTTATGATTGAACCCGAATTTGTTAAGAAATTGAGTGCAATTTCCTTATCTAATGACACTGTCCGGAGAAGAATAGATGATATGTCTGCTGATATTATTGATCAGGTAATCCAGGAAATAAAATCTGCTCCACTTCCAATATTTAGCATCCAGCTTGACGAATCCACGGACGTTGCAAACTGTTCACAACTACTGGTTTACGCGAGATATATAAATAAAGGCGACTTTAAAGATGAGTTTCTTTTTTGCAAATCTCTTGAAACGACAATAACTGCACGGGATGTATTTGATACAGTTGGTTCATTTCTGAAAGATCATAAGATCTCTTGGGAAAAGGTTTGTGGTGTTTGCACTGATGGTGCTCCAGCTATGCTAGGATGTCGTTCTGGATTTCAACGTTTAGTACTAAACGAATCACCAAAAGTCATTGGAACTCACTGTATGATTCATCCACAAGTGCTAGCAATGAAGACGTTGCCACAAGAGTTTCAGGAAGTAATGAAAAGCGTCGTAAGTTCCGTCAATTTTGTAAAAGCGAGTGCGCTGAACAGTCGTCTGTTTTCAAAACTTTGTAATGAGCTGGATGCGTCCAATGATGTTCTGCTATTTCCCACTGAAGTGAGATGGTTGTCGAGAGGGAAAGTTTTGAAACGCGTTTTTGATCTTCGTGACGAACTAAAAATGTTGTTTAATCAGAAGTCTAAACCACAGTTCGAAGCACTTTTCAGCGAAAAAAATGAGCTTCAGAAAATTGCTTACCTTGTAGATATTTTTGTCATTTTGAATGAGTTAAATTTATCACTGCATGGACCAAATGCAACATGCCTAGATTTGTCTGAAAAGATCCGATCATTCGAAATGAAACTTCAGCTTTGGCAACAAAAAAAATTGGATGACAATAAAATGTACATTTTGCCCACCTTATCTGCTTTGAGGAAAATGACATTGAACCGGACAAGAGAAGTAAAATGATAATTTCTGTGAAAGAACACTTGCATATGCTGGCGGACGATATTTCATCGTACTTTCCAAATCTACCTAACACTCCGTTTGCACTTGCCAGAAATACATTCACAGTCAAAGTTGACGATATTCCTGAGACAGCACAAGAGGAGTTCATCGAACTCATTAACAGTGATGCAGCGTGAAATGATTTCTCTTCAATGTCAGTTACAAAATTCTGGATCAAGTGTTTGGAGTCATATCCTGTTCTGTCCGAAACTGTGCTGCGACTTCTTCTTCCTTTTCCAACAACTTATCTTTGCGAAACAGGGTTTTCCAGCTTGCTGGTTATCAAGTCTAAATACAGAAGTAGACTTGTCGTGGAAGATGATCTTCGTTGTGCTCTCGCAAAGACTGTCCCGAGAATTTCTGATCTTGTGAGAAAGAAGCAACCTCAACCTTCACATTAATTGACTTTGTCTTTCTTACGTATTTGTAATTAGAAATAAATACGAATACCTTGTATGTAATGTATGACATGTATGTAATTGTAATCATTGTTACATATTGTGTTTTTTATTACTAACTACGTTACTACGAGAACGGTGTCTGTGGTTTAATTACGTAAAATTTGTAAAAATGAGAATACAATGTCATTCTGCATATGAGATATAATTCAATACATTATAACAGTAGCAAAATTACAGCTATGAAGTAAATACCAAAAAATTTGACGGCGGGGGTCGCCACAGCACGAGTAATTTATTAAAAGGGTCGCGACACAAGAAAGGTTGAGAACCCCTGTATTAACGTGTTATCCTTGGAAAGTGTTAAGCAAAGGAACGAGTTCATGACGAGCTGAACAGAGATCATTTTTGTCGTCTGCTAGTACCTGTGAGCTAAAACTCTTTAGTGGTATCTCGCTAAATGAAATGGTATAAGTATAAGAACCGTCGGCCCTACATGTGAGTTAGTGTGCGTGAGAAATATCTTAAGAGCCGCTGACCTACATTATGATCATGTGTGCAGACAACAGGACATGATCCAGTATTTTGTTTTAAAATTTTTTTTAAACTTTACATTGTCACGCGGAACCTGGTCGTTGTGTTGTACAGGCAGTGCCGGTAGGGTCAGTTGGTGTCCACTGGACAAATACAGGTCGGTGTTTGTGTGGTCAGTTTAGTATCAACTGGACTTGTATGTGCTTGTGTGGTCAGCTAGTATCTACTGGACTTAGATCTGTGTTTGTGTGGTCGGTTAGTATCCACTGGACTTAAGTTCTTTGTGTGGTCAGTTAGTATCCACTGGACTTAATGTATGTGCTTGTGTGGTCAGCTAGTATACACTGGACTTCAGGTGAGTGTTGTGTGGTCAGCAAGTATCCACTGGACTTCAGGTGAGTGTTTGTGTGGTCAGCTAGTATCCACTAGACTTAGGGAGTGTTTGTTTGGTTAGCTAGTTTTCATGGATTTAAGGTCTGTGTTTGTGTGGTCAGTTTGTATCCACTGGACTTACATTCCGGAGTGTCATGGTTGTTAGGACGTGTTGTTTTTTCTGCTTTTTCTCTGTTTTTCACTGAGGATGTGTCGCGTGACACTGGTGTCACCTGACACGCCGCAGAGTGTGTTTCAAGCGGACACACGGTACCACGCCGTCCAGCCGTTCGGTATGTAGATGTCACTGTTCTGGACATGCTGTAATTTCAAGGATGTTGTGGTTGTGATTTGTTTCGGATGTCACTGTCACATCGTGTGTTAAGCCGTTAGGTCACTCAACTCTACATCATCATTAGAACATCACGGCTGACCACCACAGCTTGTTTCCTCTCAGTCTCAATTCCATGGCCAACTCCGGAAAGTACATTCAGAGGTAGTTACTGGAATTTGTGTGAACACATTTAAACGAAGTGAGTAAGAAAGGACTACCATAAAATGTTATGCATTTATGTCACTTTTATTTCCGTAATGAAACCCACGTTTTTCGGTTCTATACTTCATTTTTATTTCCCTTTTAAATTTTTGCATAGAGTATTTTAGGCAGCTGATGGGTGTTTCGATTGAACTACGATGACAAATTAGTCATGGAATTATTTCAGAGACGAGTGAAGTTCTGTCTTTTTTTACTTGCTTTAAAATTTGAAGTATGCCGTGAAAGTATAACTAATGTGTTTCTGTCCTCTATCCTTCGTTTAGTGACGTGACTTGAACACCGAGTTTTACCGTACCGTTGCTTGTTGGTGTGGATTCCTGGAAACGACCACTCCAACCAAACCAGTTAATTCACAGATTCCCAATCTCTTTCGGCTAGCGACATTTAAAAAAGAAAATAATAAAAGCCAAGTAACACGCGACCCCAATGCAATGTAAAAGGTTTTTTAATGAGGGTGTAAAAAATAACACAACAAAAATAGATTTTTAATTTTATTTTCAGTAAAATTGTTTAATAATTAATTGAAAGCGGTGGTTGAAATTGCATGCTTTTTAACGCAGCCTCAATATTCGCACGTGAGTTTTAGTTAACGCTCACCCCATATCATTCTCTAAATTTAATTTATTTTTAATTTTTAAACGAGGAAGAGTTAACATTCAGTCGCTCAGAGACATGTAGACACAATGGAACTATAACTCGAAAGACAAGCATCGTCACATTTGTGTTAACAAATTATCATTTAACAAGTTAATAGCCGACGAAACAATCCGAAAATCCAAGAATTGCTACGTCTAAGGAAGCAGAGAATGGATTTTCATGTCAATGTAGTTTCGTCTCCTTTATCAGCTCAGGGAAGTAACGCTGGAGTTCGATTGCAAGGGATTCGAGATTCCCAGTAATATCTTCTTTCGAATATTCATTTATTTCCCCTCCTGATTCATGGAATTACGGACACTTCGATCCCGGACGGTTCGACCGTGCCCGTTCGACCACAGGACGTTTCGTCCCCAGGGCGTTTCGACCCCTGTCGGTTCGACCACGGATGATTCGAAACGTCCTGGGGTCGAACTGTCCGGGGTCGAATCGTCCGTGGTCGAATCGTCCGTGGTCGAAACGTCCTGGGGTCGAAACGTCCTGTGGTCTAACTGGCAGGGTCGAACCGTCCGGGGTCGAAGTGTCCGACCACCGATTCATGTACCGCACTGGAGACTTTCTCAAACATGGCAATGTTTCCAAGATTATTTTTCTTCGCCAGTTTTGCAGCTTGAATAAAAATGACTCGATTTTATCGTGAAATGCGATAATATTCGTTTTTCGTTTTCTTTCCTTGAAGTTTCAGGTTAAACTTAATT
This sequence comes from Ampullaceana balthica, assembly GCA_944989445.1. Classification (NCBI taxonomy): domain Eukaryota; kingdom Metazoa; phylum Mollusca; class Gastropoda; family Lymnaeidae; genus Ampullaceana; species Ampullaceana balthica. The sequence goes on along the minus strand of CALYLW010000517.1, from coordinate 265,926 downwards.
TGCTGTTTTATAGCTGCTAGATTTGCTTCTCTTGTCAACCAAGCTTTGTCCTTAAAATATACCATAAGGTCACGTTTCCATTGCACACCCAGGAACAATTTGATATCCTTTTAATTCAAAGACACGATTCAAAACATTTCAACTTCAAGTTCAAGACACCATTAAAAATAAAAAATAACTTTAATGTGAATATTTTTTTTTAGTTTACTGTAAAATGTTGCAACCCTTCACAATACTCATTATGACCTCCTGGGGGGTTGCGACCCACAGGTTGGGAAGCCGTGAATTAAATTTAGAGTGTACTGTTTTGTGTTGGGGAAAAAGTGTGTGTGTGGGGGGGGGCGTATACAAAGATTTACTTGATGTGCGATGTCAGGGACATTAATATTAATATGTCTTGATGATGGACACATTCACCATACGTCAAGGGAATGGAACATTTGTTCTCCTTAACTGGGATTCCCATTTATGCCATCTGTGGTGTGGGGGAAATGTGGCGCAGGCGCCTAAAATTTACTTTTTTTCCCTCCGAAGTCCAGTTGTTTGTGTGAACAGAAGAAATCAAACGGTTGATGGTATTACTGCCCCATTCTATATGTGTTTGTTAATATTAATCCTAATGTTTGCTCTCTGGCGGGGAAGTCCAACCCCTTGCCTCAGGTTGTTAACAGGTATCAGAGCGTCAGAGATTTGAGGTCATCGAAACATTGTTGTCACTTGTGTAATTTGTAGGACGCAATGATCTTCTGGGCGGAAGGAATGTCTAACAGATAAGATAAGATAATTTCAGTCATATCTAGGGCTCCATTTTCTATTAATAACTTAGACATTCTGAACCTACTGGTTTAACACATTTTTCGCCATCCGTTTCGCTCAAATGGAAGGATCAAATGGAAGAAACACATAACTTGATGACGTCAAAGTGTAAAACAACAACAACAACAAAAAAAAACCGACTATAGTAAATGTGATAGTGATAGCTGAAGTAATCTCGTTGACATTTACCACTGGGGATTTTTTTTCCCTCCTAATTCGGACGTCTGGCACTTCCGGTGAGGGCAACTTTGAACTTTGAACCTCTGGTCAATCTGGTTGATTTGGGGTGAGGTGTAGGCAACTGGGAGGCCCCCCCCCCACCACACGACCAACACACAAACCAATTGTTTCATTCGTTTCTATAGCATTGGATTTCAGTTTACAGGAACTCTATCCAGTATTTTCAACTCCTTTGTGTTTTACGGTATGGTTATACGTCTGTCTTAGTCCCCTCATAACAACGCACTCGAACTGTATTTCCCGACATTGTGATAAAAGATTAAAAGAATACATACTTATCAACGACACGAAGACATTGCTGCTTGCTGCTACAGAAATGTAGAGCTGACGTGACGAAGATATTACTGCGTGCTGGTACATGCTAACGTGACGAAGACATTGCTGCCAACTGGTACAGAAATGGTGGAGCGCCACGACGATATTGCTGCGTGCTGGTACAGACATTCCGCGCTAGCGTGACGAAGACATTGCTGCGAGCTGCCTTCTTTGAGAAACAATTTATATTTTTAACCACTTGGTGACAGACGATCACAAGTTTGATTTGAGGGTAGTGGTGGGGGGGGGGTGAACCCAAATTTTAGCCGATCTTTGGTCTCCAACCATTTTCAAGCGGCCACAAAGTAAACACTGGAAGTGAGACTTGGAGAGTCCAACGTTTTTTTGTTTTTTTTTGTTTGGTCCTGCCTGTCCTAGAAAGGAGAACAAAAGTGGGGCGTGGCCGGCTGAGGTGTGGTGCTGTTGGACAAAGTTTAGGTCCCGGGTATACATTCCATCCCCGTTCATGTAAGGTCGTGTTCTGAATGCTGGAGTCTGGACTCAAATAGGTAGTATCCACGTGTCAACAGTTGTGTTCCTGTGAGCCTTTCTTTTCAATAAGGAGCCTGGTCACGTGTTTAAGTTGTACCATTGATGTGAGTAGATGTTGTTTCTAAGTCATGTTTCTAAGTCATGTTTCTAACTCATGTTTCTAAGTCATGTTTCTAAGTCACGCGATTGAGTATAGATCTCATTTCTCTTTTGTCTGTTTTAAGTCATTTGAGTGAATATGTGTTGTTACTATATTATATGTTTGAATTATGCGAGTGAGTAGTCGTTATTTATGTATCATTTTTAAAAACTCACAGGATTAGGTAGTTGATTTTTCAACATTTTCTTTTTAAAAAGAAATACAACCCCAAATGAGTGAAAATGTTTTTTGTGACGCATGTCTAGCGAATGTGTTTCCGCCATCTCCTCTTAATTGTTGTGAACAGCTCACTCAGTAACTTACTTAATACCTTATTTTTTGATAATTTCAGAAAGTAGTTACTGCAGATATTGGTAATGTCTCTCTCTCTCTCTCTCTCTCTCTCTCTCTATATCTATATCTCTACTATATATATATATATATATATATATATATATATATATATATATATATATATAAAGTTTTACTTTGACTGACTGACAGGTACACGGTGAACCTTTATTTTAGCTTACTGTTCCAAAATAAGAAAAATAAAATGCAATTCGACTTGCATGACGAGTTTTTTTTTCCATTAGAATAAATTACTTAGCACCCCCCCCCAAATTTTTTTTTAAAAAATATTATTTTTTTTAAATTTAATAATATGTTAAAAAATAAACAAACAATAAATCTACCGGTGATGGTAGATGTCAGTGTTCATGTTAGTAGAAATCATGGTTTGTTCATCTGTCAGTTAGCGGGGGTGCTAAATGTTAAGATTTCATGTTTGTAGTAGATATCTTAGTTTGTCCATCTGTCTGCTAGCGGTGGTGCTTAATGTCAAGGTTCATGTTAGTAGATGTTAAAGTATTTAACGGCTAACCGGTCCTCAGATCAGGATCTGTTATGCAACACGGAGTCTTATACAACATTCACAGTGAGTGGTCGTTTACACTCACGGAGTCTTATACAACATTCACAGTGAATGGTCGTGTACACTCACGGAGTCTTATACAACATTCACAGTGAGTGGTCGTGTACACTCACGGAGTCTTATACAACATTCACAGTGAGTGGTCGTGTACACTCACGGAGTCTTATACAACATTCACAGTGAGTGGTCGTGTACACTCACGGAGTCTTATACAACATTCACAGTGAGTGGTCGTGTACACTCACGGAGTCTTATACAACATTCACAGTGAGTGGTCGTGTACACTCACGGAGTCTTATACAACATTCACAGTGAGTGGTCGTGTACACTCACGGAATCTTGTACAACATTCACAGTGAGTGGTCGTGTACACTCACGGAGTCTTGTACAACATTCACAGTGAGTGGTCGTGTACACTCACGGAATCTTGTACAATATTCACAATGAGTGGTCGTGTACACTCACGGAATCTTGTACAATATTCACAGTGAGTGGTCGTGTACACTCACGGAATCTTGTACAATATTCACAGTGAGTGGTCGTGTACACTCACGGAATCTTGTACAATATTCACAGTGAGTGGTCGTGTACACTCACGGAATCTTGTACAATATTCACAGTGAGTGGTCGTGTACACTCACGGAATCTTGTACAATATTCACAGTGGTTGTTTGTGTACACTCACGGAATCTTGTACAATATTCACAGTGAGTGGCCGTGTACAATCATGGAATAATACAACATTCACAGTGAGTGGTCGTGTACACTCACGAAGTCTTATACAACATTTACAGTGAGTGCTTGTGTACACTCACGGAATCTTGTACAATATTCACAGTGAGTGGCCGTGTACACTCATGGAATAATACAACATTCACAGTGAGTGGCCGTGTACAATCATGGAATAATACAACATTCACAGTGATTGTCCGTGTACAATCATGGAATAATCCAACATTCACAGTGAGTGTCCGTGTACAATCATGGAATAATACAACATTCACAGTGAGTGTCCGTGTACAATCATGGAATAATACAACATTCACAGTGAGTGTCCGTGTACAATCATGGAATAATACAACATTCACACTGAGTGTCCGGGTACAATCATGGAATAATACAACATTCACAGTGAGTGTCCGGGTACACTCACGGAATCTTGTACAATATTTACAGTGAGTGTCCGTGTACAATCATGGAATAATACAACATTCACACTGAGTGTCCGTGTACAATCATGGAATAATACAACATTCACACTGAGTGTCCGTGTACAATCATGGAATAATACAACATTCACACTGAGTGTCCGTGTACAATCATGGAATAATACAACATTCACAGTGATTGTCCGTGTACAATCATGGAATAATCCAACATTCACAGTGAGTGTCCGTGTACAATCATGGAATAATACAACATTCACAGTGAGTGTCCGTGTACAATCATGGAATAATACAACATTCACAGTGAGTGTCCGTGTACAATCATGGAATAATACAACATTCACACTGAGTGTCCGGGTACAATCATGGAATAATACAACATTCACAGTGAGTTGTTGTTGTTGAGCCTTCTCGTCCATGAGGGGCATCCACCGATCATCGTCGACGTCTGCGATTCCTCCAAGGGCATATGCCACCTACGAGAGACCTCCAGGCATCTCTATCCTGGGCCAGCTTCTCCGGGATCTTCCATTCATGGCCAATTCTCTTGATGTCTGCCTCCAATTCTCGGCGCCAAGTGTTTCTTGGATGGCCTCTTTTCCGCTTAGCCTGTGGGTTCCATTTCAGGGCTTACTTTGTTGTGTTAGGAGCAGGTTTTCTTAGTGTATGACCAATCCACCTCCACCGCTTCTGGAGAATCTCTTCCTCAATGGGCTTCTGTTTTGTCCGCTGCCACAGTTCCTGGTTGCTGATTTTGTCTGGCCAGTGAATTCTGAGGATCCTTCTTAAACAGTTGTTGATGAAGGACTGGATTCTGGTCAAGTTTACGGCCGTTGTTCTCCATGTCTCGGCTCCATATAGCAGCACAGGTTTTACCATAGCGTTAAAAATTCTTACTTTTAACTTGCTGCCTAAGTTGTTAGAGACCCAAACATTATTGAGTTGCTGGAAGGCTGCTCTTGCTTTTCCGATCCTTATTTTGGCGTCCGCATCTGTACCACCTTGTTTATAATACAACATTCACATTGAGTGCCCGTGTACAATCATGGAATAATTCAACATTCACAGTGAGTGTCCGGGTACACTCGTGGAATCTTGTACAATATTCACAGTGAGTGTCCGTGTACAATCATGGAATAATTCAACATTCACAGTGAGTGGTCGTGTACAATCATGGAATAATACAACATTCACAGTGAGTGTCCGGGTACAATCATGGAATAATACAACATTCACAGCGAGTGTCCGGGTACACTCACAGAATCTTGTACAATATTCACAGTGAGTGTCCGTGTACAATCATGGAATAATACAACCTTCACAGTGAGTGGTCGTGTACAATCATGGAATAATACAACATTCACAGTGACTGGTCGTGTACAATCATGGAATAATACAACATTCACAGTGAGTGGCCGTGTACAATCATGGAATAATACAACATTCACAGTGAGTGGTCGTGTACAATCATGGAATAATACAACATTCACAGTGAGTGGCCGTGTACAATCATGAAATAATACAACATTCACAGTGAGTGGCCGTGTACAATCATGGAATAATACAACATTCACAGTGAGTGGCCGTGTACAATCATGAAATAATACAACATTCACAGTGAGTGGCCGTGTACAATCATGATATAATACAACATTCACAGTGAGTGGCCGTGTACAATCATGGAATAATACAACATTCACAGTGAGTGTCCGTGTACAATCATGGAATAATACAACATTCACAGTGAGTGGTCGTGTACAATCATGGAATAATACAACATTCACAGTGAGTGGCCGTGTACAATCATGAAATAATACAACATTCACAGTGAGTGGCCGTGTACAATCATGGAATAATAAAACATTCACAGTGAGTGTCCGTGTACAATCATGAAATAATACAACATTCACAGTGAGTGGCCGTGTACAATCATGGAATAATACAACATTCACAGTGAGTGGCCGTGTACAATCATGGAATAATACAACATTCACAGTGAGTGGCCGTGTACAATCATGAAATAATACTACATTCACAGTGAGTGGCCGTGTACAATCATGGAATAATACAACATTCACAGTGAGTGGCCGTGTACAATCATGGAATAATACAACATTCACAGTGAGTGGTCGTGTACAATCATGGAATAATACAACATTCACAGTGAGTGTCCGTGTACAATCATGGAATAATACAACATTCACAATGAGTGGCCGTGTACAATCATGGAATAATACAACATTCACAGTGAGTGGCCGTGTACAATCATGGAATAATACAACATTCACAGTGAGTGGCCGTGTACAATCATGGAATAATACAACATTCACAGTGAGTGTCCGTGTACAATCATGGAATAATACAACATTCACAGTGAGTGTCCGTGTACAATCATGGAATAATACAACATTCACAGTGAGTGTCCGTGTACAATCATGGAATAATACAACATTCACAGTGAGTGTCCGTGTACAATCATGGAATAATACAACATTCACAGTGAGTGGGCGTGTACAATCATGGAATAATACAACATTCACAGTGAGTGGCCGTGTACAATCATGAAATAATACAACATTCACAGTGAGTGTCCGTGTACAATCATGGAATATGAGATTTGTTTAACTCGTTTATTCTTGTCACAGAAGTATTACACAATTACGATTTCCAAGTGTCTTATTTAATTAGGATCCCCCAGGTGTTTGCCTAATCAGGTCACTGCCCACACCCGTGTTTGCTTTATGACACCACAGTGAAGGTCCTAGAACAAGGGAGACACCTCCGCTTAGAAACTGGGGAACGTACATTTTGTAGCGCATAAATCTCGTCAATAAAATGATCGTTATTATTTTTATACACCAGACAAATCTTGTCTGCTAGACATTAATCCACATTTTGGACACACAGTAGGACGCAATACACCCACAACCAACGGAAGAAAACAATATACACCACATGGACACAAAATCTTATCCAATGGAAACATAAAATCCCCACTCCCACCACAAATAATCAAGGAGCACACTGACAACTTATGTACACAAACACAATAAAAGAACACACACCTATATATACAAGGAACATGTAACGTGATTCTTCCATATGCTGACCTTTTTGCACTTCTCATGTCTCCCTGGCTCGCCAATTGGAGACGTGTTTTGACTTTAATAGACTTAGATTTCTTGTTGGACCTTGGGAGATGTGACTTAAGAAAACAAGTTGACGTTGGACTAGCTACCAACACTGTCTCAGCAGCCCGAGTGTATCTTAGACCAGCTACCAACACGGCGTCTCAGCTGTCCAAGTATCTTAGACCAGCTACCAACACTGTCACTGTCTCAGCAGCCCGAGTGTATCTTAGACCAGCTACCAACACGGTGTCTCAGTAGCCCGAGTGTATCTTAGACCAGCTACCAACACGGCGTCTCAGCTGTCCAAGTATCTTAGACCAGCTACCAACACTCACTGTCTCAGCAGCCCGAGTGTATCTTAGACCAGCTACCAACACGGTGTCTCAGTAGCCCGAGTGTATCTTAGACCAGCTACCAACACGGCGTCTCAGCTGTCCAAGTATCTTAGACCAGCTACCAACACTGTCTCAGCAGCCCGAGTGTATCTTAGACCAGCTACCAACACGGCGTCTCAGCTGTCCAAGTATCTTAGACCAGCTACCAACACTGTCTCAGCAGTCCGAGTGTATCTTAGACCAGCTACCAACACGGCGTCTCAGCTGTCCAAGTATCTTAGACCAGCTACCAACACTGTCTCAGCAGTCCGAGTGTATCTTAGACCAGCTACCAACACTGTCTCAGCAGCCCGAGAGTATATTAGACCAGCTACCAACACTGTCTCAGCAGTCTGAGTGTATCTTAGACCAGCTACCAACACTGTCTCAGCTGTCCAAGTATCTTAGACCAGCTACCAACACGGCGTCTCAGCTGTCCAAGTATCTTAGACCAGCTACCAACTCTGTCTCAGCAGTCCGAGTGTTTCTTAGACCAGCTACCCACACGGCGTCTCAGCTGTCCAAGTATCTTAGACCAGCTACCAACGCGATGTCGTTGACACTCAGCTGACACTTTTATGACCAACACCCACGGCCGCACGACCATCCCCCCCCTCCCCCTGCCACTCGCCAGTGCTGGCTAATCAATCGTGTCAATAAAACTAAGGAAATTGACTAATAGACCTCATACGATCGTAAAATTGTTTAACGCTAGTGGGGGCGCTTTTAAAACATGCGTGTGGTGAGGTGATGAGGTTAGGATGGTTCGTGGCAAGGACTACGTGAAAGACTATTCATTTATCGGTCGTGGTAATATGAGTGCTTCAATCGAATAGGTGGGTTTTAATAAGTTTTATTACTTAAGAAGTGTGGCTAATTAATGTACCAGCATTGGTAGTGTGGCTAATTAATAATGTACCAACATAGGTAGTCTTGGCTCATTAATGCACTATCAGTTGTTTGTCCAGTGAACTCGTGTTCGATCATTAATTGTTTAGTTAACTCGTATTCTATATTTGGTTTTATAATTTATAGTGAACTCGTGTTCCACCATTGGTTTTATAGTGAACTCGTGTTCCACCATTGGTTTTATAGTGAACTCGTGTTCCACCATTGGTTTTATAGTGAACTCGTGTTCCACCATTGGTTTTATAGTGAACTCGTATTCCACCATTGGTTTTATAGTGAACTCGTGTTCCACCATTGGTTTTATAGTGAACTCGTGTTCCACCATTGGTTTTATAGTGAACTCGTGTTCCATCATTTTTTAAAAAAAAACTCTGAAGCTGCGTTGGTTAATTTATCCTGAATCTTTCACGGCCTGTTACATGTATCAATAAGAACTTTGAACTGGGTGTAGTATGACGTCATTTCGGTTTGGGTCACGTGACCAAGTTCTAAAAGTCCAACCCATTGTTTGTGGCAGCGAGCCATACTGCTCCGACCCCATCCCCATAGATAGACATTTAGATGAACGGTTTTAATGGTCAGATCTGAGATGAACGCGGGACGTGGTTTCTTTGTGATCTGATTATCTTGTGCAGATCAGTGGCAGGCCTGCTGGAAGTTGTAAACAACTCTATTTCTGCAGACGGCAACTCGGAGCACGTCAAAAAATGGCGGGCCCAAGTTAAAGACCAGCCAGCGCGCTGGTGGAGTTCTTTCTGTTAACGTGCGTTTGTTGGTTTCCCCGGAAGTCGTAGGTGTGCAATAATAAAAACACAAGAAACGTACGGGTTTTTTGGCGATTAACTTACACTGTAGGGGGCCGTCCATAAATGACGTCACGCGATTTGGCAGATTTTTCACTCCCCCTCCCCCCTCGTCACGCATCGCCACAAATGTGGGGACCCCCCTCCCTCCTAGGTGTGTGACGTCATTTATGGACGGCCCCTAGTACAAAACACTTTAATTGTGAAGCTTAAAAGAAATTAGAATTGAAATGAATTATTGGCAGCCCATTCTTTTCTTGCCCAACAATTCAGTGTTAAGTCACCATTTCCACCACACATATTCCTACATTTGGATACTTTTAATTTTTTTTTAAAGTCTCAAGTGTGTTTGTGTATGTTTCTTTTTTTAAAATATTTTTTTTAAATGAAAATTGACGTCCATTTAATGTAACAAAAATCTGCAGTGTAAGAGAGGTGTGTATAAAAATGTTTTAAAAGTATGCTGTGGGGTGCAGTTAGATAAATTCCTGAAACGAATATTTCATCAAGTAACATTAGCAGATGGCAAGTTCTTGCACCTAGGCCGTCAATCTGAGATGTGTGTTATTTAGTCAATGTTTATTGAAAGCCTTTCTTGTCTCATCTACAATGTGTCCTTTCAATCAAATACCGATGACAAGTTTCAGGAGACATGAAAGCGTCTAAACCAGGGGTGGCCAGGCATGTAGTAACTGAGAGCCATTTTAACAATAAAATAATTTTTTGAGAGCCGCATTTAAACTTTTCAATAGTTGTAACGCTAACCTTATGTTAAAGGAATATACAGTATATGTTACAGTTACACAATTTAAAAATATTTAAAATGTAAAAATTATGAATAGAAACACACTCACAAGTATAGTCAAAATTGATTGTTATGATTCTGCTGAGAAGCTGTTGAAATCACAAGTTTCTTTAAATCTGGTAGGTAGCTAGTAATTGTGGTGTGGTTCTTTCAGAATAAGGTTCTTTAGCATGAGCAATATTCCAAGTGACAGCTTTTTTGCTTTTTTTTTGCATTCCAGGTCTTAACTCAGCAAGCTGCTTGGCTTTTGATTTCTTTAGATCTAGCCTAAATTAGTTTCAAACCTTTGTTTCGGACAAATTTTATAATTTAAAAAAAAAGTTCCTTTATTTTTTTATGCAATATATATTTCAAGCGAAAAATTTTAATTTCATAAATTGTTCGCGAGCCGCAAGGTAAACACTGAGGAGGCCACCGTTGGTTCTAAACAATGCAAGCTTTTATTATTGGACTTGCAATGTACTATCTGAATCCATTTACAGAATTTATAAATATTTAGTCACATTCAACTACAATGTACATTTATTTTTGAGGTGCGTTCTAAGCAAATGTGGATACATGTAAAAACTGAAAGACCATTTTCCATGATTTCTCACTAATGATATTGTTACAAACTTTAAATAGGTATGCATTCATTTGAAAGAAAAATAATGTTATCAATTTCAAAATTAGGAACTATTCGTTATAATTAATTTTTAAAAGTTATTATTTGTAATTAATAATAAAGATAAACACCTTTTGGTCTCCCTTGAGGAATCTTTCTATAAAAATTCTTTTTTCACTTATATTATTTAATATCAATTGGATTCATTTTGAGCATTGTAACAATGAAATAAAATGAAGTGTATCAGTGTTAATATGCTTATCATTTCCATTCCTTACCCCTGACTAGAGTTTTTAATGTGAGCTTTGTTTTTGTTTTTTGTGCACTTCTGTTTCATTTAAACCAGTTTAATAGTTTGTGGAATTTTGTGTGTAAAGAATCATTCTCAATGATTAACAAGTAGTTCCAAATGGAAGGCAGGAGGTAAAATCTGTTTTTTCCAACAGTCAAAACAACATTTTGTTAACACAACCACTAACCTATTTCTATGATCCAAACTACAACAATGGGAACTGCAAACATGTCAGTTGGTGGCCTTCTATAGCAGGATACTTGCAATGTGACCAATCATTCTATGGGTCCTCTGTATGGGTAGACAACCGAAGCCAGTTCCTGTTTACATGTATAACATTCTGCTCTTTTTGTTTTCTTTGGATTTTTTAAAAACATTTTTTAAAGAAATTATTATTTGCTTCAAACCTGTTATGGTTTAAAGTATTTAAAAAAAACTAATCCTTAATGTTTGTTTCTTGTATTTACAGCTCACAGTCTGAGTTCTAGCCATCACAATTTTCAAAGGTGAGTCATCTGTCTATCTGATAGCTGCCATGTGTATGCATATATGACAGCAATCATTTTTGTACAAAAACTCATTTGTAGGATAGAATTTATTTATATATATATATATACGTAATAGTATTAATTTGTATTATTTGTAGAGCATTACATCAAAAATATATTTTGGCCAACAGAAATTAAGCACTAAGCTTATTGTTATTGTTTGCTCACACATTTTTACATTTGAAAAAAACTTTGACAGCATTCACAAATAAATGTTCTTGTCAGTCACGAGTATGTGACACAAGAGTGTAACGACCGTTTTATCCAGTGGTAGATAAATACAAATACAGTTCTAATGGCCTCCAGTTTTTAAATTTCACTTGTTCCTGATTTGATTCAATGTTTTATAACTAGTATATGCAAAATATTTTGGTTTTACCTACTCCAACTGATAGAATTAGCCCTAGCTACAGCACAAGAGAGTGGCTTGTTTCATTGTTTCAAATCCCTTTTGTTTCAGCGGCCATCATGAGGCAGTAGATAAACAATCCAAGATGATTGGCTGGCAGAGTTTTAGTTCTGACGTGTCCAACCAGACGTCAGCATCCAGTGCCAGGTAATTGCACTGTTCTCTTCTTAGAAACTTGTCGTAATTTAAGCCCCGGTGGCCATTTATAGAACCTTGAAACTTTGATAGGCTTAAAAGTATAGGATGTTGTTCCCGGTGAAATATTTTATTGATAGACTTGATTAGCCAATGAAAGCCAACATGCTCAAGTTATAAGGGTTTTTTTTTAAAGCATGGGGGAGGGGGGATAGTTTTGTTAAGTCTTTGCCTATTCGCCATGACATTTAATATTCTACCAAGAGTATTTATTGAAGGATTTCCTCTTTTCCCAGCCTGGAGATGTTGCTGAACGAAAGACAAGTGGACCCAGAGGAAGTCTTACTCAACCTTGGCTTTGGCTTGGAGAGGGAAGGTTTTGTACCCTCCCTGGCCCGTATACCGGAGCGGTTCCTGCACCACCCGACCAGAGCTTCTGGTATACAGATTCCTGGTTTGGGGGATGACATGGAGTCGGAGGTCATGGAAGAACAGACCACTGCTGCGCCTTCCACTGGAGGAGTTTCCCCTGCCACATCCGCCCCGCCGGCCAGGAAAAAACCAGGTGGGTTATATTTCTGGGGCCTGTTTTTCTGCCCATGTGAGGGTTATGTCGATTTGATGAGTCTCCTCAGAAAGGACGTCCCTTTGTACTTTTTTAATGAGGAAGGCTCAAAGTGCTATTCAGTTTTCAGGGGCAAAGCGCATGGTTTGAGAACAACAATGGAGAACAACATTGGAGGTATCATCAAAGAACCTAAGTTACATGGGGCATTTACCACAAGCTGGCCTGTGTCAGTTACCACTAGCCAAACTGGTGCAGTTACCACTAGCCAAACTGGTGCAGTCACCACTAGCCAAACTGGTGCAGTCACCACTAGCCAAACTGGGGCTGTTACCACAAGCTGGCCTGTGTCAGTTACCACTAGCCAAACTGGTGCAGTTACCACAAGCCAACCTGGGGCAGTCACCACTAGCCAACCTGGTACAGTTACCACAAGCCAACCTGCAGCTGTAACCACTAGCCAACCTGGTACAGTTACCACTAAACAACCGGGGGGTGTTACCACTAGCCAACCTGGTGCAGTTACCACAAGTCAACCCAGGGCAGTTACCATTAGCCAACTTGAGGCAGTCGCCACTAGCCAACCTGGTGCAGTCACCACTAGCCAACCTGGGGCTGTTACCACTAGCCAACCTGGGGCTGTTACCACTAGCCAACCTGGTGCAGTCACCACTAGCCAACCTGGTGCAGTCACCACTAGCCAACCTGGGGCTGTTACCACTAGCCAACCTGGGGCAGTCACCACTAGCCAACCTGGGGCAGTTACCACTAGCCAACCTGGGGCAGTTACCATTAGCCAACCTGTGACAGCTAACACAAGCCAACTTGAGGCAGTGTCAATCAGAGATTTTGACCAGAAAGAGACTAGCAATAGGGTGAGGAAGGACATGATAGAAGGAGATATTTGTTATAATAACCAGGCAAGTATCTTAGCTAATGAAGCTCAGCATATCCTCAAGTGCACTGCTAAGGTGTCAAACACAGATCTACTAGAACAAGTTTCAGTGAGCCATCTTGTACCTTTAGTTGTACATGCATTTCCTGTGCTTGACCAGACTGTAACAGACACAAAGACACTTCCAAAAGGAATTGATACATCAAAGGAAAACATTGTTGGGACAGATGTACAGCCTGGCAGTTGCAAAGTTTCCAATATGCCACAGAAAGGTGAGAAGAAATTGAGCAAATATCTGGACATGAGTTTTGTTAGGATGGCGGCAAGGAGGCTGGGTGATTCCATAACGGGTAAAATTCATAAGAAACCGGAGGCCAGTCCCAAACCTAACTGGCATCGTCAGTCCAGTGAGAGTCCAAAAGTTGAAAGGAGAAGCAAGTCGAGCTCTCCTGGTCTAACTCATTCTAACAAGCCAGGCGCCAACCTTTCGTCGTATTACTCTCATCTGACATCAAGGCTGAGGGTGGCACCTTTAATCTCTCAAGAACGTTTTGCTGCCGTCAAGTCCAGCCCTGTGCCCGTCAAGTCCAGCCCTGTGTCCATCAAGTCCAGCCCTGTAGCAAGCTGTGTGATGAGAAGCTCCAGCTCCCATGATGGGTTTTACAACACTTGTTCCAAACAGGAGGAGAGCTTATTGTCTAGGTCATTAGTAAGTCAAGAAGGAGGGTTACCTTCAAGTAATCTGCTGTCAACTGATGCTGTGGCAGCAGCCAGCATCCCTCAGATGAACAGAAGTCATGGGACAGAATGTAAGGGGTGGGATAGGCTAGAAACAGCTTCACAATTGTGTACAGGAACAGGTCACGACAGAGCAGGTATGGCTACTGTATGTAATTATGCAGGAATACACGACCCTTTTGATGATAAAGCCAGTGGTACTTCACACATTGGCTCTATGAAGAGTTCATCTGTTTCTAGTGCTGATATTGTTTGTGTACAAAGTTGCAATGACAATGAAGTTTTTGGCCATCCATATAATGTTGACCCTAGTGGAGATCATGGTACATTGTGGGAAGAAAGTATTAGAAATGTCCTTAAACAAGATAGCATACCTTCATTGAACACCGGGAATGAGAAATTATTTTATAGATATGAAATGTCTGGTAGAAAGCAGAGCCCATGTATATCAGACTTTACCGCCCAACACAAGCCTCTGTTGACCAATGCTGATATGAGGGGTGTGGGCAATGACAGAGGTAACACAGACACAGATGACCTTGTACGGGGCCATGATGAGGGTAACCTGGGGCCAACTAAAGTTTTATGTACTACATATTCTAAAAAACCACCACCCCAGGCCGACACACGAGACATTTTATATGACTCTGACCCAGCTTCACTTTTATCGCAATCATTTGTAACTGGTTCCTGTCATTCACGGTTCAGTTTCAATACAAACCAACATGTTCTTCTGCTCAAGTCAGATCAGGCTCCAATGTTTTCAGCTCAAAGTTCATCACTTTTGTGTAACCAGCTCAAGCCAAACTCACATCCCCATGTCGATGGTGTGAGTGGTGGCCCCATTGCTCAATCTCTACCCCCGCCGCTAAGTGACACAAACTTCACACAACCGCATTGTGCAGATAAGAACAAAGAATATTTATTACATGCTAGTGCACAGTCTGATACATCATTCATCCGTCCATCTGTCACATCTGTGACAAATACCGACATTGACACATCTTGGACACATATCGACCGACATCCCATCACCCATCCCCAGCGTGACAATGAAAACACAACCAAAGACGTGCCAACCATCTTGAACACAAACATGGGTGTTGGTGAGCCAGGCTTAGTTGGATCTCATTCCAAACATCTCACGTTCCCCAACTGTGTCGCTTCTGAACACTTGCAACACTCAGGCTCCGCAGAAACTCACTACAACGGCAGCATATCTCAAGAGGCAAGCAATGTTGGGGAGCTCACGAGACCTGGGCCTAACCTCTGGAGTCAGGGAGCGGGACAGTTCTTTGCCTGCAGCATCAAACATTCTCAGAGTATGAGAATGCCCGAACAAATTCAGCGACCTGTGGTGTTGAAGCGTCGGACAAGCCTGGGCTCGTTGAGGCATCAGCCGCCTCCCACAACATCCTTGTCTTGGCTGCACACGACCTTGGCTTCTGAACTTCTGGACCAGATCTCAGAGAAAGACAAAGAGGAAATTGACCTTTCGAACATAAGCACGTCTTCATCCGACTCTGAGGAGGATGAAAGTAAATTTTCAAGGTCATTCTCGGGGGAGGAGACTCTGGTGTAATCGATCTTTAAACAGGAAACATTAATTTTATTGCAAGCTAAACTCACCACCTCTCTTCCATTCTCCAAGCTGAATCTTTTTAAGGCATGATATTGAGTTTGAGATGTATTGTTTAACTCAGATCATGAGATGGATGGATGAGCTAATTTATAACATTTTGCCAAGTTGACCAATTACAATGGCATTTTAAATTTAGTTATTTCTAATTTTCATTTATTAAATAAGTATTTCAGTGCCTAAAACGTACGCTAACATAGTTGACATATTGTGAAACTGCTGCCCACTCGGTTCTGTTTCAAAGGATTTCTATTGTAGGTTTGTTATAGTCCAATAGATGTTGCATGTTTGTCTATTAATTGTTTCAAATTGAAATGCCAACATTTTTTGTTTGGCACATTTTGTGCAGCTGTTATTACTGTTATGACTCCTGAAATAATTCTGTTCAACTTATTACCATACAAAACTTTGTTGAGATTGTTAAATATAATACATGCACAAGATACACAAACGAA
This sequence comes from Ampullaceana balthica, assembly GCA_944989445.1. Lineage (NCBI taxonomy): Eukaryota > Metazoa > Mollusca > Gastropoda > Lymnaeidae > Ampullaceana > Ampullaceana balthica. The sequence goes on along the minus strand of CALYLW010000517.1, from coordinate 249,522 downwards.
TCATGTATCTAGTATTTTATTTGAAAGCTTTACGGCTGTCCAGTTCTATATGACATATTGAGATTGTTATGATGAGGTGTTGCTCAAAGTGTTTTCAACATGATTTCTTTTTGTAATTCCCAGTACATGAAATATGAAGTCATTAGGACTCTTAGGTAAGGTTCCTACTTATGCGTTGGAAAGGACCCTACTAACTTAATCTTATGTGGACAGGTGTTCCAGGAGCTTGGTCATTTTTTGACAGGATCCTCAAGAACTCATCATGGTTGAAAGGGTCCCATAGAACTCATCATGGTTGAAAGGGTCCCATAGAACTTATCATGGTTGAAAGGGTCCCAAAGAACTCATCATGGTTGACAGTGTCCCAAAGAACTCATCATGGTTCAAAGGATCCCAAAGAACTCATGGTTGAAAGGGTCCCAAAGAACTCAATGGTTGACAGGGTCCCAAAGAACTCATCATGGTTGAAAGGGTCCCATAGAACTCATCATGGTTGAAAGGGTCCCAAAGAACTCATCATGGTTGAAAGGGTCCCAAAGAACTCATCATGGTTGACAGGGTCCCAAAGAACTCATCATGGTTGAAGGGTCCCAAAGAACTCATCATGGTTGAAAGGGTCCCAAAGAACTCATCATGGTTGAAAGGGTCCCAAAGAACTCATCATGGTTGAAAGGGTCCCAAAGAACTCATCATGGTTGAAAGGGTCCCATAGAACTCATCATGGTTGAAAGGGTCCTAAAGAACTCATCATGGTTGACAGGGTCCCAAAGAACTCATCATGGTTGAAAGGGTCCCATAGAACTCATCATGGTTGAAAGGGTCCCATAGAACTCATCATGGTTGAAAGGGTCCCAAAGAACTCATCATGGTTCAAAGGGTCCCAAAGAACTCATCATGGTTGACAGGGTCCCAAAGAACTCATCATGGTTGAAAGGGTCCCATAGAACTCATCATGGTTGAAAGGGTCCCATAGAACTCATCATGGTTGAAAGGGTCCCATAGAACTCATCATGGTTGAAAGGGTCCCAAAGAACTCATGGTTGACAGTGTCCCAAAGAAATCATCATGGTTCAAAGGATCCCAAAGAACTCATCATGGTTGAAAGGGTCCCAAAGAACTCATCATTGTTGAAGGGTCTCAAAGAACCTATCATGGTTGACAGGGTCCCAAAGAACTCATCATGGTTGACAGGGTCCCAAAGAACTTATCATGGTTGACAGGGTCCCAAAGAACACATCATGGTTGACAGGGTCCCAAAGAACTTATCACTGGTGGATGTCATAACATCAAAAGCAAACAACACAGTGTATTAGGATGGGGCAACTTGAGGCATGATTATTTTTTAAAATACTTTTTAATAAGTGGTCTGCTGGGTTTGATAATTAATTGAGGTCTTATGTGTTGACTAATGCTGGAAGCAAGTATATTTTGGATAACTATTATTATTGTCAGTTTTGTTCCTAGAGAGTAAACACAGTGATATGTTTACAAATAAGCCCAAGAACCTCTGACTTTAAATACTGCACCACAGAAGATATCTAAACAACATTGAGATTAGTTCTCAAATAACTTTTATCCTGTGATGAATATTGTAGTATAAAAAATGTCTAAGATTCATTAATCTGATGTCTTACAGTGAAGTAGAACTCTGTGATGTTGGTCCTCAACCTGTAAACTGTGATAACTAGTGATTATGTTATGTCCTGAGAGCTCAGCCCAACAATGATGCCTCCAGGCGGTTTGGCTTGGCTTGGACCCTGTGATAAATGCTTGTTGCTGTGGTTGTGGACATGTGATTATATCTTGCAGTTGGTCCAGTGATGTCAAGTATGTTTTCAAAGAATAGTTTTTCCTTACTATTTTATCAAGCAGTCTACTTGGTGATTCTTTTATATCAAATGCGAACACATATTTGATTAAGTTTTTGTACCATTGTTTGATTCATTAGATTTCCTGTGTTCCAAGGTATTTCCTGTGTTCCATGGTATTTTCTGTGTTCCAATGTGTTTTTGTGGTATTCAAATTGTAGAAAATGGCAAGTAGTTACTTTTTGCTAAAAATGTGCCTCTTGATAGTCAGATGACTCTGCACATAAAATATTACATGACAGTCAACAACTTGAGACTAGTTAAGTCCAAGTCTTTATAACACTTGAGTTCTTGTAGGAGAATAAGGGGCTGCTCTATTTGGTGGTTGTGGGAGAAAAAGGGGGGGGGGACTGAGTGAAAAGATGAGAGATCTGTAACTTGTGTGAGAAGAGGAGATATCTGTAACTTGTGTGAGAAGAGGAGAGATTCTGTGAGCGTCAGTCATGGTATTTAAAAAAAAATGTTTTGGCAGATTTATTTAAGATTAAACATACATGCTCTCAAGATGTTTCTTATTTGAATTTTTAGTCTTTGTCATACTTTCAACAGGGGAGAATAGAGTTAGTAACAAACTCTATTGGTTATATCCCTTGTCAGGCTTTATTTTGGAAACGGGAAATAACAATATGATGCAACCAGTATTCCAACTAATGACAGGGTATTTGTTTAATAACTACTGTCAGAGGTCAAGGATGTAGGATTTGATGATTCATGATTGTTGGGGTGGGTCAATGGTGTGTCTATTAACACAAAAGTTGTGTGATTAATATTGTAGATGGATGGTGTGTTTGTACACAAACTTTATTGAGATAACCTTGTGTTACCATGCTGCGGCTAGACACATGTGTGTACATAGAATTATGGTATGATGTATCTCTGTCTTTATAAAAAGATAAATTAGTGGGGGAAAATAAGAGGTAATAGATGGATTTAGTTTGATCTTATTCAAATCTTGACAGTATAGTTTTGTATGGAAGGGATGTTAAGTTTTAGAAGACTTTAAAAGTGTGGCAATAGCTTTTTCAAAGATTGTAAAACTTTCATTTTTCATAGTAAATAGTGTCAGACAGTTAGATTTAGACTGACTTATGATGGCAATTATGTTATTTAATTGACCCAATGGGTAATCGGCCCAAGTTATATTATATTCATATGAGAAACAGAAATAATTGGAGTAAATGATTGTAGAGTGTATTATATGCTGTAAGACGGATGTAGAAATGAACATGTTCAAGATTTTAAAGCAAAAAAAATAAAATAATAATAATTGTTTTAGACTTGAGATTGTGATATTGATAGATCACCTTGGGTTTTAGATCATATATATCATGATAAGAATAAGGAAATGAAAGCCCACTATCAGACATAAACCTTCGGGTTGTGTGGTGCACAAGACACTCCCCATTTGACAGACTTTTTGAGGTAAAACAAAGATTGGGAGAAGTGACTTGTGAAATGAGGATCCCCAAAAAATGTTGATAGACTACGGATCACTAGAAGACTAGTGTCCAGAGGACAGTAAGTTGACCCATAGGCATGGCAAGCATGTTACTTTTTTGGTTGATTGTTATGTTGTTTTGGTTTTGCCTGTAGAATTGTTTGACTACCTCACCTGTTATTGTCTTGAAATATATAGACCTAATCTTCTAAATGGTTCTGATCATTTCAGTTGTTCATTTTTTGTTTAAACCTGTGTTTTTATTATTTCCTTTTGTTGATTTTCCTTGAATAATCTTGTTGATTTAAACTAATAGCTGCATTGATTTTGTGAAATGTATTTTTAGTTAATCAAAAGTTATTCTTTCTTTTATGCACTTCATTGTCTAAAGAGAGAGAAAAAACCAAAAATGTAATTGTTAGTAATTGCTCTCTTGTCTTTGCACAAAAAGAAATTCGTCTAAAAATTTGTAAATGGTAACTTACAATCAATTAAATAAGCTTGTCATTTATTTTGAAGCCATGGAAACTTTATTCTAATGATTTTTTCAGATAGAAATAAAAATATCTCTTTGTTAACATTAACACAATTTACAAGCAATAAATATGTTTTCTCTACATATGGGCTTTGTACAGGTCAAGGGAGATACGTAAAAAGTAATGTGTAGGAGAATATCTCCAATATGTACTTGGTAGATGATTTGGTCATGTGACACGCATTTATTCATTCCTCCCACTAAGGCCAGGCCAGTTTGCTAGGATGGTACTTACCGTCCAATGTCCCTTGATATGAGTCTTGTGTAAAGTTAGTTTGTTATGCATTCACTGTTTCATTTATTTTGTTTGTATGATTTTAAATTTGTGGGTTTTTTAAATGTAACTCTTGAAAAATATTAGTAAAGCTTTTTTTTAGTTAAATGTCTTAGAAATATTATTATGGTTTATATGGCATAGAAAAATTGACATAAGTTAGCATGTGCTTCTTGACATAGAAATAATCCATTTCAGCGAGGGTGTAAGTGTAAATATAAGGAATCCCCTTCTCTTTACACAACCTATACAATTTGAAACCTCTATTTATCATGGCCACTACAGTTAAGTTTACCAAATTGGGTAGTCAATGGAAAATACACAATAATTACATAATTATGAAAACCAGGTTTTTCTTGAAAGACATGAACTTTTTATTTTCAATGCTGTTGAGTTCTGCCCATATGAAATTAGTATTGCCCTCCATTCACCAATTAGCTGTTTGTTTTCACCCACAAACTGTGTTCATTCATTGTAAAGAGAGAAACCATCGACCATTTAAACTCACAGCTGACCTTTCTCCTTTTTTTTAGTTACATTTATTTTCATCTTAATCCTAATTTTTTTATTCAACTAACCTATTTAAGGTTAATTTCTTGTTTTGTTTCATTAACAAATTTAATTAATATTTAATAGGTAGTGAATTGTAATAATGATAGGGGATAAATTGGATTGTACCTAGAGGCCACTACAAGTATAAAAGTACACTGTCCGCTACCAAAGACCTTTCAGCAATTATTATTTAATAGTGCAAGCTGCTTTTAGTTGTTATTAAGTTTTAAATTGTAACATTATGGACTTAATAATGTGAAGTGTTTTTTTAATAAATTATTTATATTACTTATCAAAAAAAATATTGTAATTCTATTTGTTTTTTGTTTTTTATGGCATTTATTTTTTAATTGAAAGGCCAAAAAGTAAATCCAAGACGACTACTAATTTAACTTTTAATCAAAATGATAAAAGTAAAAGAGGCAAACTTTAAATTGGTTAATCTATTTCCTTGCCTCGATAAACTAAAAAAGAGATTTTTTGTTCCGTCTGTGTGGTGTGGAAATGTCTCACCTCTTCTCCTTCTCATGACAGGTATTTGGACCCTGGCCAGGACACTGTCTATGCTTCGTATGAAGACACCTCTGAGCCGTGCAGGTCATATGAGCCCATCCCGCACACCTCTGCTGGCCCACCAGCCTGCCAGTATACTACTGCCAATCAACCAGAAGTACCTGGCTAGTAAAGGATATTACAGACAGCAGGTAAGGCCAGCAGAGTTCTCTAGTGTAGGGCCTACACCATGCATCATTGTTTCTCAAAACGTCCCCAAAAAACCCCAGCTGTAATACCCAAAGAATTTCCAAAACTAGGAAGACACCTGGGACAACTCTACATTGGGGGTTACCATTGAAAGGTTACTTCCCCCTTCTGTAAACATTTTTAATCTTTAATCCTATAATACAATATTATGTAAATGTACAAAGTTCTATAATGTTCTGACGCCAGTGTAACAATAGTCATGTAGTGAATGGAATGTTATAAAATTGTGGAGCCTTCATTCACAAACTGTCAGGCGGATCACTATTTTTAAATGAATATGTCCTTCTGTTATAAGCTCCTTTTTGTTCAGAGGAAAGATATACACTGTAGGAATGAATGAATTGATTCACCTGTGAACAGATTTACAATGATTAAATTTCTACTCAAAAAGAATTTCAGAACATACTTTTACAACTGGAATTCACCCCTCTTACATTAAAATTTCCTCTTCCTTTCATATTGACCATGCTCAAAAAAAAATTTTTTTTTAAAAATCATACACTGTTCTCAATTTCAAACAATTATAAAGTCATAAAACATAGTGTGGCAGATGACTTTTAATCAGTCCAAAACCAGCATTGATTTAAGATTTTGTTGACAATGATTAGGCTGTCCGGGCCCTCTTCTTTTTCTTCTATTTATCAAAGGCCCACGATCAATACTCTCACCATTATGGCCCCTTAAAGATGATTTTGTTTGTTTTTGTTATGTCTTCATTTCAATTGAATACACATAAAGGAAAACTCCCAATTTAATCTCAAACTCCCTCAGTGGAAATCATTATGAAATTATAAGTTTGCCATTGGCTTTTTTCTCTTCACAGGGCTGGCCAAAAGGAACATTTGAGGATGCTGAGGAGGAGCACACGCAGGACGAGAATGACAACTGGAAAGATGCAGCGGCCAGGAGGAGGAAATTCCAGAAAACAAAATCGAGACGTCACTGGAGTTTGTGCGGGTCAACAGAGAATGTAAACGAGCTGCCAAATGAGGACAGGGACTGGGTATCAAAGTCTATGGATGACTCGATTAGTGGGGATTTGAATAGAAGTCGTAATGACTCCCGAGGAACTTGCTTCAGCACAAACACCGAGTCTTCCACCGACAGCCTTGACACGCCCAACCCAGAGACTGAGAGGGCATTTGAAGAAATCAGGCGTCAGTACAACGAAAGTCTGGCCAGGGAGCAGTCATCATCTGAAGACCTGTTCCTGCCAGTTAGACACAAGAAACGTACTTCTGGAGATTTGATCGACAGTCACAACTTGGTAGAGGACAACGAATCTGACCACGGCCTTGACCTACTTAGCACAAATGACACTCGGAGCAATAATTACTTCATCTCCCCCGCCAGTTCTCGGCAGGCCACTGTTGAAAAAGCCCCGACACTCTCAGAACAGACTAATAGTATTAACATTGATGATGTGGATGTTGGTGCGGGCAATAAACACAAGGACGGAAACAACAACAAAAACAAATATTCATCATGTGATCACATGCCCAACGAAAAGAGCACAAGTATTGGCCAGGATTTTTATGATGACCTTGACAAGGAAAACTGCAGTGACGTCCGCATCATTGTGTCCAGCTCAGATTCAGGTGTTGTGAAACGCTGGACCAACAACTTGACCCACGATGCCCTAGGGATGAAGTCTCCAATGAAGCTGATGGTTAAGAATGTTCAGAGGGCGTCTTCGGATTCTGGCTCCACCAGCAGCAGTGGCACGGCCATTGGGAGCTGCAGCATAGCCACCACAACGGATGACCTGGACACACTTAGACTGAGTGAGTCTGAGGCCACGGACCGAGACTCACTGTCGGGGGCCAACAGTCCCTACAGTTTTAGTCAAAGACTTAAGCAAATGACGGCCAGCAGCTGCCAGACCTGTGAAGACGACTTCAGAGCTGCTGCCGCCGCTTATCAGAACGTCAGCGTCTCCACTATCAGTTCCGGCAATATAAATGTGCAGAACGCAAAAATTCAACATGCAGGGGTCAGGGATAACAAACAGACCCCTGACATGAAAGGACCAAGAGTGAGGGGCAGAGGGGAGTTAATGCACTTGGAAGACAGCCCAAGGGTTCAGTTATCTTCTCTTCCACCAACCATCAACCCACTAGAGTTGATGAAACGGTTACGCCACTCACAAGGTAAATCATGTCATTCCTTAATGTCTAGTTCACAGCTAGAGTTGATGAAACGGTTATGTCACTCACAAGGTAAATCATGTCATTCCTTTATGTCTTGTTCACAGCTAGAGTTGATGAAACGGTTACGCCACTCACAAGGTAAATCATGTCATTCCTTTATGTCTAGTTCACAGCTAGAGTTGATGAAACGGTTACGTCACTCACAAGGTAAATCATGTCATTCCTTTATGTCTAGTTCACAGCTAGAGTTGATGAAACGGTTACGCCACTCACAAGGTAAATCATGTCATTCCTTTATGTCTAGTTCACAGCTAGAGTTGATGAAACGGTTACGTCACTCACAAGGTAAATCATGTCATTCCTTTATGTCTAGTTCACAGCTAGAGTTGATGAAACGGTTACGTCACTCACAAGGTAAATCATGTCATTCCTTAATGTCTAGTTCACAGCTAGAGTTGATGAAACGGTTACGCCACTCACAAGGTAAATCATGTCATTCCTTTATGTCTAGTTCACAGCTAGAGTTGATGAAACGGTTACGTCACTCACAAGGTAAATCATGTCATTCCTTTATGTCTAGTTCACAGCTAGAGTTGATGAAACGGTTACGCCACTCACAAGGTAAATCATGTCATTCCTTTATGTCTAGTTCACAGCTAGAGTTGATGAAACGGTTACGCCACTCACAAGGTAAATCATGTCATTCCTTTATGTCTAGTTCACAGCTAGAGTTGATGAAACGGTTACGCCACTCACAAGGTAAATCATGTCATTCCTTTATGTCTAGTTCACAGCTAGAGTTGATGAAACGGTTACGCCACTCACAAGGTAAATCATGTCATTCCTTTATGTCTAGTTCACAGCTAGAGTTGATGAAACGGTTACGCCACTCACAAGGTAAATCATGTCATTCCTTAATGTCTAGTTCACAGCTAGAGTTGATGAAACGGTTACGCCACTCACAAGGTAAATCATGTCATTCCTTTAATGTCTAGTTCACAGCTAGAGTTGATGAAACGGTTACGCCACTCACAAGGTAAATCATGTCATTCCTTTATGTCTAGTTCACAGCTAGAGTTGATGAAACGGTTACGCCACTCACAAGGTAAATCATGTCATTCCTTTATGTCTAGTTCACAGCTAGAGTTGATGAAACGGTTACGTCACTCGCAATGTAAATCATGTCATTCCTTAATGTCTAGTTCACAGCTGCCCCATGTAAATTCCTGTTCTGTTTGTACAAACTGGCGGAGGAAACCCGTCTGGCAGGACAAATAATTACTCTCTTGATCTGATTGTTTTTGGGGATGGTGGCAGAAGGCTGGTCTGTGGGGCTGCATATAAATCCATCCCAGTTGGTTGCAAGTAACAGATTAAAAGAGACACATAATTTATGCTAATAAAACAATATATATTCAGCTTAAACATTATATTTTTCTGGGAAGACCTTATTCAGTATTAGTAACCAAACATTTTTAAAATAAAATGTATGGAATATATAATCTACCCTTACCATTAGAAACTAATAAAGTGAAGGCAAAAAAAGAAGAATGGGCACAAGTCGCTAACAAAATCAAAATCTGAATACCTGAAAGGAAGTGTGAGACATTACAATAAAAAAATAATTAATTTTAAACTGGAAAAAGATACACTATGAAGGCGTCATACCACATGAAGGCATCATACCACATGAAGGCATCATACCACATGGAGGCATCATACCACATAGAGGCATCATACCACATGAAGGCATCATACCACATGAAGGCATCATACCACATGGAGGCATCATACCACATGGAGGCATCATACCACATGAAGGCATCATACCACATGAAGGCATCATACCACATGAAGGCATCATACCACATGAAGGCATCATACCACATGGAGGCATCATACCACATGAAGGCATCATACCACATGAAGGCATCATACCACATGAAGGCATCATACCACATGAAGGCATCATACCACAAGGAGGCATCATACCACAAGGAGGCATCATACCACATGGAGGCATCATACCACATGAAGGCATCATACCACAAGGAGGCATCATACCACAAGGAGGCATTGTACATAATCATTTCATTAAACTTTTTTTGATGTAGTTTTATCTGATATATTACTCACATATGATATACCAATAACTGCAACATGTGAAATTTGTATGTGTTTAGCCCTGTTAAGGTGTTTGGAAATAGACAAAAGGCCTGTTAATTGATATTGTGCAGGTGCTCTCTAATATGGCCATTCCTATTTAAGGTATTTGGCACCTCTTTGCACAAATTGTTTGTGTCTCTTAATCTATCTCAAAGATGAATTCTGTACAGTTCTGTATAAATATCTAAGTGGGGTGAGACTGCAATCAGGCAGTGTAGAAAAAATTGTTATGTAAAAAAAATCATATAGAATGGGACTGCAATAAAGCTTTTAAATAAAATACAAAATACACAAACAAATGGCGCAATGAAAACAATAAATTTGAGCTTTATTTTTAATAATTTTTGATACTGTCGTATCAGCTAAAAATAAAGCTCAAATTTATTGTTTTCATTGCACGATTTGTTTGTTTATTTTGTATTTTATGTAAAAAAAAAGGATGTATTAACCTGACAGGACGCCGCAAAAAATGAATGTGTCAGCAAAAAGCCTTCCTCAGCAAACAAACAAAAACTAATGGTATGAATATAAAATAAAATTTAGCTGCAGCAGGTCCAGGAATACATCAACCTGAAAAAAGATTGTTAGGAACAACATTTCTGAAATCCCTAGCAACAGTATCCTACAAAAAGCATTATTACTTAAATATAGATTACATGTATTTATATATTTTACAACAAGGGACAAATGAAACACTAGCTAACAAAGCATGTTGCACCCATTGGTTGTTACCCTTATAAGTAGGGTGTTCTCAGTTTTGTTCCTTTGGCTTACAAACTTTCCCTGGTCACACTCAACTCCCAGCAAATATCTACCCCCATTTATGGTATAGTCTACAGTTTTTTCAATTATATCTACCACCATTTCTGGGATAGTCTACAGTTTTTTCAATTATATCTACCACCATTTCTGGGATAGTCTACAGTTTTTTCAATTATATCTACCACCATTTCTGGGATAGTCTACAGTTTTTTCAATTATATCTACCACCATTTCTGGGATAGTCTACAGTTTTTTCAATTATATCTACCACCATTTCTGGTGTATTTTTTAAAATTTCAATTTGGTTAAGCCAAACAGAATGACATACAGTAATGCCATTATGTAAAAAAATGAAGTAATAGTTGACAAGTGTTCAACATTCCTTTTTTATTAAAGGAGTAAAGTGCTTTGGCCTTTAAACAAAAACAACAATAACACAATTTCAATGATGCACTGAGTTGTTGTCAATGTGTCTGACCTGGTTTCACCTGCCTCACAGAACACACATTGAAAGACATAGTGTCTCAGTGTGTCCAGTCAAGTGTCAATTTATCTAAAAGTGTGTGCCATCAAGCATTACATTGACCATATTTAGCTGTTGGTTTGATGTAAGCTCCTTCCATTGCTTTCTGATTCAGTGGATATAATAGAAGTTTGACAATCACAGGATCTACCAGCCTGTGGAGATACAGTGTTTTATTGCTTTCTATCATTAAATTGTGGTGACAAGATGTGAGAACTTCTGATAGATATTCTTTGGTTTAAATAACTTTACTTAGAACCGATCCATTAGGTATGGGTCAAGTGTTCTCACCAAGTGCTGGTGGTACGCAGGATGACTTGTCTCAATGTGAATGTGCTCACAGTGTAGTTCCAGGGATAGGATATGGCACATCATGTGTCACTCATACAACCATTTGTGTCCAAGAGTGTGATGGCCCGTTGCCAGGTCTCCAGAAAGACAGGAGCATCAATGAAACCATCTTTGTGGATGTTGAAGGGGACTCAACTCATGGGACACCACGTCACAAGAACACGGACTTGAGGACTTTGGAACACGATGTTTTTAGTTGTCGATTGGAGCATCAGGGATCTGAGGCTGTGTGCCATGGAGCTAATGGTAGGTTGTCATTGGAGAAGGTAGTTTCTGGGGAACCAAGTAGAGATTTCTCTAATACTAAGGACAACCGTTTGGCTCCTGAGAGGCCACATGCTGAGTTGTCTCCCTGTAACCTTGTTGTGAGGAGAAGAAACCACTCTGAGGCGCACCTTGCGGCGGGTGCCCCAGTTATCGGTTGTTCTAACGGACCATGTGTGTGCACAAGGGGATCACACCCTGACAGAAGGAAGATCATACATAATCCACACGTTCAGGAGTGGCTTCCCCTTTCTATAAAGAAAGACCAAGTTAACAGAATACGTTACAGCCAAGACTGGAATCCACCACAAAGTTTCCCAGAATCCCAAAGGGGTCACCACAGTGGATTGATCCCATGCTGTCCCCTGTATCAACTGCGCTTGTTTGGACCCAGATGTCACTGCTGTGGGTGGTGTCAACAATGTAGGAAGTCTGGACCAGTGAAACATAACTGCAATCATCGGCATGGTTCATTTTTCCCTGACTTTTCCAATGGTCAGATACACAATGGAATGACCCGTGCCCGTGGTGTCAGTGTTCCTGTGGTTCAACAGCCAGGCCAGCGTCCTGACAACTTGTTCAAATGTAGGTCATCTCCACCAGATAACCCATTCGTTTGACCATTAAATGTCTCAATATTTAGCTGGATTGAATTCTACAGAACTGAAATGAAGAGCTCAGTAGAGCATTATGCCAACAAGACCCATGCTGTGGTAACATGCCAGCCATGAATGATTAGCTTCCTGTCAATAAGGTGGAAAATAGCACTCTCAAGGTCTTTTTTGGTACTGCAATAGAAAATAATTTTAAGGGGAAACCATTGTTTATAAACACTTCAGGTAAAAATTTTACATCCCTTCTCCTGGCTCCGGGAACTTTTTTTCTTGGTTTTGGTGGGGTGGGAGCACTTTAGAGGAAAAGATGAAAACAGCTGGAAAGAGAGTGAGTAGGGGGAATGAGGTCAGTACAGGTACGAGGCTTGGAGAAAGGTGAAGGGAGAATGGGGGTGTGAGGAATCAGTCTGGTTTGGGAGATGTTGGAATCATAGTCTTGTTTTGGGAGGTGTTGGAATCATAGTCTTGTTTTGGGAGATGTTGGAATCATAGTCTTGTTTTGGGAGGTGTTGGAATCATAGTCTTGTTTTGGAAAGTATTGAAGATGATGTGTTGTAAAAAAATGTACAGAAACTTTGAATAGTTTTATAAATTTGACATCATCTCTCACCATTTTTGTGTTTTTTCCAAGTGCTAGAACTATTAGCTGAAGTAGAAAGTATTCAGCCATTATGGATATGGACAAAAATATTAGATAACCATTGTGCTTTGAAGTAAAGAAACCCAAACTGTTATCAATGATTCCAGTGTTTCCCAAATTGTTGTTTTTAATTCTGTGCTGTTAAGGAAACCACAATTACCCTAAGTCCAAATCTCACTGAAATTCTAGTTTTGAATTTCTTCTAATAATATTTTTTCAATATGGTCGCTTTTAAATAATTTTTTATTTGATCATTTGCTGAAGCTGGGGCAAAAAATGTATTCTATTGTTCACACCTGAGACATTCAAAGCAAATTTTGGTGAGAGCCGAGTTGTTGTGTACACAACAGTGCTTCTCAAACTTTTTAGTATGGCAGACCGGCAGGAATTTTTTCCATTGCACCAGGGACCGGTGCACTATTTTCCCTGCACTGACAATTTTTTCTGTCCTTTTTTTGAGAACATCTGCAGACCGGCAGCGGATGGCCCACGGACCGGCACCGGTCCGCGGACCACCACTTTGAGAAGCACCGGTGTACACAACAGTGCAAATAAATATACCTCATAATTTCTCCAACTTGTTATTTTTGTTCCAGCTGTCTAATATATCTTGTTGATTTTCTCCAGGGGATGGCACTCCATCTTTTGGGGATGATCTCACTGTCTGTTCAAATGGAAACATGTTTTTTTTAATAACATGCCAGAATGGTTTCATATGTGGATGGATAGCCTCTCCTTTTAACACTTGGCATCTTTATGTTACCCAGAATAGGGATAAAAACACTTTTCTTGTTCCATAAGCAAGAACAAATACAAATTCTCCCCCTTCTTGTCTAGCATTCAGGCGCTGAACAGGTTTCCCGATCTCAACAAGAACTGTGTACATCTTTTATTATAACTAGTTCAAGACCCTCTGGTTGATTGGACTTTGTAATTTCTGAAGTTGAATTGTCCAGGATTGTTTCACGCTGGTCATTTTATTCCAGATGAACTATCCCGAATGGGCAGCATCCAGTCAGACAGTAGCGGCTTTGGTGATACAGATCTGGCTGCTGATGCCGGAAATGTGGAAATAGACTTTCTCAAGGTGGGTAACACACTCCAGTCTGTGTTGTCTGTTTCTTAAATTGTGTTAATCAAGTCTGTATTGTCTGTTGATAAAAGTGTGTTACATACTCTAGTCTGTGTTGTCTGTTGGATAAAGTGTGTTACACTCATCAGTCTTTGTTGTCTGTTAGTTAAAGTGAGTTAAACACTCAAGTCTGTGGTATCTGTTGGTTAAATTGTGTTACACAGATACACACTCAGGTCTGTGTTGTCTGTTGGTTTAAGTGCTTTACACACTCAGGTCTGTGTTGTCTGTTGGTTAAAGTGGGTAACATAAACCATTCCATCCACATAAATTTTATTTTCAAATTTAGGTTGCTAGTTTGGGATCCAGCAATGAAAGTTGTACCACAACTACTACTATACAAGGGCCATCTAAAGGGGAGATGGCCACACAAACATCTATGGACACGGTTAGGGTGAGTACCTTCCCTTAATATACAACTACTTGCCCCAACAAACTCAGTATTTTCTTTGTCATTCTTGGCTTGCTGTCTGCACAGAGGTAAATAAAACACTCTCTGAATTGGATTCTTAAACTGAAATTGTGTAGCAATAATTCAAGTCAATGATTTAGGATGATTCAAGTCAACATCAGTTGTTTTTTAAATGTAACCTTTCTATTGTACTTATTAACTAAGAATGAATGTTATTTTAAATGTTTAACAGAAGCACTACTAGGCCATTGTGTACATCACTGTTGTGGCTGTGTACATCACTGTTGTGGTTGTGTACATCTCTGTTGTGGTTGTGTACATCACTGTTGTGGTTGTGTACATCACTGTTGTGGTTGTGTACATCACTGTTGTGGTTGTGTACATCTCTGTTGTGGTTGTGTACATCACTGTTGTGGCTGTGTACATCTCTGTTGTGGTTGTGTACATCACTGTTGTGGCTGTGTACATCTCTGTTGTGGTTGTGTACATCACTGTTGTGGTTGTGTACATCACTGTTGTGGTTGTGTACATCACTGTTGTGGTTGTGTACATCACTGTTGTGGTTGTGTACATCACTGTTGTGGTTGTGTACATCACTGCTGTGGTTGTGTACATCACTGTTGTGGTTGTGTACATCACTGCTGTGGTTGTGTACATCACTGTTGTGGTTGTGTACATCACTGTTGTGGTTGTGTACATCACTGTTGTGGCTGTGTACATCACTGTTGTGGTTGTGTACATCTCTGTCGTGGTTGTGTACATCACTGTCGTGGTTGTGTACATCACTGTTGTGGTTGTGTATATCACTGTCGCGGTTGTGTATATCACTGTCGCGGTTGTGTACATCACAGCCGCGGTTGTGTACATCACTGTTGTTGTGTACATCACTTTAGCTGTTGTGTACATCACTTTAGCTGTTGTGTACATCACTTTAACGGTTGTGTACATCACAATAGGGGTTGTGTACATCACTGTCATGGTTGTGTACATCAATGTCGTGGTTGTGTACATCACTGTCGTGGTTGTGTACATCAATGTCGTGGTTGTGTACATCACTGTCATGGTTGTGTACATCACTTAAGTGGTTGTGTACAGTAGGGGTTGTGTAAATCACTGTTGTGGTTGTGTACATCACTTTAGTGGTTGTGTACATCATTGTAGTGGTTGTGTACATCACTGTCATGGTTGTGTACATCACTTTAGTGGTTGTGTACATCATTGTAGTGGTTGTGTACATCACTGTTTTGGTTTTGTACATCACTTTAGTGGTTATGTACATCACTGTCTTGGTTGCGTACGTCACAGTTTGGGTTTGTGTACATCACTTTAGTTACTGTACATCACATGAGTGCCTGTATATACATCTTTGAATCTGTTACATGGATTTTTGTAGTAGTTGCTTGCATCTGTTTTTTTTAAATAGATTTACACAGCCACTAAACTGATGGTGTATATGTGGCTTTATGTCAATGCTCATTATACAGCTATTTACATCTATTCAGATGTGTACAAGTATTGACAAATTAGCCACAGGAAACTGATATTGGATCAAATTTTTTCCAGGGTAAAAAGGTCAACGTCAGCAACACTGAAAACAAAAATCAACAGCAGAGCACGAAACCAGAATCAGGCAATACTCATTACGTCACAATGTGCTACATTCCCTCTCTGGCCTCAAAGACGGAGCACTCTGATGACAGGCTTCCAGGTTCCAATAACCATTTTGTCAATGGGTCAAGGTCAAGAGTAGCAAGTGATGCAGGCTCAGATACGAGACGGGCATTTCACGACAGTTACGACAGAATCGGCTTCTCGCGACCTCGGGGAAACAGCGACATTCATCTTAACTATGAGAGTCGGGGTCGTCAGTACAGTAGTGTGAGAACTCATGCCGAGTCAATGTCTGACTCCCCCAAGATGTACTTCAGCCATGACATGGGGCAAAGACGATCCAAAAATAATGAAAGTTCATTGAGAAAAAGTCTTGGCCAGATACTACCTGGCTACAACCCACGGCCCGAGAGCTCTCCACAGTTGTCTCAAAGAAAGTTTACCTCCAATTTAGATTTATACACCAACGAATCAGGTCTCCATAACAGGGGGGAGGTGTCGTATCTCAGCCACACCCCATCGGCTCAACGACGGAGACACTCGGACGAGGGGCTCCTGTCGGACAGAAATCACACACCCCCTGTCTGTAGAGTTGGCTCAGGCCGATGGTTCCCTGCAGTCTCCTGCCAGGGAAACCGTTCCCCACCCAACAACTGTCAGCTCAAGCGTGTACATCCAGCCATCTGTCAACACAATCCACGGCAGACTGGGCCTCCATTTCCCCACCCTGGCTGGCAACCTCAGTCGGCTGACTACGGAGCTACACAGCACACCGGTGGAATCTCACATCAAAAGGAGCCCCTTAAAGCAGAAATCATGTGACATACTTGATGACGACTTTAGCGTCAGTGATGGAGATTTGAACCCCCGCTATGCCAGGAGTGAGACAGGAAGTCCACATTTAGATGGCTACCCTGGTAGTGAGTCCGCAATGTTCAGTCGAAGGATGATATCGTCATGGCAGCGCCAAAGTTCCAATGCCTATTCCGAAGACCTGGACAGTTACTCATCCATGGCTGAGAGTAGTTCAGATTTTTCTGTTCATTCATCTCCGGAAGGTCATCCGACGTCAGGGGTTTTAGATTCCCGCAAGTTGGCTAGACTCATAAACCAGCCGGTGTTTTTTAAGGTAAGACTTTAAAAACGTGCATGAAATTTTAGGCTGTTATAAAATTTAATGTAAGATTATACAGCATTATACAGGGCATTAAATTGTAGGCTGTGTTATAAAATGTAAAGAATAGACAAAGCCAAATAGTATGACAAGATCTATGAGCAAGTGGCTTGTATTTTTTCTTTTTCATTTGCCAAATTACAGGATGCTAGAATGGTGTTACCATTAATCCAGGCAACTTCTGTTACTTGTAGCCATCTGAATAAAAACAAGACACCTCCCCCCCCCCTTTTTCCATTGGTTTTTTCATACTCATTCGGTATCATTGAGCCATAATAAATGTCATGTTTGTGTCTCAAAACCTTAGTAGGAACATTCCTATGAACAGTCCTGTCCTTTTTCACTCTATACATCTTACTTCTCTATAGGGCAAGAGAAGAATGGTGTGCCATTATCGACCACGACGAATATTTAAAGAATGGACTTTTCTAAGTAAAAGAAAGGTAATTTGTTAAAGATATTTACAAATTACTTTGACGACGTTTTTACACACTTGATCAGGGAAAAATTACATAGTCTACCAACTAAAGCTCATGACTTTCCAGCTAGATCATTTGAAAAATGTCCAATATTATATGAGAAAAAATACACGGTTTATGTTTTCCCCCTTTTTTTTTGTGTTGAAAATTGTATCATCTCATGATATACATATGTAACAATGAATATCTATTGCTGTATTAAGCGACTTGTAATGTTGTATTACATGCAATTTATTTATTTCTTTTAACAGAATTGTTATAATTTCTTTTATTCCCAGCGACTGCAGGAAGAGAATCGACTTCTCCAATACGCTATTCAAAAGTACAAGACGGATCTGAGTATTATGGAGACTTCGTTTATGGTAGATTACCAGACAGTGTACGCTGATATGACAGATGAGGAGAGGTATGTTGTTTAGGACGCTATGCTTCTAAAGTGTCTTTGCACTTCATTGTTGCTCTTTTTGGCTGTCCAAGTGCATTCCTGTCCATATGCACTTGATTCCTTTCTCAATGTATCTCATTGGCTTTCCCTATTTAGCTATTATTAGGTATCTTCAATGAAATTTTCCAACTTACACTTCAAACAGTTTTTCCCTAGAGCTTATTTTCACAAAAATTATTGTTGTACCTAAATACATGAAAAGGTATGAATTCTTGAAATTTTATAAAGTATACAATATACTTATAGAAAATCGAATGTTTAAGATAAACAATTTATAACTTTTATTTTTATTTAAAAGTTTTCAAAAATATATTTGTCCCAAGACGTACATTTCCTAATCATTAGTTTCTGATTGCTATGGTATTTTTTTGCATAAGGTATTATAGTTCTTTTACTCCATGAGTAGGCATAACTACATAATGGACTACTGCACTTAGCTTATCTTATTATAACAGTTGCTTCCCTTATGATATTTTCATGGAATTTTCATTGAAATTGGACAAGACTTAAGTACTTATTTAAAAAGTGTACGACACTAGATCTAGGAACTGCACTTTATTACTAATAAAACTTTAAACTCAACACCGTCCATATGGTGTAGGAAGAAATATATTTATTTGAAAATTTTTGTTTATTTATTCCTTTAGAGAAGAAATAGAAGAACTTGAATGGCTGTGGAGTGAGGTCAAAGGTCAAGTGATGGAAATGGAACAGTTGCTTACAGCTAGGATCAAATCAGTGCATGCTGGGAATGACTTCCACTCTTTGATGTCCAGCATGGGGATTATAAATAGGGTGTGTGTGTGTCATTGGGATCATAAATAGATTGTGTGGTTTCCATGGGATTAAAAACGGGGTGTGTTCCATTGGATCATAAACAGGGTGTTTGTCCATGCAAATATAAAACAGGGTGTATGTGTCACTGTTTCCAAGGGATCATAAACGGTGTGTGTGGTGTTTATGAGATTATAAGCAGGGTGTTTGTACATAGGGGTCATAAGGACAATGTGTCTATTGGATCATTATCAGGGTGTGTTTCCATGAGGATCATTAACTGGTTGTGTAAATTTTGAACATTGGTTTATTCAGAAATTAGAATCTAATTTAAACTATAAACTGACATTGCAGATGATAGAAGCTATCAAGGAGCAGATCTACCTCCAACAAGTGGCCAACTCCAGGACGGAGGAATTCAGAGATGATCCGACGGCAGATGATCTGGATGGCATGTACCCAGTTGACCCCAACTATGACAGGAGGCACAGCTCCTTCCAGGGCGGCTTTCGCAGGTCGTCTGGCGGCTTGGGTCATCCAGCCCCAGTTAGGAGAACTCAGAGTTCCTCGATGTCCCACCTACCCAATGATCTGAACATCAGCCTAGACCAGGTGAGTTGGACCATCAAGTGTTTTATTAGGATATTAACAAGAAGCACATTCAGTTGAAAAGTTGAGTGTAGTTCAGTATTTAAGATGTAAGTAAATATAAGGAGACCCAACCTAAAATCTGAGAGCTGTTTAGTAGTCATAGTGGGGGAAATGGCATAAGCTTGGCACCTCCTCAAGTGTCACCCCTGAAATAATTTTATTGTAAATATCCCACCCCTTTTTACACTGTAGATTGTATTTGAATTATTGTAAAACAAGAAAATGTCATGCACTGAACTGGAGTATTATTAGTATCCTTATTTTGAGATTTTATTACGCTGTAATGAGATCAGCCATTGGTCAAGCCATCAACAAAATAAAAAGTTGACTTATTTCTATGTTCAGATCAAGTCGTCCTTGCTGTCCCAAGTTCAGTTAGAGATCAAAGCAAGTACACAAAAATTGGAGTCAGATTTGAAGGTTAGAAGTTGGATATTTTAAGTTACTTAATGATATGATATATTCTGAAACGGCCATTAATTTTCATTTACAGACACTCAAATATATGGACAACACTTATGATTGTAATAAAAAATTAATGGTGTTAACAATTACAAGGTTTAACAAATTTTAAATGAGAACTTATAACAAAACATCAGTGACCTAGATTTTTAACTTTTCATTAATCTACCTTGATGTGTTTAGGAAAAAGACAAGGAAATCCAACAACTCAAGGACCAGATGGCCAAGGCAACAAACACGCCAGTTAAGCCAGTACGAAGATGGACGCCCAAGTCATTACGGTCACGATCATTCACCAGTGGACAGTCGGTGGAAGGAAGTCCACTGGCAAATACTCAAAGGTCGCGTTTAGTGGGGGATAGAGTTTTACAGGAAACTGATGTATGACAGTGAAAGAAAATTGTTTGGCAATATGCCACCTTGCTTTTTCCACTTTAAAAATATCTGACTCTACTGCTTGAGTTGTTTTGATATTTCATACAAAAATTGTTTGTCTAAACTTCCATTTGTTGTCACAATTGTTACTGAACCAGACTTCCTTGTGGGACCAAATGTTATTCAATAAAATTATTCTAATATGTTTTATATGAATATGTTTGCCATTTTTAAGCTCTAGAATTTTATTGGTCTGTTACTGTTATAATTATGATAATTATTTAACAAATTATTTAACATTTGATTTTAAACTCCATTTTTTAATATTTGTACAAGTTAACATAAAACAGAAGGCTGTCCTGTCTCTTATAAACCTAATGATTCTGTAGTTAGCTCCAGTCTTTCAATATTTCAATTTCTCTGTCTTCGCATCTTTCTAATAATTAATCTGTCTTCCAATATGAACTTGTTAATCTGCTGTGATCCTTCTCTTGTGAGCTCGGCCTGTGATAACGGCCATATTTTCTCCACTTTTATACTCATATTAATCCTATGAACTCATTTTCCTTAATAGTTTGTTAGTCATAACCTGTACTATACACCTATTTGAAAGATTTATTTTTACATTCATGTAACTCGGTTGTCCTCATTTAAAAGCAGGAGTGTAACACTAATGCATAATATAAGATTAGTCTGGGAACTCAAACTGTTACTATTTACTACGTTTTTGCTGTTATTTTCTTTTTTTTTAATATGTTGCAATTTTGAAGCATTTCTATCCATCCCTTTTTGGCTTTAAATGAAACTTAATTTTTAGATCGTTCATGATAAACACCTGGAAATATTACAAGTAACAATTGAAACTCTTTGGGCAACACTTTTCCAGGTGAAAGGTTTGGACCTGAAATTTCAAATTGTTTGAGGAGAAATTCCCTTGGAATCATTTTGTTTTTAAGTAAATACGTTTAAGCATAATAACTTTTAGACATTTTTGGATCATCCCTCTTTCTCAACATGTTTTGAATGCAATTACAAAAATATGTTTCAAAATTGATATTGGCCTTAACACTTAAATATCTATTTCTTATTTACATCATGGCCAAATGAATAAACGGTAATTACGTAGTGTAAATTCCTTGATACTAGTATATAGCAATTATACTACTTCAGTAAGGATTCTCCTCAGTCTCTACTACAGTGTAATTAAGTTTTTAAATGCTTGAATGATTTTATCAATTTGTATAACTTCAATGCTCCCTTGACACACACACACACATCTTTTTCTCTCCTGTTAAAGTGTTTCAAGTCTTTGATGTGTTTACCTTTATATTATTTTAAACACTTTATTTTTATAACATTTCAAGTACTTCCACAAAGATTAGACTTAAATGTGCTCCATGATCACTTCTTTGGCAACACTCCAAATTCAATTAGTCTCAAGCCTCTTGTATGGGATTAAATGATGCAAACATTATACATTACTGTTTAAAAATAGCCACTTGTTTTAATTCCTACTATGACAAACATTTTCCTAGAAAAAAGAAGTGAGATAGATAGGTATGATGTTATACAATCAATTGATTCTAGATCTGAGCACCTGCTCTGATGGTGCACATTTCCATTTCAACTTTCAAAACTGAGCAGAAGATATACAGTTGCCAGAAATATTCAACATCCCCTGGGTCAACTATATTTCTAAAATTTATTTACCATTAATATCTATAATAAAGTTATAATGTTGAAGTGATGAACAAACCGCAAACAAAAAAAGTTGTGTGTCCACTCGCAGAGCCTTTCATGTCTTGCATTTTTTTTTCCATTTCTTATTTAATTTTAGATGATCTGTACAAGTGCAATGTTCTGTACTCAGTACTTCTGTTGTTTCTCTTACTGCACAACTCCAGATTGTCATTGCTCTAGTATCAGCACACAAACATCTGGGTTGCTGTCACAAATTTTTTTTTAAAAAGGAAATGTTTTCTGTGGTGTCAACAGGCTGAAAGATAAACTTAAAAATAAAACAATCTTAAAGCCAATTTCTTTTAAACTCATGTAGGTGCCTTAAAAATTGTTGCATTAACTCTATATAACTATAATACAAATTTACTGAAAGCATGAATGTTGTAGCCTATAACAAGTTATATTGAATTGCAAATAATCTTATATAATTTTTAATAAATCCATTTTGAATTCAAAAATATTAATCTTTTATTTTACAAAACTGTTTTTCTTTTAAATTGTTGGAAACCTTTGTTCTTGGATACATTTCTTTCCTTTTTAATAGTTCGACCAGACCTACCATAAAACTTAAACCCTGAGATAATTTTATCACTGTGATACATTTCTGAGGTTTCAGGAGCTTCTTGTGGAGAGCCATTGATATTTTCATCCTTACAATATTTGTGTGTACTTGATTATTTTTCATACATTTCTTCTGTTCTTTTACTCTCCTATTTCTCTTACTTTTTAAGCTCATTCTGGAATGCACTACATATGAATAATGATGATTCAAATGTCCAACTTTTATCATTGGCAGGTCCTCTGATTCCCATCAGTAAAACACATTTGTTAACCAATTCTAGTTCTGTCAAAGAACTACCTCTCATTTGTTTCAATTTAAAGCATTAATATAAATAGTTATTAATGTACAGTTAACAATCTGATGATCTATGCAAGCCTGTGTATATTGGTAATCTAGTTTGGGGGATATTTACTTGTGTGCATGTCACTGTTATGACAATATATATATAGAAATATACTTTCTTTTCATTAAAAGCTACATATTTTTATATTGACCAGTTGTTGCTTTTACTTTTTATATCGTTTTTTCAGTACATAATTTTTTGAAAGTCGTTTATAAATTTTTATTGAAGCAGTAGCACTGTACCAATACTATTGCCGCATTGCCTTTAACTTTTTGTTAATTTTTTTTGTTTAGTCCTTGATAATGTAAACTTATTATCAGGTCATTAAAGAAAATGATCATGAAACTTTAAGAAAACTTTAAGAATTCCAGGAGACTGTGAGAACCCTGAAAACTGCTCATTTGTCATAAATCATGTGAAAGCGAGGGCCACTCTACCTATTCAGATTCTCAAATTTGATTTTTCAATTATTCTTGGAGAAATTCTTAAGAAATGAGATTTAGAAGCAATGCTCTCTTTAAGCTGCTCAGATATTTCGATTTTTTTCCCCCTCATGACCTCATGGTCGTAAGGGGTTCTGTTTCCATTAGAACTTTCTCGGGGTTTTGTAGATTTTTGCGGCGCCCATCTCAAGGGAGGACTTTTTTAGCAATAGCCATGCATCATTTGTATTGTGGCTTAACGTAGGCTAGATCCCACGCACCTCAGCTTGTGAGGCAAGCGCTCTATTGACTATTGAATTACAGCTCAGCAAATTTTGTAAAATGTTACACAAAAAATGAAAGCAGTACAACTTTGCTCATGAGTTTTTTTACTTTTACTTTGCACACAGCGCAACGAACCTTACCTTAGAGGAAACATTGGTTAGAGCAGTGGTTCTCAACCTGTGGTCAGCGGACCACTAATAGTCCACGGAGATGTCAATGGTGGTCCGCGAGCAAAGGATGAAATTTTTATTTTTTCAATTAAAAACACGAAAAGGTATATTTTTTTTTGTTATATATTGATTAATTTTAATCACTTCACAGCGATTGCATAGCATAGCGCCAAGATAATATGTTTTGGTATTATGTTTACTTTTAGCTTAAGAAAGAAGTTAATTAAATTAATTAAACTCATAGATAAATTTCTAATAAAGAAAACATTTACGATTTCAATGACGTGTCTGCTCTTACGAAAAAGCTTGATCTTTGAAAAAGCAAGAGTATTTCATGGTAACTTTGACATGTTTAACAAATTTAACGAATTTACTGATAAACCAGAAAATGCTGGGGAAAAAAAAGGTTGATAAAAGTTGTAGTTACATTGATCCTGCAGTGATTGAATATGGTCAGAAAACAAATTTAGTTTTCTGACCATATTCAATCACTGCAGGATCAATGTAACTACAACTTTGGTGATTTGAACATTCAGAGTATTTCGTATTTCCAGCCAGTTTGTTGCACACATTGAATTGACTCATTAAATTTACCAACATCAGATTTAAACAAATTCATTGAACTGATCAGCGATACCACTTTGAAAATGTTGCATCAGAAAGTGAGCTTGATGAAATTTTGGAGTATTCAGAAAGCTTTTAAAATATGTTTACCCTTAGGCCACTTAGCAAAATCATATCTTTATGAATGTGGACTTTTCTCCATCGGTTACAATCAAAAGAAAACATTATTTCCAAATTGAAGTTCAAGATGAACCTCCATGCCATGCAGTCTTTCAAGTATTACACCTTCAAGTGCTGTGTTCAAACTCAAAGCTCGCACTAAATAAATTTATGTAGCAGTCTTACAAATACTAACTACTATTTATGACTTTGAGTTTTTTACAGTAAGCAATAAGAATTAAATAATACTTTAAGTTTCAGACTGGTAAAAGTGACATTTTTCGTTACAAAAGAAGCCTATTTCAATCTATTTCGATTCAATATTGTTATTGGATCACACAAATCGTAGCATAGCGTATTATGGTTTTACAAACTAACATGTATACTAGTAACTAGTTATATAAGAAGTATAATTACCGTAATTAAACATGTCCAGCACGGCAGTACATGTAATACAATTTTTAGTAATACAATTTTTAGTAGTGGTCCGCGGCTAAGACACAAATTTTTCAAGTGGCCCTTGAATCTCTGACTCTAAAGTTTGAGAACCACTGGGTTAGAGAACATAATACTAATACTTGGAATGTAGTTAAACAAAAGAAAGAAATGATGGTATACCAAGGATTTAAATTCTATGTAAAATTATTTTAGCAAGATATTTGCAAGCAACTACATTATAAATATATTATTTAGTTATTCTATTATATCACTAGCGTATCACCCGTAAAAAAAATGACGGAAGTTTTCAGCTGAAATCTATTTATTTTGAAAAACTGCACTTTTTTTTAGGGCGCCTACGGCGCCGACCTTTTCAAAAGCCCAACTAATTTGTCCTTGTTTGATAAATACGAAATATTAAACTTTCTGAAATGTACACAAAGTATTTTATATTAGGGGTTGTAGGGCGCCCCCTTTGTTATGTTATCTTATCTGTTTACAGACGCTCCTTCTATACAGAAGATTATTGCGTCCTACGCTTATCTATGGTTTGTGTTTAGTCCTGCATTTTTATTAGAGATTTAAATGTTGATAAAGTGTTGGTTTTCCTGGATTCTTCAGGCAACCCATTCCACGCCCGAATTCCGGACGGGAAGAAGGAAAACTTGTATGTGTTTGTTCTTGCATACGGAATAAGAAAGGTGTTTTTATCCTTATGTCTATCTGAGGGTTGTATTAAGTTATCTTTGTGTTGTATTTCTAAATTAGAATTAATTGCTTTATGTATGATTACTACTTTGCTCTTGGTTCTTCTATCCTCTAGTGTTTCAAGGTTTAATGATTTAACTAATGGTGTTATTCTTGTCAGTTTCGAATATTCTCCAGTGATGAATCTGGCAGCTCTTTTTTGAATTTGTTCTAGTTTATCAATGTTTTCTTTGGTGGATGGGTCCCATACAGAAGATGCATATTCTAGTACAGGTCTCACCAAAGTGAGGTAGCATTTTAGTTTTATATCTCTATTACATTTGTTAAAGTTCCTTTTTATAAAGCCTAAGGTTTTGTTTGATTTTTTAATAACTTCATTGACATGGGGATTCCATGATAGTTTCTCATTTATTAAGACTCCTAAGTATTTTGCATCTTTAGTTTGGGTCAGTTCTTTTCCATGAATGTAATATTTTGAATTTATTTGTTTCTTTTTCTTTGTTACTCTTAACAGTTGACACTTTTCTGGGTGGAAAGACATACTCCAGTTAGTTTCCCATTTTATCAATTCATCTAAGTCTTTTTGTAAAATTTTGCTATCTTGTTCTGATTTAATTGTTCTATAGATTATACAATCATCAGCAAATAACCTAACTTTTGTACCTGTTGAGATGTTGTTGGGTAAATCATTTATATAAATTAAAAAGACCTAGCACAGTTCCTTGTGGAACTCCTGAGTTAACCTTTATTGGTGCAGATTTAGATCCATTAATTATTACAGTTTGCTCCCTGCCCAAAAGGAAGTCTTGGATCCAGTGATGTAAGGAACCTGAGATTCCAAAGTAGTTAAGTTTTTTAAGTAAACTAAGGTGGTGAACTTTGTCAAATGCTTTTGAGAAGTCTAGTAATATTGTATCTATTTGATCATTTTTGTCCAAGCCTTTTGATAGTTCATCTATTAAACCTATTAATTGTGTTTCACATGATCTGTTTTTTCTAAAGCCCTGTTGATGTGGGCATAGGGCATTATATTTGTCAAGGTGGTTAACTATTCTACTATATATTATGTGTTCTAGTAATTTACAGGTGATACTAGTAAGTGATACAGGCCTGTAATTACCAGGGTCTGATTTATCCCCTTTCTTAAAGAGTGGAGTTACGTTAGCTAATTTCCAATCCTGGGGCACTTTACCCTGGTTTAGAGAGGCTTGAAAGAGAACTACAAGGATTGGGGACAGTTCATTGCTTAGTTCTTTTAATAATCTTGCAGGCAAATCATCTGGGCCAGTAGCTTTGTTTATTTTTAAGTTTTTTAGGAGTGAATGTATACCTATCTCATCTACAGTTATGTTACCTATTTCCTCCATTTTATTTAAATTTATTAAAACTTCCTTGTCGCCTGAGGCAGAAAAAGATGATGCAAAATATGTGTTAAGGATATTAATATTAATATTAGCTTTAGTTTCATTATCATTATAGGTTTTATTATTTGAGCCTTTTAGTGTGGCTATTCCTGAAGGTTCCATTTTTTTAGATTTGATAAAGGACCATAAGTTTTTATTGTTATCTTTGGTAATTACATTGTTTATATATTCATTTTGGAGGTTTCGACTAAGTTTTTGTGTCAAGTGTTTAATCTTTAAGTATTTTTTGTGTATCCTATATGAATAGGTAGCTTTATATTTCTTAAATAAGTTCTCTTTTAGTTTGCATAGCTTTTTCAATCTAGTATTGAACCAGCATTTGTTAATTTTATTTGATGTTAGTTTTGTTGGAACATTCTCATCCATTATAGTTTTTAGATTTGTTTTTATATCTTTCCAAATTTCTTCTACTGGGCTATTTGTGTTAAATTTACTTAGGAAAGTTTGTTGGAAGTTAGCCGCTGATTGGTGTAGTTTTATTGAATTACATTTATTCCAAAGATGGATTATTCTTCTAGGTATCTTATTAATTTTAGTTTTTATTGTATTGGTGACCCTAACAATATCATGGTCGGACAGTCCTGGAATTATTTTATAGTCTAACACTAGTCCTGGTCTATTTGTTAGGAATAAATCTAGTGTTTTATTTTTCCTTGTTGCTGTTTTTACTATCTGTTCTAGGTTTATGTTGTTTATAGTGTCTAAAAAGTGTTCATTAATTTCTTTGTTAGTTTGATGGTTATCAATTGTATAATTTTTCCAATTTATATCTGGAAGATTAAAGTCCCCCATAATCCATAGAACTGCATTTTTATTATTCTCTTTTATGAAAGTTAATTGACTACAAAGATTGTTCATGTATTCTAGGTTTGTATTCGGAGGTCTATATATACTGCCTACAATAAGTGGGGATGAGTTTGGTGTAATTATTTTACAATAAATAGACTCTATATTAAAATTTGGCTGTGTAGTAATTTCTTCAGCTATGATATTTGATTTAATTGCAAGTAGCACTCCTCCATAATTGTCTGGTCTGTCTTTCCTAAAAATATTATAATTGGTGTTTAAAATCTCA
Source organism: Ampullaceana balthica (assembly GCA_944989445.1). NCBI lineage: Eukaryota > Metazoa > Mollusca > Gastropoda > Lymnaeidae > Ampullaceana > Ampullaceana balthica. The sequence goes on along the minus strand of CALYLW010000517.1, from coordinate 221,218 downwards.
GAGTTATATATGTTGGGGTTCAACCAAGTTTCAGAACCAGCAATTATGTCTGTTTCTTCTGTTTTTATAAGTAGTTCTAAATCTGGAATTTTATTTTTTAAGCTTTGGAAATTAACTATTAGTGTTTTGAGAATGTTTTGATTATTATTATTATTAGATTTTTTATGGGTAATTTTATGGGTTTGTGTGGTAGGTTTCATTTTATCTAGTGGTTTATTTATAAAAGGATTAGCCAAAACACTGTAAGAGTTTGTGGTGATAAGGTCCTTATAGTTAAATAAATCTGAACTGATTTGGGGCAACCCACAATGTATGCAGTGCCAAGATGCATATTTATTTCTTAGGCCTATTGCTATGTGCTTTGGTGTGTTAGAATGCAGGCATGCAATGTGGTACCATTCATTGCAGGTGTCACACTGAATGGTTCCTTGTTTGGTAGTGCATGCCTTAATACAAATTTGACATTTAGATGATACTGGGCCTGGGTTAAGTTCTATGTCGCCTGAGAGGAGCAAAATTAAGATTAAGTGTTTTTGCTTATATCTACATATTTTATGTTTCCATTGTTTGAAGGAGATTTCCTTTATTGTGCTTAAGATAGAGGTGTAGTCAGTGTGCTTTGTGTTGTGGTGGTTTATAATTATTGATATATTACTCTGATTTTTAGGATGTTTGTTGGTTGACGTTAATGTCCTTAAAAGTAGTGTGGTTATTACTAAGACTAAGATGAAAATTCTCATTTTCGGGTTAGCGTTAGACTAGGTTTAATTTTAACGCTTAAGTTTAAGTTTGTTTTTTTTTATTTTATAATTAACCATCATCAAATTCTCTTTTTACATTGTTCCCTTTTACAAAATTAAAATATGAGCTAAAACAATGAGTCATATATTTTTTTACAGGGCATCTTTAATTTGCACACCTTTTGATGCATTGGTGAAGTAATTTGGTGCGCTGCTTTCTAAAATTAGTAGCGTCATGGACAAACACTATAGATGTGACAGAGATTGCAAATATATATTATATATTTAGGCTCAATTATCACTGCTGCCTAACGCTAAGGGAAATCACTCTGCTTTTTTAAAATTTTGCGTTGTAAGCAGTGCTGATTGACTCAAATAGTTATTTTTTGGTGCAGTAATTTGGTGCGCTGCTTTCTAAAATTAGTTTAAAAATCGTGTGGTGATTAGCACTGTAAAAATTATTATATAAATGCTTTGTTTAATTTTCAGGAATATTTCGTGTTTATCATACAAGGATAAGTTACTTGGGCTTTTGACCCCCCCAAAAAAAGTGGGCGCCGTAGGCGCCCTACAACCTCAATTTAAAATTACTTTGTGTACATTTAAGGTAGTTAAATATTACGTAGCTATCATACAAGGACAAGTCTGTTGGGCTTTTGAAAAAAGTGGGCGCCGCAGTAAAACCTATATTATATACGTACTTTGTTAACATTTTAGGAATATTTCGTATTTATCATACAATGATAAGCTACTTGGGCTTTTAAAATAAAAAATTAAATTAAAAAAACTATTATAAAATACTTTGTGTAAATTTAAGAAATTTTAATATTACGTATTTATCATACAAGGACAAGTTAGTTGGGCTTTTGAAAAAGGAGGGCGCTGCAGCACAAACTAGTTATGTATATTGATTGATGATGTGATATATTATGTATTAAGATATCTAAAAAAATAAACAAATTTAGTTGGTTTTGTTTAAAGTTCAGTTTTTTTATGTATGGATCTTATTCCAGTTAAGTTAAGGATAATTATTACTGAAGTTTTTCCTCACCATATTTTTTTTTAAGTTAACATTAGTTTTAAGCTTTAAAGATCAGCAGCACATCTTTACATGTTTTATTTCATTTTTGAACAATTACATTGGTGTTACTAAAGTAATCTACCTAAAATTTAACAAAAATTAATTCTGACAGTACATACAAAAGTACTAACAGACAAAAAACTTTATGTTAAAATGTTTATTACATTTGGATTAACAAGACCACTAGAGACAACATGATGAGAGAAAAACATAAATTTCAATTTTTCTGGTAAAACTTTAAGATAAGATGCAATTGTAATGATAAACTAATTTTAAAAAATGCTTCCTGGTAACCTATCAGACACAATTTCACAAGTCAAGAGGAATGAATGATAAAGATTGAATGTTAACAACACTAAAAATCTAGGACTCCATAAATCTTCCTTTATTTTAACTCATTTTAAAATACAACACACAAATTTGCTACTTGATAACAAGTATATGAGTAACATTTAAGAAGACAAAAAAACTTGACTACTTGCAAATAAATTACTTATGTCTAATTAAAAGTTACAATATACATTTCAATGTACTGCAAAATCTTAGTGTGCTAAAAATTGTTAAGAGAATTGATGGTTGTATTGACATACATGGGTGTGTTGACATATGTACATGGTAACTGATGAAAGTATCAGTGAACATCAAAAATGCATCAGATCATTAATAAAAAAAAATATGTACAGCAATATGTGAAATGACAAAAATGTTGCATGGTGAATTCTTTATTAAAGGCTTTGTTTCTCTCTGAAGGGATGAAATGACTGGTAAAAACAGATGACTTATTCTGCACAAGAGACAATATGGAGTCCACATATTTATATTTAAAACCATACAGTTTAGAGAAATGAATAAAAACATTCTAAACCTTTTTCACGCTTACAGCAAGTTTTCAAACCTTAGGAATTAGTTGACTTGCACGTTTCATCTTCACTTATACACAGGATAACAAAAAACAACAAATGTTTTTTCATTATCATGTGCTGGAATTTTAACAAAATTTAATGCATTACGTATCTCATTCACAAATAATTTTAAAACAGAAATTTTATATGAATAGAAAAACTCTCACGCATTTTTGTAGAATAACTAATGGACCATGATATTTACAGGAACAAATCTTGCCAAGATTTTGTGTAATTTTATCATAGGATTAAATAAAACAAGTAAAAAAAGTAATTAAATTACTTCAATAAAATGATGGTGCTATTTTACATCTAAATATAAAACATCATGTATTATTTTAAGATGTTTGCAAAAACAATTACATGAAATTGTAAAGCAATTATACATAAAATCCTCCACACACCAAAAGCTCCTCACTTATGTTAATCAAAGTCATCATCCTCATCTTCACTGGAGAAGTTATATTTGACAGGGGCCTTGGCACGCCCAGTTGTCACCCTTGGTGCTGATGGCTTAGCTATAAATGAGGCATCTTCAGACTCACTGAACTCCATAAACTTCTTTTTCTAGCAGAAAAAATAGATAATTATAAAACTGAATTTACCTTTATATGGGGCTAATCAGCTTTTAAGTTATAGGCAAATCAATACCTTTATTCCTTTGAAAATTATAATAAAAAATATTTAAATATACAAGTCGATGAGAACCAATTCCAGCAGCAGACTGTCTTAATTTTAAACAATACTCACTGTTCCTGCTGGTTTTTTCGAAGGAATAAAGCTGTCTGAGTCAGAATCATCAAGCATGCCACGTTTTTTGGCAGCTGGTTTCTTTTTAGCTTTAACAGGGCTGTCATCGTCAGAGGTAACTTGAATAATCTTCTTTGGCTTGGGCACAGCTGGTTTCTTAGCAGCCGTCTCTGAGAGAAGGATCAAAATTTCATCATTATAAGCTTTTAAGTGCAAATAACATTTATTGTAACTCACTGCTTTGGTCTTCATTGCTATTTTATTTAGAATGCTGGTATGAAAAAAAATTTAACACTTTGCAAGGTTAGCTGCCAAACCCCCAGGCTTTGTCGTTAAAATATACCAAAATGTCATGCTTCTCTTGCACTTCCAGGAACAAATTGATTTCATCTTTCATTCAAAGACAGGATTCACAGCAAGACTCCATTTTAAGACAATTTCATTTTGGTAAATATTTTGTTAATTTAATGTTTAAGTTAAATCTGGCGCGACCCCCAGGTTCGGAACAAGTGCATCAATACCTAAGATCAGGGCCGGTCTTAGCAATTGCGGGGCCCTATGCGGCTTAGTATGCGAAATGGATTGACCGTGGCCAAGTTTGTGTTGGGACAAGGAATTAAGAATAAGTGAAAATTAAGATAGGCGTAGCCTTTGAAAGCGCGGGGCCCACTGCCGCCGCATAGGTTGCAGTGGACTAAGACCGGCCCTGCCTAAGATGTAGTGTTTTTACTAACGTACCCCATATAAATATTAGAGGTAGAAAATGGAAAAAATGGGTTAAAGGAATGATATCAGGAAAATGAAAGTTGAAGCAAACCTTTAGGTTTAGGTTTTGTTTTAACAACAGGGGCAGACTTGGGTTTGAATCATCATCATCATCATCATCACTCACTGGGTAGAGTTCCTTGTTGCTCAGCACTGTATAATAACAAAATAATAAAACAGGAAATAATCTAAAAGAATAAATATAATCTAAGATGTCCTATAAGTTTAGCTCTACTTGAAGGAATTATTTTTATCATCTTCTGTTCGAGCAAATAATTTTTAATGTACTTCTCTTTGGAATTATTGTGTATAAATCAGATCTCTATTCATAAAAACAAGCTACTGTTTTTGTGCAATAGTTTCAACTTACAAGCTTTAGAATGAGTTTTTTCCTCATTTTCACTATCAGAGGACAGATCTGGAAGTTTATCAGTTTTCTTTGGTGCTCTCTTAGCCGGGGCTCTGAAAAATATATTTCTGGTTAATCATATGCATGTCCAATTCATGAAATTTGGTGCAACTTTTATTTTATCTGTATTAGAAACAAATGTTTCATCCAAAATTTGCCATAATGTTTAGTGACAAAAAAATGCCACATAATAAATGGAAAATGTTCAGATTGCTTCAAATGACAAAATTTCCAGTTTTTATTGTTGAAACAGTCAAATGCTAACCTGCTGTTGTTTTAAGCACTTTGGGAAGTTGTTCGAGTACACACCGGCAAAGGTTACTAGCAGATTTTTAAAAATTATTTAACGCCCAAATGTACACTTCTAATGCAATCAGGGTGAATACCATTTCTGGTTACTGGAAATTGCTTAAAAGTTGTTAGAAACTTAAGTATAGGATCTACTACTTATTCTTAGATATGAAAATTCGTCCACATAAATGAAACTGTACTTAAGCTATTGTGATTACACAATACACATACAGACAAGATTGCAAAACTGGATTTTTCCTAATTAGGAAGGTGTAAAACGAGATTTTGTGCATGATTACAATAATTCCAGCATACTGCATATTCGAGAGAGTAAAAACTAACCACACATTAAAAAAATAATAATTTGGCTTACTTTTTAGGAGCCGCTGGTTTACTATCGGTTGCTGCTGTGGTGGGCTTACTAGGTGCTGCTGTGGTGGGCTTACTAGGGGCTGCTGTAGTGGGCTTACTACGAGCCGAGTCTTTGGATGGCTTTGGCTTAGATTTGGAGTTCTTCTTTTCCTCATCACTGCTAATTATAAAATCTTCATCTGAGGCACCATTGATTCTATTATGATCACCATTTGATACAGTTCCAATGGTGCCTGTATCTGGGTCATAGGGTTTGAAGTCTTCTTCTTTATCTTCTTCTATCTCACTTTCCTCGTCATTGTCAAAATTATATTTAACTTGAGCAGCTAAAAGAAAGGTTAATAAATCAAGTTGTTAAAAGAAAACTTTTTGTAAAGTCAGTTTTTTTTTAAAAGCAATAATAATTTTTTTTATATCATCATTGTGCCCTATAATAACAATAAAAACATTTTGCGAGAAATAGTATTCTCTTATCAATTAATAAAACCTATAGTTTATTGTCATGATTTCAAATGTTAGCATCGTAACAAATGAAATTAAGACGAACATTTTAAAAAATCACAATAAAATCTAGGAGATCTGGTACACACCAGCTGCTCTGCGGGCAGTCTCACGTGGTATGACGACATCTTGTTTGAAACTTGAACTCTCGTCTAAATCACTAACATCTGAAATATCCACAGACTCCTCACTGTCGGACCATGGGTTCTTCTTCTTCTTTTTGCCTTTAGTGGGAGATGCCTTTTTTTCTCTAGGAGCTTTAAACAAATAAGTTGACTCAACAAAGGCATTCAAAATAAAATAATAAGGAAGACATGTTTACCACCAGGTTAGTGGCCGCTAAGTTTTGGTGTATACAATTTAGGGGCTACAAGTTATGACCCCTAACTATAATTAATTTTGGCAGTAGGGTGAAATAATGCATGGATTAACCCTTTACTGGGAAGACGTTTTTCTATTTTCTATCTCCAAACGGGCAAGAATTTTCATAATTTTAGATATATTTAGGGTTAATAACGCTTCATCTTGGGTATTAGTGCATAGATTTAAATGAAATCAAATTCAAAATGAACGAAAAGAACTCACATTTGATTATTTACCTTTCTATTCTTATCATGTATTGTTTTTTTATTATTCCATGTGTGCACACACAAAAAAAATGTTCCAAAAAATGTGTAATAAGTCCAAACAAGCAGCACTATTTACAAGCAAAATGTCCAGTTGGACTGAAAGATCGGATATATGCACACTTCTACCACTAATGTTACAACCGATCAATTCCTCCGACACAAAGTCTTTTACTCTCATATAAATGTTTGATAAATCAAAGTCTGTAAACTCGAATAACGCAAACCATCCATTTGGAACACTAAAAAATTGAAAAATAATATGACAAACAAATGCATCAAAGAGAAAACTTGTGGAAATGCTGTCGAACATTTTCAACAGAATAAACAGGAAGTCAATTGCCTGAAGTCTCGTGATATTATAACCTATGGTTGATACCGACGCTTTGGGCCCAGTAAAGGGTTAACGATGAAATTTCATTTATTTATCTAGATAAAAAGGTGCGGAAGGGGTTTAAGCAGAGCTTTAATAGAACTGCTTGCACAGTTGGTGGAAAGGTTGGGAATTATAAAAAGTATACTATTAAGACTAGTGACAACTTTTCATGTGGGAACTCAAAAGCTACATTGTCACACTACATGTGTATGCTTTAGTAATGTCAAGCAGTGAAAATTATTTAAGATGCACATATAAACAAAGAGCCTCTGTTAACATGTGCCTACATAAACTGTTTTTTTTACATTAAAGCCAAGAATGACTGTCTTAAATCATTCACATTTTCAGCATACAGCCGTTAATCACAAAAAACTATTAGCACTTATACTGAAAGACCTAGGATTTTTTTTAGCAATGCAACTTAATGTGATTTGTCTAAAACATGGAAATTTAATACACTTATTCCTTTTCAGTTTACTTATGGAGAAAATGGGAGATTTCCTGGCTTTTTTTTTGTTTGCAAAGTTCAATTCATTTCTGTTTTTCATGCCTAAAATGTCCTATTAGGTTTACCTCATAGGAAATTAAACCAACCTATAAATCTTAGTAGCATCAATGTTTGTATTATTTATAAAGAAAATTATTTCTGGAAAACAGCAAATCAGATATTGTTATGCTAAAGTGAAACGTTAACATCCCACAGCATTTTCAAGGTAAAGGTTTTGGAAGTTAAATTGCAGTCATTATAAATCATTTCATTCAAAACAGAGTATTACCAGCTGTTCCAGAAGCACCAGCTCTCCCTACAGTGGCTCCCCCTCTAGACTTGCCACCACGAGCTCCTCTTGTCGCACCTTTGCCTCGGCCTGATGTTGTGGTCACTGCATTGGGTGACGATTCTTCTGTTTTTATTTCATCCAAAGAATTACCTTGGTCTGCTTGAGTGTCTTCATCCCCTGCCTCTTTCTTAATCTGAGGGAGTTAATAAAAAAATGTTTAACTATTTAATACACCCTAGAGCAGGGTTTCGCAACCTGCGGCCGTACGACCGCATGCGGCCGTGGGCATGACAATGTGCGGCCGTGGAAATCTGTTTCAATTATAATAACATGCGGCCGTCAAATATTTGCAATTTGGCAATTACGTAAAGTTGTAAACGAAATATCGAATATTCATTTACACTCTTAAGCGCTTGTTATTGTGAAACAAATTACGACTCCGGCAGCTGAATCATTAGCTGTAGTGTTTAGCGCTCAGACATTGAAATAGCTCTAGCCGAGTTGGTGTTAGGCTGCAGCTGTAGCTAATGAGGGCAGGCCTTTGAATTTCAGGCCGTATAATATTGAAGCGCGCCGAAACCGTGTGATGCAAACATTTCATGCAGTGTCTTATCTGCGGCGATGTGAAAACTGTCAAAGGGGACAATGCAAAAGCAACATTTTTGCCGACATGCATCACTCAACTATGTACAGTTACAAGGTGATCCAAGGAAGATCTGCGTGGAAAATCTAAAGAGGAATGTTCGACAAGAAACCTCGGTGCTGTCTGCTTTTGTTAAGACTACGAATAAGCGCAATGAAGCTTCCTATCGATTGGTTTATCGTCTCGGTGTCGCTGGAAAGCCTTATTCGTGAAAAGTTGTATCACGGATGTTGTTAAGTGCATTCATCCCGGTAAGGAAACGGATTATTCTTTGATTGCTCTGTCGCGAGATACCATGCAACGCCGTCAAAGTAATTTTGCCGAGCAGCTGAAGCTCTCCATGCAGGCAGAGATTAACAAGGAGGACAGCCTGTTTGCACTGGCTGTTGATGAATCTACGGACATTTCAGATTCAGCACAGCTACTCATATTCATTCGCTCACTATCCCCAACATTTGAATTGTGCGAGGATCTGTTCTCCATGGAGACACTCGTTACTCAAACTCGAGGAGAATATATATTTTTGGCAGTTAAAAAAGATTGCATCGACTCTCACGTTGATCTGAAGAACCTGCGAGGCATCTGTACAGACGGCGCGCCTGCCATGGTTGGTAAGCAAAATGGCTTCGTGGCTAGATTATGTGTTGAATGATCATGGTAATGACCAGCTCCTAAATCTGCACTGCATTATTCACCAGGAGGCGCTGTGTTCTAAATATGTTGATTTGGATAACATTCTGAAGAATGTGACTCGCATTATCCTTTTCATTCGCGCGAATGCACTTCACCACCGCCAATTCATACAAATTCTTCACACAAATGATTCGTCTGCTAAAATATTGTGTACCACACCAGCGTTCGTTGGTTGTCTCAGGGAGAAAAATCTCGCCGTTTTCTGCTGTTACGAATTTTATGCCACGAAATACAAGGACTGCGCACTGCAAAACCAGGCCTTCTTGACATATCTGACATTCTTTGTTGATTTGTTCATTTATATATTTTTATATCAACTGCCTCAACGAGACTCTGCAAGGCAAAGGAACAACAGTTTGCCTCATGCACAGAAGAGTACAGGATTTCTGTGACAATTGTCTGATACAAAGTCATATCCAACAGCTCAATCTCCATCATTTCCCGCAACTCACCGCTCTCATCGAGAGCCATGACATAGAAAAGATGAAATTCTGGCTGTGTCCTTTTCAGGCGTCCTCGAAGCGCTGTTGTTGGAATTCGCAGAACGTTTTCAGGATTTCGACAAGATCTCAGAAAATTTGAGACTCATTGCTTCTCCACATTTGGTTGAGACAGAGAGTGCGCCGTTGGATGTCCAAATGGACTGATCGAACTAAAAAATAACGCTCATCTTGTGAAGAAATTCGAGGATAAAAATGATCTACTGGAGACATGGAAAGTAGCTGTGGATTATCCCAAGCTTTGCGAAATATCAAGAAACACTCTAGTGTTGTTTGGAAGCACTTACGTGTGCGAAGCGTTATTTTCACGAATGAAATATCTCAAGAACAAATATCGCACCCGACTGGTTGACACCAATCTAATGATCTCCAGCGAGGGCCGGACTTTGCGCGACTGTCGGCAAACATCCCAGAGCAAGGCAGCCACTAATTTCTGGACACTGGACTGCTAAGTTACATGGACAGTGTTAGTGAAGCAGCTTATCAGTATCACTTATTCTATTACTGTGTTCTCAGCGTACGAATGCCACTTAATATACTCATGCTGTACGTGTGTGACATGATGTTAGGTTTACATGATAATGTTCAATAAAGTAGAAATATAAGAAAATATCGATGGAAATGCTTTTGTTTGTAATTAAGCACTGTGTTTGCCTAAAATACATTATGATTATGTCATTATTATCTCGCGTTGACTATAACGAGAGGTAAACTCTTGATAGTTACCGTTTCGCTTTTCAGTGAAAAAATTTTGGCGGCCGTAGCAAAAGTAATTTTTTGTGTGCGGCCGTCAATAGCCCAAAGGTTGCGCACCTCTGCCCTAGAGTATTCATTTTTATTTTTTTTTCAATTTTAAGTTATGTACTGAAAGAGCTTTCAGATATATTATAACTTTAAAAAAAACTTTCAATGAAATAAGAAGTTGCATGAAGAATTTTTTAAAAGGTATTTAATTTAGAATTTTGAAATAAAAAATTATATTATCTATGGCATTTCTACGCTAAAACTAACCTTATCTTTGAAGAGCTTTCTAGCACCTTCAGCCTTGTTCTTTACTGCAGAGCTTATCTTGGGAACAATTCTCCTGCCCATTGGAGATGGTAAAGTGTCCATCACAGCTTTTTTAGGTTTAACTTTTCCAATTTTTCCCAACTTTACTGGTTTGATATCCTTTTCCCCTTCTTTCTCCAGATGCTCCAATTCCTGTAAAAATATTGAAAGCCTTACAACAAAGAACTAAGCAGCCAATTCATTCTGTAGACTTGCCAAGAAAAAGAATCTGTATGTGGATTAGCACTGGGGTCGCTGGTTTAAGAATACATAACAAATATAAAGTTACCTCCAATGTCTTTGAAGACTCTTCATAATATCACAGTACATAAGAAAAAACGTTTAAATACAGATTTATACAGAAAATCCATTTTATTTACATATGAATACAGGCTGCTAAGGTCCAGTCCACCAGCATCTCTGTAGTGGCCTTTTTGCACTTGTACAACAGCTCTTTTGCCAACTGAAGTTAGCATTTCAATTGATGTTAGTTACAAGCAAGTTAGAATGAGTATAAACTTTCATGATTGCCCTTATTTCCTGGAAACATTTCTTTGACTATGGCATTAAAAAATCGGTATTGGCAAGAAAAACATAAGGTGGAAAATAAAACTGAAACTTGATAACTGAAACACCTGATTCCATAGAAAAGAAATTGGGCATGGATGTGGAAAAATTAACTGCTTTTACTTTTAGCAGCAGTTGTGTTTTTGGATAAAAATGTTTATCATCATTGAACCAATCAAATTTCAATAGCAAAGTGGATTTGGCATTGATGGCAGAATATAAATTACACCATAGGGCGATTGCCGAATAAGTGAGTGTTTTTTCTGCTAACTCTTTTTGAAAAAATTGAAAATAAATGTTCAGCAATATACTATTACTATTCTAATTACTATCACCCTCAAGCTCAGTTGCTGGAAAAGCTTTTTCAGTAGATCTCTTTACATATTTACCCATTTAATTAAGAAGTCACAGAACAACTGAATTTATAAGCCTCGAAAAATTAACTATTAAATAAATTTAATGAACGTAGAAAGATATAGAGATCGCAGTTTGCTTAGATAACAGAAGTGTAGAAAAAAAACAAGGAAGTGGCATCATTGAAATATCCACTGACTCCTGTCGTGCTTGACTTTTACTATTATATTTTATTGTATTTTAACACTTATGGATTTTAATAACCAGAGAAAAATTATAAAGGTTGGAAAATCAGAATTTTAAGGGGTTTGCCGAAAGGGCGGAATGTGGGGTAAAAAAATCTGTTTAACTCTGGACAAAATAGGAATGGTTGGCAAATCATATTCATATACTGTAAATAAAACAGAAAATTGACTAATCGCTTGTGTTAAAGCAGGGTTACCCCCTATCTTGCTTTTTTAATTTTTTTGACTCACGAATTTGGATCATTAGACTGAAGTGTTTTAACATGTATCATTTGTTTAAATAGATTTTCAGAATTATTTTATAAAATACTAGCAGACCCGTTATGTGTTGCAACAATCTCAGTAAAAATGAATAAATTTAAAGAAACCATTGAGTGGTATGTTTTAAAAACAATTATGCCAGAAACCTTCGCGGAAGTGTGCACACAAAAAAATAGTCCAAGTTTCATAGCAAACTGATAATTAAATTAATAATTAAAAAGCTTACAAAAGAAAAAACGATATTAATGGCCCTGGTCCCCAAAATGAGTGATAATTTTTTTTTATTGCCATTGTACTCCAGCTATATTTCTCAAGATCGTGTAAAATGAATGAGGAATACAATTATTAACGTTCAGTAAAAAAAAAGATTTTGGGCCTCCAGCTCCGAGGGAATGGACATTAGGAGTTCAGTGCCCTATAGTAATTTAATATAGGCTCTTAAGTTTTTATATACTAAGTTTGGTAAAAATCAATTTATTTTCTCATTATCTAACGCTTAAACTAATTTTTATATAGCTAGTATAGGGGAAAAACACCCTGACCCATTCGGTGAAAGATGTCTATTACAAAAACCTGTTCATTTTTATTCAGTTTCATCATGGATATATTTCTCAAGATCATTAAAAACTGAATGGCAAAAATATCTAAAATTTTAGGATATAGAAAAGGCCCCGAAGAAATTGATTGACATGAGAAGTTAAGTGTCCTTAAGTATTTTAATATGGTTTACTAAGTTTTTGTATACAAAGCTTAGTTAAGATCCATTCATTTACTCAGTAGCTAACGCATAAACTAATTTCTCTATAGCTCATATTAGCAAATAAATAAAGGTACAAAAGGATTTTTTAAAACCACGTTTTTTTTATAAGTGTACTAAAAAGAAGACAATAATTTAAAACTTATCTGTTCAAGTACTTTGGTTTAATATGACTAAAAATGTTGGGCGGGTGTTTGGTATAAAAATTAAAGATTTATAATTTAGAAGGCAAAAGAGAGATCTATCTATAAGTGAGAGATTGAGTGAACTGCATATGTAAACCCTCTTAAGTGCCGCCCCCCACCCCCCCCCCTTTACACGTTTTAGTCATATTAAATCAAAGTACTTGAACGTAAAAGTTTTAAATTATTTTCTTTTCTTTTTATTCCACTTATAAAAACGTGGTTTTTAAAAATCCTTTTTGACCTTTATTTATTTTATTCTTTTTAGTCCACTAATAAAAACGCGGTTTTTTTAAAATCTTTTTTTACCTCTATTTATTTTACCAAACAACTCATCAGCACCCCCCCCCCAACATTTTAATACCACAGCGATGAGGTCACGGGGTGAACTTGGCCCGTGAAATCTTAACTACGGCAGACGGATACAGATGCTTATATAGAGATAAACTAAAAAATGCATTAATTTAATTACGGTACATTCATCGATCTGAAATTTTGATACAATGTATTGAATTCCAAGATCTATCTGTGGTAAAATTTTGAGCTCTCTAGGACCATCAAAGTGGTTTAATTTTACGTTGGAAAATTTGAAAAAATTGCGGACAGACAGACAACACGAAAGCAAGTTAATAAAAACCTGGTAAAAATGACATTAAGAGGCTCATTCAGTGCAAGATATAAAGTTCAAAACACCTGTTCATTTCAATATGGATAATAATGGATACATTTATCATTAATTTTTAAGATAGTTAATAATTGAATGGGGAATAAAATCTTACGTTTAAGACAAAAGGTATTTTGGGCCCACAGCCCCAAAGGAATGGTCATTAGGAGTTCAGTGCTTTATAGTATTTTAATATTGGAGTTCAGTGCCTTATAGTATTTTAATATTGGCTATCAAGTTTATATATACAAATTTTGGTTAAGATCCAACAATTTACTCAGTAGCTAGCGCTTAAACTAATTTTTCTATAGCTCAAATAAGCAAAAAATGACATTATGGGCCCCCGGAGCCCCATGAGTGTTAAATTTAGGAAAAAAAAGTTGCCAGTTGCCATCCCGGGAGCGTACTCAACAGTCTCCAAAAGTTTCATGATGATCGGATAAATGGTTTAGTCAGCTATAAAGGACATGCACACACACACACAGACATACTTCCATTTTTATATATATAGATAATTGCAAGTCTCTTTTATGTTTGTCCTGGTACAAATATACCTCTAATGCAACAAGCAAGGCATCAAGATCATCTCTCCACAAGTCTTTGGGGGATTTCTTACGTAAACGTCTGAGTTCATCAGCCTAATAAAGGGGGAAAAGTTTTAAAATACGTTTTAAAATGTACATTTAGAAGTGCGGTTAAGAATGATAGATTTTTGTTAGTAATGCAAAACATTAATCATCTTTAGAATAGGTTCATTGAAGATTGAATTAAACCCTGCTTTTACCTTAACTGATTTTATGTTTTAGCTTATTTCCTTATACCCAGAAATAATTAAATTTCCTGAATGAGACTTAATAGTCTTATGCTAAGCCAGAGTGTCATTTAAAATTTTTAAGGATAAATTGATCATCAACAGAATGACTACTTATGGCTTTATTTTTGTGCAAAATCAAAGAAAAAGAGGAATTTAATTTTTTTAAATATGACTTACTTACACCACATAACAATTCCACTTAACATTTTGTGGGTTAAAAATAGACATTAGCTTACCTTGAGGTCTCTCTGTTTCACCAACTCATCCTTTTTCTCTTTAGTAAGATTCCACAATGGCATTCCAAGAATATAGTTATAGTCTGGCCCAGATGTGTCTTCTTCTTCCTGTTCAGTGTCTAGTAAATCATCCTAATAGAGTAGGTAATAGACATTCAGGCTCAGATATTTATTATACGTTCATGAGTTAACTAATGTAATTCTAAATATAATTTATTAAGCAAAGGAACAAAATTCTCATTTCTCCTATCATCTGTTGCTTTGATCATTTTAATATTATTAAAGCTACACAAAAAAAACCACAAATATACAATGGTAATGTGAAGGCATATGAATGTATATATATACAACAGATGTTGCATTTTAGTAATAGGAAATCTTAAACCCTGGCAAGATATTAATTCCTAAAAATTAATAATGTAAAATATTAATTTTAACAACTTCTTCCAGGAATTCCAACAATTTTATATAAATATATGTGTAACAGAAAAACAATAACACACACATCCATTTATGTATAAGACTTACTGTCTTATCTCCATCCTTGTTTGCAGCGGAAAGGCAAAATAAATAAGAATTATATATAAATTAAATAGCTTAAAAAATATTGTATACATCACATTTGCTTAGTATTAAAGTACCAATAATGTTAAATGCATACTTTTCCTTTGTTCTGGGCTTCTTTCCAAGCCTTGACTGGATCAGAATCATAACCTTTTCTCACCAAGGTCTGAATAAGTTCTTTCTTTGGTTTATTCTCTGAAGATCAAAAATATGGGATGCTTATTTAAACATGTAAATCACAACACACATATCCAGTTGTTCTCAACCTTTTGAGATTCACAGACTATCTGAAGAAAGTGTGTCTTAGCCGCGACCCACTACTGAAAATTTCACTACTGCCATGCTGGAAATGTATATATAAAAATAGACTTTGTATATAAATAGTTACTAGCATACATGTTAGTAAAAATATAATAAAATGCTACGATTTGAGCGCTCAAAAAACAATATTGAATGGAAACAGATTGTAATGTCTTTCTTTTATAACAAACAAATGTCACTTAAACTTCACTTTTGGCGCCCTTGAGAAATAGGGAAAATACTAAATTATACAGAATAAATTGATTATTGAAGGATTAGTCGTCGGCGCCCTTGGCAACTGCCCCGATGACAAGTCATTGTTACGCCTCTGCTAGCGCTATACTTACAGTGTTATTTAATTCTTATTGCTCAATTTAAAAAAATACTTCATTATTAGAAATTTATCTTTGTGTTCAATCAATTTAATTAAATTATTACATAGATTCTAGTGAGACATCATGTGATTTCCGTTTGAGCTAAATTAAACATAGAATCATATTGTTTTCGGCGCTATGCTATCGCCATTGAGTGATTAAAATTAATAAATGTGTGCGCCTTTTCGCGTTTATAATTTTTGAAAAATTAAAATTTCATCCTTTGCTTGCGGACCACTAGTGGTGCGCGGACCACAGGTTGAGAACCACTGCTCTAATCAACTAATACTACTAAAGCTATAATAAATAAAAATAATACCTGCTGATACCTGTGGTATGTTAGATTCTTAATGTGCATTAACATGTAAAATGGGGTGGGCCATTATTAAAATAGGGTCTGAAATAAGTCTGGTGGAGCATTTAGAAAAGGTTAGCTTGTGAATGTGTAAGGTGCACAACTTGCACCTTTTTTCAAGAAACCAAAGATGGTGGGAAGTTCAAGTATTGATCCTGTCGCAATCATTTGGCGGTTGATTTCTAGCATTTCATAACAAGGTGTAGCTGAATTATCTCTAAAGATAATAATACAAAAAACTAAACCAGAGGGAAAAACTAACCAACAACTATTGTTCCTTCGATTTTCTCCATGATGAACCTTGCTATGTTGTCCATCTTGAGAGACTCTGCAGACAACATTCCTTCCAAGTAGTCTTTTCTGCGGTGGTAGTAGTCCATGCGAACAGTGTAAAATTCTTTTAAGATTTCCTCTACCTTGTCATAGCGCTTAATACAACCCTCACTGTTGAACAGGACCTAAATAACAGAGTGATAGTGTTAACAGCAAGGCAAAAACTGTCTTTATATAACTAATTCATATTTAAACCCAACAAGCACAGTTCTTCAAGATGACTCAATTTTAAAATATTTTATGTTCCTCAAAATTTTCAGCATTTCTAATTTTTTTTAAACTTACCATACTATTGGTGGAAATGGTTGAGGACAATTTGAAGAGCTTGTGGAGACCTTCTTGCTCATATTGTGCCAGTTTTTCTGCGGCCATCTTGACAACAAACTTGACAGTAGAGTCTGTGTTGTATTCTTTGTAATCTCTGTAAAAGAAATTGGAGTTGCCAAAAATAAAAATTTATTTTGTTTACATTAGTGTTTCTATGTTTAACCTTGTTTACCTCCCAATGTTACACAAGACTTGAGCTAACATACAGTCATGCTGGGATCAAAACTCCATTACATATGTAAATGATTATATAAAATATACAAGAAATGTTTTGAAATTAGGGCTGGTACGGATTAAACAATTTTGTTTGAATAATTGGGAAAAAATTTAATTGATTAATTATATTTCTATAACGCATATTTAGATCCTGTTAAGTCGCAGGCTCCCAAATTTTGTGACGCAACACTGCAAAGTCGGGCTGCCATGCAAAAAATAAGGAAGAAAAACACTTTTTGTTTACATATGCTCGTCTAAATAAATAATAATAATACGTGGTAAAAGTATGTAACAAATAAAAAATATTAATTATTAATAAATTGGTGAAAAAAATAGAAAGATTTTCTTAGATTTTAATCGAATTTTAATCGATAATTTCCGCAGCCCTATTTCAAATATTACAAACTTCACTCGTAGGTCACCTGTAATAATATAAGTGTAACTAATTTAATATACTTTAACTGTTGTAAAAAGGTAAATAAATTATATATTAAAATACTGACGTGATAACAGCAGGCTGCTTTTCTGTCCCATGCAGCATGACTTCCAAAACATCTTCTTTGTAATTCTGAGTCCATGTTCTGACAGGCAACTCAGTGATCTCTACAGTTGATTCATTGATGACAGAAATTTCACCATGCACAGCATAACGACTGTCAGATCCAATTTCTTCTATAACTCCTTTAAACCCTTTGTAAGAAGGAAGCTGAATAGAAAATTATAAAAGATACACTATCATAAAATATTTTTTAACACATGGAATTCAAGTTAAATTAAGTTTCAAAAACCCTAAATAAATAAACTGATTTTTTTTTGTAAAGTTTAATTTCAGGCTGAATGAGAATTTGAAATAAAGAAATTGCCATTTAATTACTTTTTAGTAGTGCTGTTAACGATTAATTTAAATTTAATCGTTAACTTTTGAAAAAAGGATCATGACAGATGTGCTAGAAGACCATGTCGGAACAGTCAGCATCAGAGGGAGAAGTATAACCAACCTACGCTTCGCCGATGACATTGACGGCCTAGCTGGTAGCGAGGACGAACTAAAAGAATTCCTCGCAAAGCTAGAGAAAGCAGCAAAGGTGTACGGCATGGAAATCAACGCAGAAAAGACCAAGGTCATGGCTAATAGTAAATTCACAAGGGAGATTCGGATAAACGGGCAAAAACTCGAAGAAGTCTCCACCTTCAAGTATCTAGGGGCCATAATATCCGACGAAGGCTCAAAGCCAGAAATTCTTGCCAGAGTAGCCCAAACAATGGCAGCATTGAGCAAATTAAAGCACATCTGGCAAAGTAAGAAGCTCTCCCTGAGATCAAAGATCCGGCTAATGCGCTCTCTAGCGATGTCAGTCTTTTTGTATGGTTGTGAGGCTTGGACGCTCACTGCAGACCTCCAAAGAAGAATAAATGCGATAGAGATGAGATGTTTCAGAAAGATATTGAACATCTCCTACACAGCACACATCATAAATGAAGCGGTCCGCAACAAAATAAGTACTGTCATTGGCCCCTACGAGGACCTACTCACATCAATTAAGAAGAGGAAATTACGATGGTACGGACACGTGACAAGAACTGGAGGTCTCGCAAAAACCATATTACAAGGCACAGTCCAGGGAGGAAGGAAAAGAGGCAGACAAAAGAAGAGATGGGAGGACAATATCAAAGAGTGGACCGACCTGTCATTCAGCGACTGTCAAAGGGCAGCACAGGACCGTGACAAATGGCGTGTGTTAGTGTGCAGTTCACGATGGTGCCCCAACGACCCAACAACGGGTTAAGGGATAGTTCAAGTTTTGAAAAATTAAGGATTAATTATTTGTTAATTTTGATTAAAGCCAAAAATTAAAATTTATGATGTCATAAGTAACACTTATTTAACGTTCTTGTTGAAAATGTAAATAACACTGGAATGTCTAATTTATATGTCATCTTTAACCAACTACGCAAAAAGACAAGTGTGTTGACATTATTTGGTTCAAGTGATGAGCGGGTCTAATTGACAGTATAACCAGCCGAGCTGAACAATCATTCACATGGAACTTAGGTAACTGTATGCACAAAACGGTCTTGGCAATTATTTGGATATCGGTGTTCATTAAGTTTCCACCATTGTTGATGGTTAATGAATTCAGGAACTTTCATCTCCATTTTGTAACGCAGTTATTCATCAGAAGAGCTGTCGTCATTTTCTGTCAGAATCCATTACTGCCATTAGCTTAATGCGCTTTTCACATGGTTTGATAAGTAGGCGAAGTGTTAGAACCATGGTAGGCAAATGATTTCTCACAATAGATACAATAAATTTAATCAACATTTTGAACATTCCCATCAGTCAATAGTTAAAAACCAAAATGTTCGTGTAATCGTCAGGCAATTTGTTACATTTTGTATGATCTATCGGCCGCTATTTTTAATTATTATTTCTTTTTTGCTTATTGACTTCCAATAATTTTTAAGTGATGAGTCGATTAATCGTTAAAAATTAATTTCATAGTTAAAATTTTTTAACGATTAATTGAGAAATTAATCTTTAATTTCCGCAGCCCTACTTTTTAGAACATAAATTTATAGAATTAGTTAAAATATTCTTCAAAAGCAAACAAATCTGAAGACAGATACACAAATTGCATTTATATAATAACGAGCAAGAAATGATGCTTAAAGAAATAAAGTACCATTGGTAAGGGCTCCTCATCATCAAGTAATCTCTTGATATTTGCAACTATCTCACGCACATCATAATTTGGAATCTTGGTGGACCATCCAGTTCCAATGCCCTCAGCACCATTGACAAGAACCATAGGGATAATGGGAATATACCATTCTGGCTCTATCCTTTGGTTGTCATCGTACAAGTTGTTAAGCAAAGCATCATCATTGGCATTAATCACATGACGAGCCAAAGGGCTGAGGATAAAATAACCTCAAACATTAACTTAAAATGGAATTGTAGTGGGTTTTTTTTTGGTCTCTATTATTAAAAAATGGAATGCACTTCTTTTGCCAAATAACGATTTACCAGATCTTCGTTCTTTTTTTTAATCTAAGTTACTACCAATGATAAAATAACACTCACTGCTTCGCTTAAAATTGAAATTCTGAATATGAATTAAAATAATTTTGTAGTTGAAGAAAATTGTGTGTACTGTTTTAAATAGCCACAACTGGGGTAGATTTATGATGTTTTAAATGAAGTTTTATCTTAAAAAGACCCCTTTTTAAACAAGCATTTACCTTAACATGGTGAAAATGTAACGAGGGCTGGCAGCATCTTTGCCTCCATGAATTCTTGTACCAAACTGTCCCAGTGGTTGAAGAAGATTCAAGTTATTGCTGCCCACAAAGTTTTGGGCCAAGTTAATGATGGTTGACATCAAAGAAGTCTAGAATTTGAGATAATTCATTTATTATCATCTTGATGCATTAAATCTATTTTAAAAATTTTGGGGTAAAATGTTAAAAACAATGAGAAAGCATTAAATTGAAAAGACTCTTTACATATATATATATATATGAAAATGGAAAAACAATCCAACTAAACCTACCTCACCATGATGGTAGGCAGACTGCTCAGCAACTGAACCAGCAAGCTGAGCAACCTTAAGTTCTTTATTTACCAGGTTTCTCTTGATGCAAGTGAAGATTACCTTCCTCTGACCTTTATTAAGGTAGTTAAATTATTATTATATGAAATACATTTTAGGGGTGGATGAATGAATCAATAGAATTTATGTGCTGGGTAAACTATACAGTCCTGTTTACTCCTGACTTTTTATCAGTGGTTTTCAGCTTTCAAACAGAGGGTAGAATGGTCAATAAGTAAGGTACCAGCGATAATTATGCAAGTCATGTCACAAAATTCACAATACTACTTTTATTGCATTGTACAAAGGCACATGAATGAACAAAAAAAATATTAAAATCATCAACTATTTAGGATTTCGGTAAGCCAAACATGGCACATACAGATTCGCCTGGCTGATATGCAGTTTGTCTGATTAAGATGCATTCCCTGTCAGTTACATTTTGTGGGCTGGACTTTAATTCAAAGGGACATTCCAGTGATAAGAAGAACGTTTCAATAATTTCTTTTGAAATAATAATTCAGATGGCGAGCACTTTATCCCGGCAACATAAGAAGTTTCATATTGCCCTTCTAAAAAATAATTTATTGAAATCACAAAGCCCAGTGACTGTCTTTCAATTGAAATGTTGAAGATGTAAACATTTTAAAAATTACAGAATATAACTTTTTCAGGCTTTTATAAGTCATAAAACTAATTTTAGAAACTACTGTTTATAAGTAAACTGGTTTAACTATATACATCTAACAGATTCAGAAGTTGAACAAAAAAAAATGTCAGAGATTCTATTTCATTCTAATGTGTCTCATTTCTAACTTATAATATTGTAGAAACACACCTGGTTTAAGCCCATCCAACAAACAGGGTATTGATCTCACAATATCCATGTTGCTGAACAAGATCAACTCCCTGTTGACAAAGTCACTGAATGTAATGCTGTGGGTTTCTTTTCCATAAAGATAAAGCTGAAAGTGGAGGAAAACACATAATACCAGTGACTTTTAAAAATATGACTTAAAACTTCATCAACACGTCTTCAGATGCTAAGAAATTATTCAGATGCTAAGTTTGGTTATTCTCAGCTAAAAGTTTCTTTTTAAAAAAATGTCCTTACACTATCAAACACTTAATTAAATGCCACACACCTCTGGTAATCCCATTTCAGCTCTTCTCTTCTTCTCTACCATATGATTTGTTAACCACTCTTTCCTCTCCTCAATCTTCTTTTTACTGAAAGCTAGATTAAGAGAGGAATCATCTTCAGTCCCACCATATTTGAAAGGAATCCTGTGTCGTTCCATGTCACTGAAATATTCCTTGGCCTCTTTTGAAGTAGAGGTACCCAAACCTAAATGATTGTATGAAATATCAAAATTTTTAAAAATAGGTGAGGATTATTCTCCTATCAGCAAGTATCTTTGAAAAAAAAATTCAAATAAAAAGCTCATAATTATGGAAATGAGAACCTTAACTATACATCGATAAGTGACCTAATAATTTAACTAATTTATTTTATCAAGTGACTTATTCGCAACTGCTAATCACTTGTAATACACAGTTGGACTGCAAGATCATTTGAAAGTAGAAATTAAAAAAAAACCTTTGTAGTACTTGACTTTGTATGTATGCCAGTTGTCTGTTGCTTTTTTCCATTCTTCAAACTCCGGTAAACTATAAAATGATAACTCGGTCTTGCCTTTGCTTACCTTAATCAGATCAAGATAAATTGTCAACAAAAAAACACAGAAATAGTTATAAACATCATTAAGAGGTAAAGACAATGAATAATTTTATTAATTCATTAGTGGCTAAGGATTATTTCAATTCAGAAGTAAAATTTCAAAACTATCACAAATAATACTCAAAAGCAAACCACACAAACCTTTACTATAGGTGTAATAAATTCCTCAACAAAGTTGTGTCTCAGTAAACTAGGCCAAAAGTGGTGGATAAAGTTAATAACTAGGCCTTTGATATGAGAACCATCTTGATCCTGATCTGTCATGATCATCATCTTGCCATAACGTAGTGAGCTGAGTTTGTTGGGATCATCATAGTTTTCTTTGAAATGCAGCCCCAAAATTTTAATGATGTTGTTGATCTCAGCATTGTCAAGGATCTTCAAAATGGATAAATAAAAAATCAACATTAAAAATTGTAACAAAATATTTTCACATCTGGTGATTTTGTTGTTTAAATTATCCGAGGAATAGTTAAATAAATAAATATTTATTTATTACATACGGACCTGTTTGTGTGTTGCTTCCCTCACATTAAGAAGTTTACCCCTGAGTGGGAAGACACCGTAGCGATCCCGACCAATCACACCAAGACCGGCCACAGCCAGAGACTTGGCTGAGTCTCCTTCAGTGAGAATAAGGGTGCAAGAATGAGAGTTCTTAGTACCAGCATCGTTCGCGTCATCAAGTTTAGGTATACCTTTGAGCTTGGAGTGTTTGGAGGCGTGACATTTCAAGTTTAGCTGGGCTTGTGCTTTGAATTTCATCCAGGACAAAATACTTTCCACAATGCCACATTTGCTTACCTGTAAATTCATAGGAACTCTTAGGTAGGTTGACCAACTAGCAAAAGGGCATTAATTTAACAGATAATGCAAATACACTTAACACAGAAAAATTATAATTTAATTAGTTACTTCATGTAGTTGAGAATGTCACCTGTTTGATAAAATTTTCTGAAAGTTGGCACTTAGAGCCAAAAGACTTGGCTTGCTTTGTCATATTCTCTTTGGTCTGTGAGTCGAAGGTTGGGTTCTCTATAAGGCAGCTGACAAACACCCACAAGTGATTTCTAACCTAAGAGGCACAGAAAATCTCATTAGATATAACTGTAAATCTCTCAAAGAATACAATAATGTGTGAAAGGCAAAGCAGACATAATAACTCCTTGTTTTGTATTACAGTAGCCAGACATAAAGATAGCACACTTTCCAAATTATTTTTCTGTCATTAAACATGATTCTTGCAATTTTGACTAATCAATCAAACCCCATGAGTAGGGAGACTGTACATTACCTGGAAAGGCTTGATGTTAATTCCGCCTTTGTTTTTCTTTCGTACTACTTCAATCAGCTTACTAACACATTGTTCTGCAATGTAATCAACGTGCCTGCCACCCTGTTATAAAAGAAAGAAGTTATGATGTAAAATTTTATCAAAAAGGCAGCATACCCCAATGACATATCTATTATATCCTCAGGAATTTATTTTTGCACCATAAAACATCTGAGAACTGTAATTCTAAAGAAGCAATCTAACTACAGATTGCAATGACACAGCTCAAAATTACCTTCGTAGTTGCAATACTGTTCACAAAACTGACTTGCTGGAAACCCTTGTCACTCATGGCAACAGCCACCTCCCATCTATCATTAGAAACTTCATGGACAAGCTTGAGTGGTGCACCTGCTTCATCAACACGCTCCTTCAGGTATAAGTCTATGTAATCTTTGAAATTTTTTATCTGCATTTTGCAAGATAAATAATAAGAGTTAAATATGAACTTCAGCTCTAATAAAATTAATATCTAAAAAAGAAATCAATCCCTGGCTTATATATATTAGTTAATTAATTATGCCATAAATATTCCCTTGGTTTCATTTAAATATTATCCAGAAATTAAATTCAATTAAAGACACTTTTAAAACATTAAATATAAGTGGGAATCTTTCTGTAATTTATCTCTTAATAATAATACAAAGTTTAATCTTCATTCCCTTTTAAGTTACACTTTAACCGTTTGCCCCTTGGAGTCGCCGCTATCGGTAGACCCTTACAGTCGCCGAGAGTCGGCCGATTTTGGGTTGTTTCGTTGCAGAGCCGATCCAACTTTTTAAGTAGCTATTTTATACTATCTTTAACTCTCACATAGAAGAGCTATAAATTCACTTCCTTTTACTTTTTATTTGATTATTTTTGGAGGAGTCTAGGTTTTTTGGTAAAATTTTGAAATTGGTGGTTTTTGTGCAAATTTTTTCCCAAATGGATGATATTCTGTGAATGTTTAGGGATGCTAAAAGGTGCAATTATTAAAGAAATAATTAAGATTTATGGTGTATTTCTGGATTTTTTGAAAGTGAAAGTTGTTTATGTTCAAATTGACGTATTTTGACCTCAGTAACTGGGATGTTGATACTGAAATCTGATTAAAAGTCCGATGATGCTTTAGGCTTTGACAACATAGACAAATAGGTCCAGACAATAGGGCCAGTGGCAAAAATACCACATATGTTTCTTGATTATGGATTTTATTGCAGATTGTGCACTAAACATGAATTAGAACCATTTGTAGGCAGTCTGTAGGGCACATGAAGCTGTTTATGGATGTAATTTGTGCCAAGTTAGACTTTATAAAAGAAAATATTTCTCACTATCCCATGCAGACTTGTTGCCAACTTCTGTCACCAGCACTTCAGGTCACTTAAAATTTTTTTTTCATTTTTTAAAAAGGGTGTTTGCTAATAAATTTTCTGTCATCTGATACTTTGTCCATATTTCTTTTATTTAAAAAAATTGACTTTAATTGCTTTAATAGTTTTATTTTTGTGAATTTTTAAAAAATGTATGTTTGCGAATATGACGGAGTTATGCACCTTTTGTCAAGGAAAGCCTGTGTGTGGCTTAGTATTTGCCTAAGGGCGAAAGGGTTAAAGTTACTTCATTACTCCCCTATCACAAAGGGAAAGAACTGACCGGCAAACGTTTTCCATTTAGATAAACTTTGACTCCCTTTGCACTTGCAGCAATATCATAAGCTCTTCTGGTAAAAAGGGCAACAACATCATCATCCAATTTCTCCATCTTAAATTTCTGAAGGTCTGGGTAGAAAGTAACACTGGTGAAATCTGTATCTTTGGAATCAGTGATGGTAGGTTCTTTTGTCTTAGACATATTGTCAGCCCAAGTCTAAAATTAACAGAATGAATTAATACCACCTTGGTCAGATATGTAAGAAATTCTAGTTAACTCAAAATTAAAATAAAGGAAATAGAACATTCAGACTATATGTACAAATTTACAGAGGGACATTTATTACATTATAAAATATTTTTTACCAACATTGCTCAAAAATAGTCCTTAAAAATTTGTATGTCCCAAAATTTTCCTCCTCCAAAAAAAAATTAAGTGTCCATTATAATCTTAAAATTTCACACCACCTTTAGACTTTACATAATAGGTACAAGCAATAATAAAAAATGACAAATAATGAACATTTAAAAAAGACAAGACTCCATATGATTGAAATGTTATCTCTTCAGGTGAAGAAAACTGAAAAATAATTTAACAGTAGCTATTAGAAATATAATTAGCTAAAAGTAACTTGGATCTTAATTGAAAAAGGTACACAATAATCAACACCCACTTACAGAAAGAAGCATTTTTTATGCATAAGTCATACGTAAGAATTAAGGTTGTTAACGGTTAACCGGTCCTCAGATCAGGACCGGTCTTATTTAATCAGGATCAGTTAACCACAAATTCAATAAGCCCCCCGCAACTTCAAAAAGCCCCAACTTCAATAAGCCCGTAATAGCTTTTTCCCAGGAGTTCTGTTTTTGTTGTGTTCAGTTGACTTCAAATCGCTTTCTCCCTATTCTGGTATCTAAATAATATACACGTCATCACTATTAGTCTACTTCGCCTATGGCTAAGGAATGCTTTTTTTTTAAATTTTAATTTGCTTAGTTGTTGAGGCACTGTATGAGAGCTTCATGAGAACCACTCTCAACACAAAGGGATGAACAAGTTACGGAGTTTTCTAGTTAGTGATAATGAGGGTGGGGGGAGGGGGGGAGGAGGCTAGAAGGCTTGAAAGTTCTTTGATGTTTATATAAAAGGAAGCCTCTTGCTTTGAAGTACCAATACAAGACCGCGCGAAGAGATACCTTCCCTCCCCTCCCCCACTGTTACACATCTACAGTGGGTTGGGGGAAGGAACATTTTTCTTTTTAAATAGAGTCAGAGCAAGCCTTGGAAAATGGCTGGCGAGTGTAGCTCAACCCCACCCTATTGGGTGGGGTCGTGTGCCCAGCGAAAGTCAATAATTCTGGGAAGTTGACGAGTGAAACATAATAGGGTATTTAATTTAAATAAATTCCATCTTATTATCACTGTTTACTCCGTTTTATCAGGACTGGTTAACTGTAACTTCAATTAGTCGGTATATTAGCTTATTACGTGGTATATTAGCTTATTACCCGGAGTTAATTTTTTGTTGTGTTACGGCAGAATACCAGAGCCAACACGCGAGCGACCGTGACGTCAAAATCAAAGCGTTTTCTTAATAATAATAATATCCTTTTCAGTAAAACGGGCTTTTTTAAAAATGATTAACCGGTCCTCAAAAACAAACTGACTTGACAACTATTTATAATATGCCGTTTTATTACTATTATTACATAAAAATTAAACATCATTAGTTTAATTCTTTGTTGGGGATTTTGAATCCGCTGTTTTGACAGCAACACTAGAGTCGTTACATCACGGGCTCTTTGATGTCAAATTAAACGACGCGATGGGAAAATTTGATCCATTCTCTTGTTGGTGCACTAAACATGGTATAAATTGTATAAATACGGAGCGGCTAACCGGTCTTTTTTTTAAAAGGTTAACCGGTCCTCAAAAACGAGCGGTCTTAACAACCTTAGTAAGAATAGCTTGATAAATTATTACCTGTTTAAAGGCACGCCTGTATTCATTGCAAGATGTCTCAACAATAAATTTTGTACTAAAGATGTTACACAACTTAGCACCATAGCCATTTCTACCACCTAAAACATAAGAAAGATACATTTTAAATAAGAAAAACCCTTAGAGCTGAAAAGAGGAAGATTTTTATAAGCCTTACATTTACTTTGCCAAAAATGTAAACAGATTACTTTAGAAATAAATACACAATTATATTTAACTTGGTATTTAAAGAATTCTTTGTGAATCAAACTGAATTATTTTAAAAAACTATAATGACTTTCTGGAAGAAGTGCATTTTTGTAGTTAAGTTTAAGTGTGTCTGCTGAAAACACTAATGCGATTAAGATGCAGATAATAAGTAGATAATAAGTGCATGTACATTAAATGTTACAGTTCCCATGAATTCATTATTTCCACTGCATACTACTGCCAAAAAATAATTTTTACATGTTACATACCTGTGACTTTTTTTTCACTGTCATCATAATTACTAGAGGTAAGTAGATGACCAAAGATCATAGTAGGCACATACATTTTTTCTGTCTTGTGTTCAACAACTGGGATTCCTTTGCCATTATTCCACACCTTGATCTTATTGGATTCTCTGATAGTAAACATTAAAATCAGCCACAAACTAACCACAAAGAAATTTTTTGGTTTATCATTTAATCATTTTTTTCTAAACCAGAAACATTTTTTAATATTAGAACAAAGGAAAATTAATCCATTAATAATCAAAACTCACGGATCTATCTCAATTTTAATACAGTCCATCTTGGGGTCTCTCTGTTTATTATCAGCAGCATTTACTGTACAACATTAGAAAATATTAAAATAATGCAAATATAAATTAGTTTTCCAGCTCAAAGAACTAAAATATTTTAAAACTTATTTATCCAATATAGAAAGGGGGGAAAAAACTATTAAAATTATGATTAAAATTTCAAGCTTCTACTCATCAGGTCATCCAGTGTGACCTGCCTTGCGCCATTTAGAATTTAGTGCTGTAAATAGATACCCATCTGAAACCATAAATTGAAAAACCCTGAAATTAAATTTGTAATTTCATAATACAGTAGAACTCGGTTAAGTCGACGGCCTAGGGATATGCCAAGAGGCGTCGAGCTAACCGATGATCGAGTTAAACGAAAACCAATATGGCGCAAAATACTAACATGTGCTTGAAATTTCTTTATGTACATGATAAGGTTGTAAACGGTTATCCGGTTAGCTGTAACTTCGGTATAAGCCTATTATGCAGAGTTAATATTTTGTTGTGTTATGCAGAATACAAGAACCAATACACAAGCGACCGTGACATCAAAGCGAGCGACTGTGACATCAAAACGTTTTCTTACTATTCCGGTCTATAAATAATATACACGTCATCACTATTAGTTTAGTTCGCCTACGGCTGAGGAAAGTTTTTTATTTTTTTATTTTTACTTTGCTTAGTTGTCGAGGCTCTGTACGAGAGCTAACACACAACGCACGTATGATATGAACAACGGTCAAAGTCCAGGCAGCGACTGTTATTGTTACTATTTATATTACCAGAGTCATTTGAAAGACGTAGCAAAGATACAGGGCGATTAATTGGTCCTCAAATTTGAGTTCCGTCTTTTAGTGACAGTTTTCCTACAAGTTAAAGGCATTTGACGTAAGATTACCACATTAATATCAAAACTGATATTTGCTTTAAAAAATGTGTACGGATAGTGAACGATTTTTTAAATTATTTTTTTTAAACTCTTAGTTGACGAGAACTAACACACAGTGCGGCGATATTAAAATGTAAACAACATTCAAGGCCGCAAGGAGTAGGGTTGCCAACTCTCCCATTTTTGCTGGGAGTCTCCTGGAATCGGCTTTCTTGTCCCGTCTCCCAGTTAACTGTAACCCGGGAGATATAAATTGTAATATGTTAAAATAATTGTTTTGTTTAAATTTTTATGTTTGCAATTCTATAATCTCCCGGGTACGAGGTTGTGGGAGTTGGTAACCCTAGCGAGGAGTATTACTATTCAGCGCAAGAGAGCTGAAAACAAGCGGGCTGTGACATCACATGTTCTTTGAAGTCACCATCAGACGGCGCGAGGCGAAAATTAAATAATTGATACTCTCTTAATTGCTTTTTGCCCATGATGTCATACAAAACAAGCCCCCGCTTCCCTCTGCGCGTCTTCCTTCACACACGCTGCGTGACCCAGTTCTTCTACACACGCCAAGCACGGCCTAAATGGGGACAAAGCGTGTTTTCGCTCGCGCCGTTGGCTGGATGTCAGTAATAGTGCAGTTGAACCGCGAAAATACGGTGTGAGATGGTGAAATGGCATCGATAACATTTTCAAAAGCTGGCAATTGGTCATGGGGATCGAGATAACTAACGCTAAGTGGCAAATTTGGTCCTCTTTTGTGCTCAAGGCATTAGGGTTTGGCGACTTAAAATAATCGATTTAACCCATGAGAAAATGCAAAGACAAAGAGAGAATTTGGCGGTTCCAATAAAAAACGTCGACTCAATAGGGTTGGCGAGTGAACCGGGCTCGAGTTAAGTGGGTTCTACTGTATGCAAATTTCATAAGGCTAGTTTCATTCTGAACTCCAAACTGCCTAATAAATTTATATTATACTTAATTCTTACCAAGTATTTCATCAAATATTTTGTAGAGGCCGGGTACAAATGTAATATCCTTTTGTATCATCTTATTGTTTTCTGGATCCATCACCCACATTGCCTATAGACATTTTAAAAAACACATTTAACTTCTATAGCAACAAAACAACTTAAAACAAAATTAAATTAATCTAAAATACCACTGAACAATCTATAAAATACAATGAATATAAAAGTTGATGATTAAGATTGAAGCCATTTTCGCTAGCAGCATTTAATAGGTTAAAACAAGGCTTACCTATTGGCAAAACATCAATAAAAAATGTCATACTCATAGACAATTTTTTTTAAAAAGAAGTTATAAAATGAGATTATAATTTTAAAATTTTGAATTTAACCCATCCAATACGATCCAATTTTTCTAAGGGTATGCAGTAAAATTTTAGGTTAAAAAATACATTCCACCTGATGATTTTGAACTGAAAAACTATCCTTTGCTATTTATCAAAACTATATCAAGCTGCATATCAAAATTTAGGTAATTGAAAAAGGAATATGTTTCTACTATTAAAACGTGAGACAAAATTACCCAAATTAAACCTTTAGGGATATTATTGCATGTTTATGTAAAAAAAAGTGACAAAAAATTTATTTTGCATAACTCACCAGCTCATAAATCAGGTAAAAATAGTCCAGTCAAGTTCATATTTCTAAAAAATAAGTCTTATTATATATCTAAAACAACTGGAAAGTTTCATTGCAGTAGCTCCAGAAATTACAAAGTTATGAATTTTTTCCCATGACAAGTTTCAATTTTTTTTTAATTCAACAATAAAATAATTATACTCTAATATATACACATATTTCCAAAATAGTAAATTTTCGTAATCACAGTCGACACTGAGTCTTCAAATTTATCGTCATTTGTATGATTTGACCATTCAAATCAATTTATTTGCTTGATCATCAGTTATAGATCAAAAAATTAAATGATTAGTACTAGTACTAGGATTAGTACTCAATGAAGCCATTTCGATCAGCTGCTTTTTGTTTACAAAGTTTTTTTTTAATTGAAAAAACAAGCACTAAATACACTAAACATGGTCTAATCCTTTCGAAATTGCACACAATGAAAGTTAAAACTTACGAATAGAAGTTTTATAAATTATAAGCTATTAATAAAATAGTTGAATTGAAAAGTCCGATTACTAATATAATGAAACAAACCATCGGTGACGCAGAGAGTGGCTAAGCGTACACGGATGAAATCGCGGTGGCGCACACTGCGGCGAAACATATTAAATGGGTTAAGATTCTTCATTTTACAAGAATAGGTCCCACAAAAAGCAAAGTAAAGTTTTCAGTTTAATTTATCAGGTTTTACCTGAGTAACAGACTCAACAGAGCCTATATAAGTGTCAGGTCGTAGAAGAATGTGCTCCAACTGAGTTTTCTTTTGATAAATTCTTTCAACTGACAACCTCTTGTCTCCTTTGGAGCTTCCACTTCCATCAATAGCATTGTCAACTTCCATTATGTCATCATCTTCATTAACAGTTGCTGGAGCTGCTTTAGGTTTAGCTGGCTTCGGTTTCTTTAAAGCTGCTTCAGTTTTTGCTTGCATGTTGTCAAAAAGGGTCTGAAATTTAAAAATAAAAATAAGTGTAAACCAAGGCTCAGGTTGTTAATAGTTAACCGCTCCATCAGAGAAGGGCCAGTCATGTTTAATCTGTAACAACAGTAACTTTAATTTTTCCGTATTTGCTTATTGGCCTGAGTTCCTTATAACTTATAGTATAAGTTATATTGTCATATTATATTGTTTAAAATCTTAAAACAGTCACAGTCATTAAATATCAATATTAATTTTATCCCAGCAATTGAAAAAAAGGCATTTATTTATATAAGAAAAATTCACTCAGTATTAGTATTATAAATTATAGTATAATAGTTAAAGTTTAGAGAACACCTATAATTATAAAATATGAATATTTTTATTACCCATGGCCCATAATAGGATCTACATGGAAAATAGATTAATAAAGGATATGGTATGTTGTACAAGTTACAAGGCTTAAAACTTAAAAGTAAGTGCATCAAGTCAAGTGAAGCATAAGTAAGAATAGTAAGTAACATTATGTATGACTAGTATGAGAACGTAAGAACTACCTCCTTCAAACTCCTTGGACTTGGTCCTTAGCCTACTGTTATTAAGATATTTGTGGTTTGTGGCATGGCTTGATAGCAACTCACCTTTAATGGACCATTTGAGGACGACTTCGACATTACTTAATAAAAAAAGAAATGCCGGTATTAAATTAAATAACGTAAACTACTATGTGTTTTACTATCAGCCCCAGACAACAGTATTGACAGTATATTAGAGTATAACTTGAAAACGGGCGCGATATACAATGATTTTAATTGGCTGTCACTGATCACGTGGTTTCCTTTTTAATACAACGAAGGGATATATTTATAAATAGATCGTCATTATTTTGTAACTCTTCGCTTACCTTCCATTTTAATTCCGAATTTCCTCCAGACATAGTGCATAAAGAATTAAGTCGATTCCGCAATATAGAATGTTTAAAGAATAAAGGTCTAAGCATACAACCAAAAAAGTCGCGTAACCACTGTAAAGGGTGTACTATAAATTAAACGATGCTGGTGAAAGTTTAATCCTTGGACTTGGTTGGATTTGATTTGGAATAGATGAATGAAAAACTAGAAATGAATAATAAAAATTCGTTTCGGCGACCGTAATATCAGAAAATTCACTATTATTTTAACTGATATTGTGTTATTTTGCCATACATGTCTTCATCTAAATATTTTTTTATCAAGATCACAATAATATTAACCATAGTAAAATCTCCCCACACATAACACTAAAGGCGCCATTGTTGATCAGGGACGTAAAAGGATGATAACGATTGGGGCAAAGAGAGAAGATTTACCAATCAAAAATCGACTTATGATTTGTAACTTTTACTCTGAAGAATAACACTCATATTCTGGTCCTTTATGACTTATATTAGTATTAATGTTAGAGTTCATATTTCATAATTTAATTGAAATGTAAAATTAATCCGGGTGAAATAGCTCGGAGACTCCCTCTCATAAGTCTGGAAAACCCTTGAAGTAATTAAAACGTATGAACTTAAAAAATGTTAAATAAGATAAACTAATTATAATCATTTAAAATGTTTCGGTGCCAATAATTTCGATAAATAAACTTAAAATATTGTGTCGAGAATGAAAGAGTTGTGGAAAATTGAAAATTTTATTTTAAAAAAATTAAGAATTAATACTAACTAGACGCCCCGCGGCGTAGCATACGCCGCAGTCTTGCTCATGGAGAGTTCTTTTACCCCTTTAATGCACTTTCTTATCTTATCTTATCTGTTTACAGACGCTCCTTCTATACAGAAGATTATTGCGTCCTACGCTTATCTATGGTTTGTGTTTAGTCCTGCATTTTTATTAGAGATTTAAATGTTGATAAAGTGTTGGTTTTCCTGGATTCTTCAGGCACACAGAATTGGCTCAAAAATTAGAGATGGAACCAGATGATATCATATTTCCAGCTGCCACAAGCTTGAAAAGACAGAAAGTGCACAAAAAGTTCAACTATGAAAGCATAGATGAATCATTGACAGATTCAAAGGAAAAATATCGAGTGGAATTTTTAATGTTTTGTTAGATCAAGCAGTTATGTCATTGACTGCACGTTTTGAGCAAATGGAACATTATTTTGGTCTTTTTGGTTTTCTGCACAACTCAAAAAAATTGCAAAATTTGACCAAAACGATTTGATGAAATGGTGCATGGATTTGAAATATTGCACTCACCGATGAATCTGGTTCAGATATTGATCAGCAGGATTTATGCAGGGAGTTGCAAATATTTTCCAACGTTGTTTCAGATACTGTTTCGTCTTCTCTTGATGCTTTTCTTTTAAATATGATCATGGTTTGAATATTGCTGTTCCAAATGTCGCTTTAGCCCCTCGTATAGCATTGACAATTCCGATTACTATTGCATCGGGGTAAAGAAGTTTTTCCAAGTTGAAATTAATTATTTTTTTAAAAACTATTTGAGAACGACTTTGACGCAAGAGCGCCTGAACAGTCTGGCAATATCTATCGAACGAGATATAGTCCAGTCTCTGGATTATTCACAATTTATTTCGGAATTTGCTGCCATCAAAGAACGAAAGGTTGATTTTTGTTGAAGGTTTACGACATCTGCATGACTATGGTTGTATAAATTTCAGTTATTTTTTTATTTAGATATAAATACAAGTAGTTTTTAATTAATTGTGTAATTTTATTCTTTCCGTATTTATTATTTTATTTTTCTATTACCTTTAGTAGGGCCACCAAATTCACTTTGCCTAGGGCCTCCAATTCCCTAAAGCCGGCCCTGCTTGGTGTCTCGCAGGGTCCGACCACGAAGAGAATTATATATATATATATATATACTAGCTGACCCGCGGCGTAGCATACGCCGCTAGTGATTTAGTGACGGGTGAAGACTTCCTGAAAGACACAGTTGTCAAAATGGGGTGGGTTTGGGCAAACGACTGTGAGTGAGTGAAAAGAAGGAACTCTGGAGAGACCCGCGGCGTATCACCCGTAAAAAATGACGGACGTGTTCAGCTGAAATCTATTTATTTTGAAAAAATGAACTTTTTTAGGGCGGCTACGGCGCCCACCTTTTTCAAAATCCCAACTAACTTGTCCTTGTTTGATCAATAGGAAATATTAAACTTTCTGAAATGTACACAAAGTATTTTATAACTTTTTACATTGTTCCCTTTTTACAAAATTAAAATATCAGTGAAAACAATGACGTCATATAATTTTTTTTTACAGCGCATATTTAATTTGCACACCTTTTGATGCATTGGTGGAGTAATTTGGTGCGCTGCTTTCTAAATTAGTATCTGTTGAACATACTTGCAGCTTGTCTCGAAGGGTCCGACCACGAAGAGAATTATATATATAGATATAGATAGATAAAAACTATATAATTTGCGATTATCACGCAAGTCAGTCTGTCCTGACGCTACTAATTTTGGAAAAGGGATCAATGTAAAAAGAGGATTTGATGATGGTTAATTATAAAATAAACAAACAAACGGGGCGCCGTAGGCACCCTGCAACGCAACCCCTATTTTATAAAAATACTTTGTGTACATTTCAGAAAGTTTAATATTTCGTATTTATCAAACAAGGACAAGTTAGTTGGGCTTTTGAAAAAGGTCGGTGTCATAGGCGCCCTAAAAAGTGCATTTTTTATAAAACAAATAGATTTCAGCTGAAAACTTCCGTCATTTTTGACGGGTGTACACTAGTAGATAGATAATTTGCAATTGTCACGCAAGTAGTGTCTGTCAGTCCCGACGCTACTAATTTTAGAAAGCAAGGAAAACCAAATTACTGCACCAAAGCATCAAAAGGTGTGCAAATTAAATATGCACTGTAAAAACTATTATATGACGTCATTGTTTTCGCTAATATTTTAATTTTGGAAAAGGGATCAATGTAAAAAGAGGATTTGATGATGGTTAATTATAAAATAAAAAAACAAAGGGGGCACCTTAGTCGCCCTGCAACCCCTATTATAAAATACTTTGTGTACATTTCAGAAAGTTTAATATTTCGTATTTATCAAACAATGACAAGTTAGTTGGGCTTTTGAAAAAGGTCAGCGCCGTAGGCGCCCTAAAAAAAGTGCATTTTTATCAAATAAATATATTTCAGCTGAAAACTTCCGTCATTTTTGACGGGTGTACGCTAGTTATATATATAGATAGATTCTGAATAGGACTCTATGCATTGCATGTATACAGTTAAAGTTAAATTAAAGGAAAGCAAGAAAAGTTAACGAATTATAAATAGAGGTAAAAATAAGATTTTAAAAAAAAACACGTTTTTCTAAGTGGACTAAAAAGAATAAAAATAATTTGATTTAATATGACCAAAAACGTGGGGCGGGTGCTTATGAGGTTTTACATATGCAGTTCACCCATTCTCTCACTTATAGATCTCTCTTTTGCCTTCTAAATTATAATCTTATATTTTTATACCAAACACCTATCTTTGTGTTGTATTTCTAAATTAGAATGGGATTTTGAAGCATCCGCCCCGTGGCGTAGCTAGGATAATGTGCGCCCTGCGACATGACACAAAATCTGCGCCCCTTGTCGGACCGAAAGATTTCTGGGGATTCACTGAGCCCCCAAGAAAAAATTGAAATTTTACGGTTTATATGGTTCTTTCTCGAAGCATCTGATATTTTAATGAAATAGAATACAGACTAATAATTCTCTATATGATTGTTAACAATTTATTTGAAAAAAAATACTCTACTAATTATACATGACTCGAATAGACATAGTCTTCAAAACATTGATCCTCCTTTATTTGAATGTCGCAAACTCGACAATCATGTTGTCAAAATTAATATTCTCAAGTGTTTCTCAAGTGCAAGATCACTCAGACGATCTTGTCCCATTGAAGCACAAAATAAGACAAAATAAGCTTCAGTTTGCTGATGGACCGCACACTGATTTCAGTTGAAACAGCAATTGTTAGAAGTAGTTAAAGTGAAGTGCGCAGATTCGTAAATGCGTCATCTCCATATGAAACAATAAAACCAAGAAGATCCAAAGGAGTTTCCGGTAGAACTTCAGTCCGGGTACTGAGCAGCATTTTTCAGTCTCCGATTTCTGTGAACAATTCGTGACCAGTGTCGTATTAATTAGCAAAATCTAAGCAATTTTAACGAAGTGTATCGATTTTTGTCTCAGCAAGAAGAGTTTTCACGTCTAGTAAAAATCCAAACTTGTTGTTTAGGTTTTTTAGACGTAAAAACGGTATTGATAACTCCTTTTGGAGTCTATCAATTACGCTGTTCAAATCACGTGCAATTTCTTCTTCTGCAGAAAGTCCCGCATCTCTTATTAATTCTCCAGGCATCCTCCGATGTCGACTAATCCTTCTGTCAACCTCGATTCCCAAAGTTGTGCATCTTCTTCTCCATTGTCTATCGTAACCTGGCTCAAATTATCACGAATGTTGACAATTTCTTGCTCAAGTGATTTAAGATCAGATACTGCTTCCTTGAAATTCACAGTAGGATTCTGCAACCGTTTCTGGACACAATAAATTTTCCCAAGTATGATTTTCCAGACATGTAACAAAACTAGGAAGTTAAAGTTTGATATACCTACCAGTAAAGCTTCTACATCACATCTTGTGTCAGGCGTCATATGTATATGTTCTGATAATTTTCCAACAGCCATACTAGTTCATCTAGTCCTTCATATTTTTTTTTCACAGTTTCTGATCGTGCACTCCAACGTGTTTCAGACTCCCTCTTCACTGTGATTGGCACAACTCTTTTTAATTCTCCCCAACGAGTTGTTGAACGAGAGAAAACAAAAATGTATACTTTCAACTGTTCCAAAAAGCGTGATAACAACTGGATCCTGACTAGCTGGGTGTACTCCTGCTAAGTTTAAGCTGTGGTTGCCACAGTTTATGAACAATGCTCTGTGATTTCTGGCACATATTCGCTGTTGAAGGCCGGATATATGCCCAGTCATTACAGCAGCATTGTCATAACATTGTGACCAACAGTCGGCTAGTGGTATGCTTTTAGATTCCAGTTTATCTACGATAAATCTTTCAAGGTTTGCTGCGTCTCTGGAATGTATCTGTACAAAACCTAAAAATGATTCTTTGATGGTTACTTCTTTTAGTTTGAAAATCCACATCCACAAATCTGATGACTTGAGAAAGCTGTTCCCGGTGTCCTAGATCAAGTGTTGAGTCAAGTAAGCTACCGTAGAATGTTTTTCTTCTGATTTCACTCAACAGCTCATTTCTTACAGTCGATGTAAGTAGGTGAATAAATTCATTTTGGATTTCCGGTGATAAATAAGATACTGCACCTGGATTTTTTAGGACATGTTGTGGGTGTTTTTCTAACAGTGGATCATACAGAGCAACAAGTTTGATCACAGAGAGACAGGAAAGAGAGGCGTTGTCTGATGTTTCATATGAAAGGAATCCAATTTGATTTGACATACCGACACAAGCCCGTTAGAGGAGAGACCGTCCCTCCCTCCCCCACTTTACTCCCTCCACAGTGGGATGGGGGAAGTAAGATTTGTCTTTTTAAAAGAGTCACAGCATGCAGCAAAGGGATGCAAATTGTCCATTCTGTAAGCCAGTGGTTCTCAACCTTTTGAGATTCAAGGACCACTTTTAAAATGTGTGTCTTAGCTACGGAGCACTACTAAAAATTGTGCTACTGCCGTGCTGGAAAGTTAAATATAATTATACTGTGTATATAGCTAGCTATAAGTAGTATACATGTTAGTTAGTAAAAACTATACTATTATGCTACAATTTGCTGCTCCAAAAACAATATTGTAATGGCTTTATTTTGTAACGAACAAATGTCATTTATATTAGTCTCATAGTCTTCTTATTTAATTATACTTGCTTATTATATTAAAAAAAACTTTAAGTCATAAACAGTAGTTTGTATTAAAAAGACTGCTTTATTAGTTTATTTAGTACGAACGATGATTTGATTTTATTGTAAGCAATGCAGAAAATCCACTTCCACAAAGTTTCTAAGGGTAAAGTATTTTAAAAGCTATCTGAGACAGTTCAGAGTACTCCAAAATTTCATTAAGCGCACTTTCTAATGCAACATATTCAAAGTGGTATCGCTACAAGTCAGTTCAATGAATTTGTTTAATTACGATGTTGGTAATTTTATTTGATGAGTCAATGTGTGCGAGATTGGGACTGGAAACCCACGAAAAACCACTGAACGTTAAAAATCACAAAATTAGAATTAAAATTGGCTCTGCAATGATTGAATATGACCAGAAATCAAATTTATCAACAGTTTTTTAAAATTTATTTCAGGATTTTATGGTTTCTCGGTGATTTCGTAATATTGATCAACCGTGTCAAAGTTACCTTGAAATAATATTCTCTTCCAAAGATCAAGCTTTTTCCTAAAAGCAGACACTTTGTCACTGAGAGTAATATAATGTTTCTGTTTTCCTTGCCGAGTTGTATTAAGTTTATTTAGTTCTTCAAAAATTTCAGCCATATAAGCCAGAACAGCAACCCATAAGCTATGTTTCAAATGATCAACAAGCTTTGAGTTTTTTCTACAAGAAACTCTCTTACGTTATCAAGTAATTCAAACAGTCTGATGATAACCAGCGAAAATTTGAACATAAGAAACCAAAGAGACGAGAATTTAATGGACGAGCCTTGATAAAATTTAAAAACTATTTAGGCCAGATAAAAAAATATATTTTAAGTCTGCGTTAATTATTTTACCAGTAGATCGGTAATAGTGGAGGATACAGTACGTAAATTTCATGCTTTGCTCGCTGACCACCAGGCCACCAGGCACATCTTCGCGGACCACTATGGTCCGCGGACCACAGGATGAGAACCACTGCTTTAAGCTACTCCTTTTTCTTGTCTTGGTCATTTCTGATGCTTTTAGTGTCGTCTCTGTCTGTTCTATTAATAGAATCGCCTTTGTTTCTTACTGCTCCCCTAGTCTCAGTCCCAGCAACTCACAGTTTTTTTTAAAAAACGCCATCAGCAATACTACATTTTGGATGTGTCATTTGTTTATTTGTCGAATGGCGCCCCTTAATGCTCAATGGGGGCGCCAAAATCCTGCTTGTCAACTGGTTTGTAACAAAGATATTTGTGGAGCTTCAAAATTTAATCTTGCAAACCTATTTGGGATACATTAGTTTACATCAAAATGAAATTAAGTAATGAGTTTTAATACTCATTTTGGCGCCCCCTAACCTGGCGCCCGGGGACATATGTCCCCCCTGCCCCCCTCGCTACGCCACTGCATCCGCCCCACGTTTTTAGTCATTATAAATCAAATTATTTTATTCTTTTTAAATCCCTTATATTAACTTCGAAATCTTGTCGTTCGTCGTCCGTCGGGCAGGCGGAAAAACAAAGTAAAAAATGACACACTTCCCGTGATGCTATCGAGCTGAAATTTTCCACATAGACTCGTGTCACCTAACAATGCATAGTATCAAAATTTGAAATTGATCGAACGTACTGTAATTTAATTAATGCATTTTTAGTTTATCTCTTTATAACAAATGTAATTCAAATTTACGGTTTGTTATTGTTTTTCTTTCACGTGCCAGTTCAGTTCACGCGTTGACGACATCCATCGATGTACCGGCGTGCTTTTGTTTACATTTTACGTGTCACGCTGAGCTCGGTCCAGAGATCGGTGAGCAGACCTCCCCCCCCCGCCCCCAACCGTTATACAGCAAAGGAGAGTTAATAAGGCAGCTTAAGTCTGTAAATGTTTGC
The DNA here is from genome assembly GCA_944989445.1 of Ampullaceana balthica. NCBI lineage: Eukaryota > Metazoa > Mollusca > Gastropoda > Lymnaeidae > Ampullaceana > Ampullaceana balthica. The sequence goes on along the minus strand of CALYLW010000517.1, from coordinate 180,865 downwards.
CGCATTTGAACATGATCAATACTTTTAATTATGTCTTATATATATGGGATTTATAAACAAAAACTTTGTTTTATTTACCACGTTTTTATTAACTTGTTTTTGTGTCTGTCCGCAATTTTTCAAATTTGCCAACGCAAAATTAAACCACTTCTGATGATCCTAGAGAGCTCAAAATTTGACCACAGATAGATCTTGGATGACAATGCATTATATCAAAATTTTAGATCGATTGAATGTACCGTAATTAAGTTATTGCATTTTTAAGTTTATCTTTATATAAGCATCTCTGATCCGTCTGCTATTTTTTTCACGTGCCAACTCAGTTAACCCCGTGACCTCATCTCCGTGGTATTAGCACGTTGGGCGGCCCTTATGCGGTGTTTGGTAAAATAAATAGAGGTAAAAAAATATTTTTAAAAGATGATTTAAATCGTTGAAGAAAATTGAATAAGAAAGCAGTCTTAATATGAATTAGTGTAGTGTTTTCAAGTGATAAGCGTTGGTGTTTGTCCATGCAGGGCCCGGTTAAGATCTGCACATGCCGTGAGCACAAACTGTTGTTAAACTGACTTAAATGAAAGGGAAAAAAACATAGATGAGTACCGCCTCTTAATGTTTTCACTGCTGAGTACCAATGTAAATAACTAAATGTACGCAATATAAATTAAATTCTAATGAGTTACAAAAAATTATTACAATACATAACTTGTTTATAATAATTAACACAGCTACCGTACTTTATCTTTTACATTTACAGCAGACAAACGTGACAATAAAGCAGTAAAAAAAAATAATTCTTTTTTGTTTTAAACAGACAGACACACACAACACACACAAAGATTTACTTTTAGAACTAAAAGAAAAAGTACATATTGAAAAATACATGTATATAATTTTTTTAAACACTAAAATATACTAAAATGTGTCTTTTAACTGAAGGTCGTTTAGTCAATATATACAAATTTTTAATTATTTAACAGCAATTTACAAATTCACACTTTAAAGTGCTTTCTTCTAGATTTATTTATAGCAATGTCTTTGATCATGTCTTGAAAGGCAATTTGGCCAAACAAATCTGCTTCAGCCATGAGCAGTGATAGAGAGTCATGCCTCTCTTGTATTATTGTTGTTTTATTCATATTAAACAATATAATTTGCAATGTCTGTCCGTGACGCTACTAATTTTAGAAAGCAGGGAAAACCAAATTACTGCACCAATGCATCAAAAGGTGTGCAAATTAAAGATGCGCTGTAAAAAAAATATTATATGACGTCATTGTTTTCGCTCATACGTGTATTTTATTGGGGAGCCGTAGGCGCCCTACAACCCCTATTATAAAATACTTTGTGTACATTTCAGAAAGTTTAATATTTCGTATTTATCAAACAAGGGCAAGTTAGTTGGGCTTTTGAAAGGGTCGTCGCCGTAGGCACCCTAAAAAAGTGCATTTTTATCAAATAAATAGATTTCAGCTAGTCCTATATTATAAAAGGCAATGTTCTGTCCGGTCATTGATAGCGATTGGTCCCTCAAACACATATGACTCCTACAGCCAATCATATTGAACACGTTTAACCGGACGTTCAAAACGAGTTATTTTTTGTGCAGTATTTCTTCCAAGACTTTATTTTGAGTTATGCGCGTTGGGAGTTATAGTCAAAAGCTCTGTTTTTACGAGTTATTTTTTAAAAACTATAATGAATGGTATTTTTGACGTGATGCACATGTATGCCGGTCGAGACGGCTGTTGGAGGGGAGTTACAACATGCCACCGAACGGTGGCGGAATGTCCTTTGACGGGCTTTGTTGCTTGTCTTTATATAAGCTTCAATTGAGACAATTAACGTTTTGTATAACTATTTGTTTCCATTAAGGTTAAAAATATGGGCAAGCCAATCTCTTCATTTGGGAGAGCACACTCGATGTTGTCCTCTATGTTCTATACCATCTCTTTGTAGGGTCTGCATGACTGAATCTGATCTTCACAGCTTTTGTTGTACTGACCTTATGGCGAGTGACACTGCTGAAGTGCTGAAGCTCATTAGACAAGTGACTGTTTAAGTCCTGAGGATAGGCATTTGTTAATTTTTAACAACACTAAAAATACGGAATTCTCTCTGGATGACGAACGTGTTATTTCCGGTACACCAACCAAGCAGGGAATCGATCTGCTATATATCGTTATACATCTGCCCTCTCCTTAGACTCCTCATCGCTGCTTCGAGTTTGTCAATAATGACAAAACAAAAAGAAAATTTAGATAGGAAATTTGGCTCTAGTGTTCAGGGATACTTATGCTGCATCCTCATCATGGGTCTCTTTATTTCTTTTACGTTTACTGACATGAGTAGCCTTATCTGGTAGTTTTTCTTTTGTAGCTTCTTCAAATCTTTCAAATGTCAAATTCATTCATATAAATATGTGAATAGTCTGCCAATGAGGAATACAAATCTGTTTACGTTTTCAAGTTCACGTGTTCAATTTGTAGAGCTAATAGCTGACGTTATGAAAATGTTTCACAATAAGGATGAAAGCAAATCCTAATTCTTGCATCTTATTTGCAATATTTTCTTCTTCTCTTCTTTCTGTGAATGATCTTCTCGCAAATATAAAACTTCTTGACTCTCAGAGAAAGACTTTAGAATGTACGTGCCTCTTCCTCCCCCCATTATCTACTCTACTAAAAGTTTTGTGGTGCCCATTTGCCACATGGTGCCCAAAGCAAATGCTTAGTTTGTCCATATTTTATGATGTTCCTCTAAGACTCTTTGAAGAAACTGTTTATTTTTGAAGTTGACATAATATTTAGTTATTGTAATATTTTCCACAAAGCCTAATTAACTAATTAGAATACAGGAGAAGGTTTGTGTGACTAAAACAGTCAATCTAAATGTTTATTAATAGATAAATACGAGTGTAGACTTTTCGCCAAATGTCTTCATCAGTACAAATTACAAATAAATATATGAACTTTTAAAAATTAAATTTACATCATATCTTAAATAATCTACCACGGAGAAACTAATTAAGTGTGTGGCAATGTGCCCCAGGTTGTTTGACGGGTGCGGACAGGTGATACTTTATGGCCGGACAAATAAAGACTACGTAACATTGTAGGCCGCCACGAGTGCCCCAGGGCATGTGGTAAACCATTGTACAGTCTGACGAGCCCCGTCCGACCTCACTTGCTCAAACCTTGTCGCTTTCTTTGTCCCAGGACAGAGCATACAAGGTAAATGTAGAGGCGGTGTGGCACTTTTATGGCCAGGATTGGCTGACCAGACCTATTATTTAATCAGCATGTCATTTTATTATGAATACTCGACAAGCTTTGACGCTGTCTTTGGGGTCCCTATATAAGGAGAGACTCGGTCACTAAGATGAGTGGAGGAGAGTAAGAGAGTCGGAATGAGTAAGGCATACATGTAGTATGATACTTAGGGCTGCATACTGCGTGTTAACTTGTTCGTTTAGCTTGATAGTAAGAGTACTTATTTTAATTATCCCACCAAATAAACTTTAAGGGGCCGTCCATAAAGTACGTCACGCTCCAGAGGGGGGAGGGGAGGGGGTGTAAGAAAGTGTGACAGTTTGTGACAGGGGAGAGGGTCCGGCCATGTGTGACGTCACGTTCTTTTTAAAATAATTTTTAAAATTATTTTGTTAATAAAAAACACCATTTTTGTTCGAAAGTGTGACGTACTTTAAGGGGGTCCAAGATGTGTAACAGTTTGTGACAAGGGGGAGGGGGGAGTTAAAAATCGTCAAAAATAGCGTGACGTACTTAATGGATGGCCCTTTAAGCAGCTATAGTCCTCAACCTGTGTGGTCTTCACTTATTTCATAAATCAGTCATCATCATCATTGTGTTTTATTTAACTCTGCCTGGCTAACCCCTCACATCCACTCTGCCTGGCTAACCCATCACATCCACTCTGCCTGGCTAACCCATCACATCCACTCTGCCTGGCTAACCCATCACATCCACTCTGCCTGGCTAACCCATCACATCCACTCTGCCTGGCTAACCCATCACAACCACTCTGCCTGGCTAACCCATCACATCCACTCTGCCTAACCCAGTGTTTCTCAAATAGTGGGGCCCCCAGGGGGGGGGGCGCAAAATGGTGTACTTATAACAATTTTATAGACAAATGATAATATTTACTGTCGCGCGGGGGCGCGAAATGTTTTCTTCTTCCTATTGGGGGGGCGTGACAGAAAATAATTGAGCAACACTGGCCTAACCCATCACATCCAACTCTGCCTGACTAACAATACTGGGTTCCCATATGGTTTCTTTCCTCAAAAGTTTGTTAATTCAGAGCATTTTCTGTCCATAGTTTTTGCCACTGATTTGTCTGCAGGATTTATTTCTTCATATAACTTTGTAGAATTTCCCTGCAAACTCAAATAAAAGCTATAAACGTGCTTTATTCCTATAAAAAATTGTGAACATTTTCTGTCAAGCTTTTTTTTATCATCTGCACACAGGAATTCTAATAGAATATCACACATCCAAGGTTAGGTCAACTGTATTTTTTCAATTAATTTTAACAAGGGAATACAAAATTTTGAAAAAGAAAACAAAGTTTTTAAAACTTGAGAAAACTGCACCTTTAAAAATATTTGAATTATAAGATACTTCTAAATTCGTATACTTAAAGCTTATAGGCAAATTTATGGTATTGCCTCCGTATCAAAAGTTGCACGGCCATTGCCAACATGCCCATTCCCGCCTTAATGTGTTACTTTAACTGTAGTTCACTTAAAACTTAACGAGTCTCCGTTACAAACCTAGAAGGCAGCCATTACAAAGTAAGACTATTCATAATTCTATTTGTTAAAAACTTTTATATTTTATTTGTCTACACAATATTGACCACAAAAAGGGTCTATTATTTTATTTATATGAATTTTATAATTTCTCCTTCCATTCCAGTGTCAATCCTTTTGAAATCATAATACATGTATTCTATCTCTTGGATTTGAAACTTTAAGCTTCTGTGAAAGATGTGACTTGTTTTTAACACACAAACATTTTGCATGAAATGGTTAGGTTAGAATTCACGACTTTGTTTGACAAATCAATTGTCTGTATAAAACTACATAGGTTCACACTTGATGGTTTGTATGGTTTAACCACTATTGGTGATACTCCATGGTTAGCTTATACCTATACACGTCAATGTTTGGTTAACACTCAATCGTGTGCATAGTTTATACTCAATAACTTGAATACTATTACATCTCATAGTTGCAGGTTTACACACAATAGCTGTGGCTTGGTTGGCATAATATAAATTTCCATTTTTAAGACAGATTTTGTTAAAAACCTTGGTTTTAATGTCCTATTTGTAATCATAATTAATGAGATGAAACTCAACATGCAGGCCAATTGAAAGCTTATATAATATTTTGAGAAATAAAATTAGGGATGCGCTTTTATATTATCATTTAGTTATTCAAATACCGTAACTGAAACTTATAAAATACACTTTTCTTTAAATGAACAATATTAATCAATTTTGAAAACAAACACAATTTTATTCAGAAATAGACAATTCTTAGTCTATTAAGATTTCAATAAAAATGTTTGGCCTAAAGCAAACATGAAAAAACAACAACAACAAATTTTTTCCATGAGAAAATAGCAACATGGTCAAAGGTTTTGTTAATTTCATAAAGCTTTCATATCATTTGTTGTTGGCATGGTTGGTTAAGTAACATGGCTTGGATAACAATGCTGTGAATTTAAATAAAAATGACATACATGTATTAAGCTTTAACAAATACATTTGGTTTTACAATGATATTATTATTTTTGTGTGTGTCTCAATAGTTATTGCCATCTCTAACAAATAGGAAAAGCTATATTTTTCTAAACAAAGAGTAATACATGTAATAATATCAAATGATTATAATACTTTTATACCTTCCAACTAAATAATAGAATTCGGATTAAAAATTGCAATTTCAATATTAGACACGTGGGCAGCAGTACAAACTCTGATGAATAAATAGCTAGGCCTAACTGTTCAATAACATTAATATACTTAGACATCAATTAATTACAATTGAATGAAATGGCTTTTTCTGTAAACAGGTTGTAAACATTAATTAGCCGAGGAGAGGTAGCTTAGGACGAATTTTTAATCATTGACTTTGACATCTTTTCTTCAGCTATAAGTGTAATGGTGAAAAGTCTGGCTGTTTTCACAATACTAAAATGGAACACTAAAAACTCACTTTAAAAACATAATAAATGTTTAAAAAAATCCACTAAAAAAATTTGAACTCATGAATACATTCGAGACAACGTTTTGATTGGGAATTATGAAGTTTTACATATGTATTTACAGTATATGTCGGCCAAGGAATACCACAATTTCCTTCAGCATATAAATAAGGGTTTATTTAGATAATTGGTTAAAAAATATGCTGGTGTGTACGTGACAGTTGTAAAAGATACAGATACATCTTACATGTGTACTAAAATCATTTATTTGATTATTTTATGCTTAGTTACACTTGATCACCATTAAAAAAATGTGAGTTTATAATAGCTTGATGCATCTAGCCCCCCCATTATTTCTATTCAACAACCCACCCTAGTATTCAACTGAGCATCTTATCTTATCTGTTACAGACACTTCCTCTTTACAGAAGATTATTGCATCCTACGCTTATCCATGGTTAATGTCTAGTCTTGCATTTTTATTTGAGTTTAACATTTTGATAAAATGTTGGTTTTCCTGGTTTCTTCAGGCAACCATTCCACGTCCCAATTACAGTTACAGACAGGAAAAATGAAAATGTTTTTGTTCTTGCATACAAAATAAAAAAAATGTTTTTATCCTTATGTCTATCTGATATGTAAATCAATAGACAACTCCCTCTGGATATAATTATCTGAATGCACACGGCTGGACACATTATCTGACTATGATACTATAAATGATACTCCCAGGCAATGGTGTTGCAGAAGCATTAATGCAAAAACATTTTCTATTATTATATAATGTCTGACATTATATATAAAATGTGCCTCAACAAAAAAAAACATGAAAATTTCTCTAAAACCTTGGGTGATCTTAGAAATAATAGACTACTTCTAATACTGGACACATTTCTGCAACTTTGGATATGCTCTGGCAGGACAGAATCCAACACAGTGGGAGTCATACAAGTAGTCCTTACATACCTGGGAAGGGAAATATTTAAAAAGATTGTTTTACTTGTTTTAAAGGCATAAAGATTAGAAATCTTGTTTTTAAAAAAGTTTCTTGAAATAACATGACCAAAAACTTGCCTAAATAAGAGCAATTCACATATCATTTCATAAAAATGTTCAAGTTGTTCTGTGTATAAAGCTGAAATATGTACAACGTTCTCCTTTTTTTGATCAGCTCAATGTTTACCTAGTTTAATAGAAAGATGTTATTGTTGTCAATCATGGCTCACCCTGTAACCCATCAAGTCTTAAAAAAACCTCCCCTTTTTGCTTTCTGAGTGATAGAAGTCTAGATATATACTTGTAAGAAGTCACATTCTACTATCAAGCACACAATGAGACAAAAGGTTGCAACTGTAACCATTGCAATAATTGCCCTTATGTGATTCAAAAAGACAGCATTTCTTTCCTTCTTAAGAAATTTAAAATAAAAGATGGTTTCACTTGAACATGCAATAATGTGATTTTGCAGTTCTTTGCAAGAAATGTAATAAAATTTACTTAGGTGAAACAGTTTCTCACCTTGGAGATTGATTTATAGAACACCTGTACACTATAATTAAACAGGCCTTATGTCCTGTCTCTAGACCCTTCAACGGTGCTAATCATGACATGATTTAGGATAGTGCAGTTACTAGCATCCTTATAGGATCTATACGGGAAATTTATAATGAAACAATTTGGTAAGTTGGCTCCATATGGTTTGAACCAAGTTCACAATTTTCCATAACTGTAAGATATTTTTCCAGCTTTGTTTTTTTAACTGTAACTTTTAATACTTCCTCTTCTTCAATCATGCTACTCACAAAACACTGCTCATCTTCAGGGCCATCACACCCTACAGCACATGATGAGTGACAACACTCCTCACTTCCTGTGCCAAAACACCTGCCATCACAGTTTTCATGGCATGAGGTTGATTTGATCACTAAACACACAAAAATATTGAGAGAAATATTTTTAAGAATGTCAAAAAATAGTTTGGATGCTAACCTTAACCCCCAAAAAGAAGATTAAAGGAAAAAAAGAAAACACTTTAAAAACATTTAAACACTGAATCTAAAAGTAAAATGTGGGCACCTTTCCTGAAAGCTTCATTAATTTTCTGATGGCAATGCTGTATCAACTAAATCTCAGTAATAACTAATATAACATAAAAGGCAGATTATAAGTAAACATGATTAAATAAAACACAGCAGACAATTTATAATCACAACAAGAGTGAAAAAAGAAAATGATAACTAATTCAACAGTGGAACGAAAGAAAATCGATTAAAAAAATTATTATACATACAAGTAATACAATAGAAAGTGACCAATGTGAAACACACCAAAATTAAACACTGATCTATAATTTAGGTTATTTTATGTCTATTCTCAATTTATGTGCTTGGAAAAAATATGTTTACCTTGTTGACACAGAGATCTATCATCTCCCCAACGAGTTCCTCCATCACAAATTGATGTGTCATTGTTGTGAGCCACTGTTGGCAAATAATTATTTATATCATTACCCATGGGGTTAATTTAATTCTTTCAAGAAAATTCATTTCCATAATCACCCATATAGTTAGTTCTCTCAAGTAAGTTTATTATTGTAGTTAGACCTATAAAATGCAAATTCACTATTGTGTTTATTCAAAGTTCTTCAAGAAGACCATACGTTTTTATATATATGTTTAAGCAAAATAAAAAAGGTTAAAATAGATATGCTACATTTGTCTTTTTAACAGAGGTTTAATTAAAAAATGTATATTATAGTTACATATATTTTCTGAGAGTAGAAAAGGGACAATTTTAATTGTAAGACCAAAGTCTAAAAATATAAGTCCGCTCTTAAAAATGTTTTCTTTAATTTTTATTTTACTCTTATTAATATATTCTTTAACAGAGAAGAGTAACCACACTGCCAGTTTGTTTAAAACTATATCATGATATACTGCCTGCTGTCTTGAGTTTACATTTGTTTATGTTACAAATCTTCTCAAGTCAAGGAAAATTGAAAATGATGATGACTCTGAAATGATCATTTAGTTACCTGACTCATTGTAAGCATGTTCCTGGAAATGTACAGCATCATGGCGACCACGCACGATGGGCTCCCAGTCAACAGTGTTGATGTATCCAAGAGATGGATTACCAGTGAACAGCACTTTTCCAGCAGAAAGTTCTGAGAAATTGAGAATATTTATGTGTAGTGTGAATAATGAGCCTGATACTGATAGATTCTAATTAATATTTTTTTCTTTTAAATACAGTACTTATATTGCTTTTTAGTTATATATATATTATTCGTTTAGGGTAAGGCATACTTGCTAAAATCTGGGATTAAACAAAATTACTGCACAACAGGATGAAGAGAATCATTTTATATTGTTTTGAATACAGTGGTACCCCGCTTAACGAACGCAATCCGTTCAAGCGGTGCGTTGATTTAGCGAGGAGTTCGCTAAGGGAAACGCAATTTCCCATAGACGTCTACGGGGAATGAATTAATTGGTTTCGGGCCAGCACAAATTTTAAAAACAATATGACAAAAATGAGGTCAGGCAGTGTTCAAAGGCATGTAAAGTGTTATTAGACACTCACCAAGCAGGGTTAGGTGTTGTTGGATGTTGGGAGGTGGGATGAGAAGGACACACACACTTATTTACAGTTTTCCCACACACACACATTTTCAGTCCAGTTTTTAGTTGCTGTCAGAGTCAGAGCTGGAATTTTTCACCTCCAACAGTGGGCGCAAAAATTAATGAAGAGTTCTGATTAAATCGTATGAACACGCACCAAAAATTAATCAAACGACTCACGTGCCGAGCGGAGGCACGCCCGGGGGCACGCAACGCACGTTCGTTGTGCGGGACAATGTTCGCTCTGCGAGTCACGGGGGTGTTCGCAGCAGCTGTCATTGTACGGATCATTTGTTGTATGATCCGTTTGTTAAGTGGGGTATCACTGTATATGAATAAAAATAAATAGTCTCCCCTTATCCGCTCTATGATATGTTACAATTATTCAAAAATTATCATCTTTAAAATGAACATATATTTTTATTTAGTGTATTTTTGGTCAAATTTTGAGTCTTTTTTTTCTTATTTGTATCGAACCTCAAGTTTTAAATTTGTGTATAATGGACAAATATATATTTTCTAAAGTAATGAAAAATTGATGAAAATCGTGCAATGGGGGTAAAATTTAAATGTTCAGCAATACAGAAAAGGCTTGGCTGTTTGGCATAAAACCTCAATAGAAAAAAAGTAATTTATTTTGTAATTTCTTGTAAACACATCATTAAATCTGTGCAGCAAGAAAATTGATAATTTTTACAATTACAATTTTTCATTTAAAGGTTTAATCTTGAGTAAGCCACTCCATTGGTTGTCATGTGTGGCAACTGTTCTGATCGATACCTTTGAGCTGTGGCAGATGTATTTCTTTAAGTCCAGTGATGTGCTTGACTCCTGAGCTGTCCTCCTCACTTCTTGATGTCAGCACAACCACTAGGCTGTAGTCATCACCTACACGTTAGCAGATCAGACAACATTGAATGAATAACTAACTACATGATAAATGGGTGAACAAGAGGGTTATATCTAAACATTTTGAATGTTCAAGGTAGAAAAGCTTATAACTGTACTTTGAAATTATTATTTTTTGTGAATGCATAATTATTTAGACAGAAGTTTAGCTGTAAGTCTTTATCTTGTTATAGGTAGTCCTTAAATTGTGAAAAATTAATTCTAAAGACAAAATTCACTTAATAAATATTATAAATCTTTGATATTTATAGAAAGGATAAACATTTTAAAGGAATTGTAACTGTTAAGAAACATACATAACTGGATTTCATGCTGTGGTTATAGATCAAGGGTGGCCAGACCTGTAGTAACTGGGAGCCATTTTACAATATTAAAAATTATCAAGAGCCGCATTGAAGCACCAAGGGTCATTAAAACTGGCTTGGAAATCTTCCAGTAATCCTTGTAACTTATCTTTCATAAATTGTACGCGAGCCGCAATGTGAATACAGAAGAACCGCATGCGGCTCTCGAGCTACAGTTTGGCCAACGTTGTTATAGATTATAGTAAGTTATGAGTTTATTATGCTTCAGCATAAAATATTTTCCTGAATTATACTGTATGAATATCTATGCTAAATGAAATATAAAGTCTTGTACCAACCCATAATACTGTAGGTGTTATTGCCTCTGATGACCTCCAAGCTGTTGAGTGGGATACGTTCAACTTCTGTGATGAGGCCAATCAGCACATAACCGCTGACATAACGTATTGTCTGAGAGTAATACAAATTTTAACACTGCAGCCATGAGGCTGTCTATGCTGCTAGTGAATAAAAAAAATTGTAGCTTGCCTATTTGCTATCATCAAGCAAAATGTTTACCAACTTTTTTCTACTATGACATTCTTTTAACTTTTTGATTTTTTCCTCAGCTCAAGTATCAGCATTTTTTCATATTTTGATATGATTTCAAGTAATTTTATAAAAATCTGTCTCACAATTAAGATCATTTTTTTTTGCCTACTAATAAATAATGACATTAAAAAGTATGTAAGATATTATTTAAGTGTATGCAGTCCTACATAAACAGCGGTATATTATCAAATATCTGTTTAGAAATAAGGATAAATACATAATTTATTTTCAAATAGTTTTTCAAAGTCACCTTTAAAAAGCTGAGGTCATAGTTGAGTTTAGGATCTACAAGATTGGTGACCTCCAGGTTGCCATGTATGTACGTACACCCGGCATATCGTTTCTTCAAATGTTGATAGTGAAACTCCAAAGTCCCTGAGTATCCGAACCCAACCGTAGTGCCATAACATTCTGATTTGAGGACAATCAAAATATTCAAAGGAAACCTTGTACTATTAGAAATGTGGGGTAGATTTATTTCATACAGTGATGAGAATGTGACAATATATACTACAAATATATATATTAGAAGAGGATATGACAGATGTCACTATATAGGCTACTATATCATGTCCCTGACATGATTATTTGATGAGGTAAATCTGACAGTAGAGTAAGTTTTAAGTTCCCTCCCCTTAAAAAAAAATTGATTTAGATTTTATTATAAAATAATAAATTTATGAGCCATGATTACCCAATATTAACCTTAAAGTAAAGTAATAATTACAGCAATTATTCAGTAATGAAAGGGTAAGACTAATATGAATTTTAAAAAAAAAGTCTATACTATAATATCACAAATTATTAAAAACTATATTATATTTGTATATAATGTATAACATTTAGAAACTATTATTACTTTCCCAAAGTTTACTTACTACAATCTACATGTCTACATTGTTCATTTATTTGCACATACAATTAAGACTCTGTGTAACATAATGAGCAACAATAAGCAATAATAATTGACAACACAAACTTTAAAATCCAAGGTCCAAACGCTAACCTCTTTCCTCTTGTTCCTCAATCCTCAAATTTACCGAAGAAACAGACGCAAAAAGGACGGCTAGTGTGGAACATAGAAACAACAATACGGCAGACATTTTGAGTTCTTAACTCTCCTTAAAAAACTTTGGGGAAGTGGAACCTGAATGGCTAAAAATAGACGTTGGTGGTGAGCAGGTCTGTGTGTCGATCAGAGAGAGGAGGAACCCCTCTACCTGCATGGAGTGTACCTAGCACAAGGCTCGCGGGTCTCACACTTTTGGGAAGGATAACTCCAAACAGTGGCGGAAACAGTTTTTAAATGTAATAAGTGGGCCGTCCATAAATGACGTCACGCACCAAAAAAAAAGGGGGGGGGGAGGGGTCACACTTTTGTGACGATGCGTGACGAGGGGGAGGGAGGAGGGTTGAAGAAATGTGACGTCACATCAAAAGGGTAACTTTCAATAAAACTTCCATTGAAATATTTGGTCGCTTACAATTTATTTATTTTAATGACTTTTTAAAAAATAAAAAATCAGTTCCCCAAAATATACAAGTTTATGTGTACGTTACCCCCCCCCCTCCAGACTCTAGGTCCTGCTCACATGACTCGGGGATTTGGGGGAACGTCGTTAGCGAAATGCTATTGGTGAGTTTTACAAGCATGACAAAGTGTCTAAAAATGATCTGAATAGGATTATGTGTAGATATTTTTAGTCAAAACGACACGGAATATCCTTTTTATTTAAAAGGAGAGGGAATCTATTTGATAGAATTAAAAACGTTTTAAGTTTGATATAATTGTTCGATTGGTTTTTGGTCAAACGCCCCTGGCCATTCTAGTCTTCTAGATCAGTGCTTCTCAAAGTGGTGGTCCGCGGACCCGTGCCGGTCCGTGGGCCATCCGCTGCCGGTCCGCAGATGTTCTAAAAAAAGGACAGAAAAAATTGTCAGTGCAGGGAAAATAGTGCACTGATTCTTGGTGCAATGGAAATTTTTTTTGCCGGTCCACCATACTAAAAAGTTTGAGAAGCACTGTTCCAGATATAATGGTTAATGAGCCCATTTAAAATTAGTCAGGTATTCATTAACTTTATTGAATGCATCAAATTCTTGACATCGCAATTCGAGAGGAGCACAAAACAACTTTTCTTCTTAGCTCAGTTTTTAAGGCATTAATTTTAAATGTCACAGAAAGGGTACGTGATACAGATAAGTCACGTGGATTAAGATTATTGTCACTCGTGTCAATATAAATGAAAGTAGGGTAGATTTAGGTGTCTTCGTATAGTACGTAGGTAAGAAATCTACATAGTTGTCAAATTTTAAAAAATGCATTTTCTGGAAGGAACCGGTTCAATAATGGGCATATGTTCCAAGCGTACACGTACACATGAGTATTATAATATACCTAGTGGATTGTAGTGGATGTTATATGGTCCCAAATGATTCTGCATTACCCCCAAGAATTCCCTTTTTGACCCCAGATGAGGTTATTTACATCTGTTCGCCGACCTCTTTTTTACGGGATGCCCATCAGTCAATTGAGGGATTTTTTAAAAATACATTTTAAAAATGTTATTTATAAATATATTTTTTTCGAAACAAAGACGTTAACCGTGATGAATAATAGTCAATGTTTAATTTGTATTTATTAAAATAAAATATAATCTAAGGATGTTAACACAGTTCGTTTTCTGAAGGCCGGTTAAACGTTTTTAAAAAATGCTTCACGTGGGTGGTTACGATATTACAATGTATATCTTCACTAAATAAATAATACAGACTTAAATGACAATAAAAGTGATTTGAAACATACTTATTTTCAAATAGAAAAAAAAGTTTGTTTTTTTTAGCGGTGTCAAAGATTTGTGACGTATTTTCAGAGGGGGGGGGGTCTAAGTTTTGTGACGACGCGTGACGAGGGGGCAGGGGGTAAAAAAAATCGGCAAAAATCGCGTGACGTCATTTTTGGACGGCCCCTAAGTATTCGGTGAATTATGAAACAAATTCAACATCTTCGAATTACTTATAGACAAGAATGTTGCAGAATCGATTTCCAGTGATTCTGTTTATTTTGAATAATCTGAATTACTAGTATAATTGCTAACTCTAAAAGGAGAAATAATTTTAAAAAAATTAAAAAAAGGTACTAAAAGTTTCATGACATTTATTGAAATTCATAACATTGATCAGACAAAACAATGTCAAAGTTCCATGACAAAACGTGGATTAAAGAAACCCATTTCACAGACTCCATTTAAGCCATCCATCAATTTAGAAATATTGGTTACAAATATGTCACTGACATTTAACTTTACTTCCCACCCCATGCCTATACCTACTGATAGTCACTGACATTTAACTTTACCCCCCACCCCCACCCCATGCCTATACCTACTGATAGTCACTGACATTTAACTTTACCCCCCACCCCATGCCTATACCTACTGATAGTCACTGACATTTAACTTTACCCCCCCACCCCATGCCTATACCTACTGATAGTCACTGACATTTAACTTTACCCCCCCCCCACCCCATGCCTATACCTACTGATAGTCACTGACATTTAACTTTACCCCCCCACCCCATGCCTATACCTACTGATAGTCACTGACATTTAACTTTACTTCCCACCCCATGCCTATACCTACTGATAGTCACTGATATTTAACTTTACCCCCCACCCCCACCCCATGCCTATACCTACTGATAGTCACTGACATTTAACTTTACCCCCCACCCCATGCCTATACCTACTGATAGTCACTGACATTTAACTTTACTTCCCACCCCATGCCTATACCTACTGATAGTCACTGACATTTAACTTTACCCCCCCCCCACCCCATGCCTATACCTACTGATAGTCACTGACATTTAACTTTACCCCCACCCCACCCCATGCCTATACCTACTGATAGTCACTGACATTTAACTTTACCCCCCACCCCCACCCCATGCCTATACCTACTGATAGTCACTGACATTTAACTTTACCCCCCTGGCACACTGCACAGGATCCTGATTTTACCCCAACTAATGACAGGTATCCATCGGGACTGTGTTGACTTAGGGACACCCTTAGCCACGGGAACAAGTCCTTACCCATACAGAGACTAGAACCCTCGACAAGTCAGCCGAGCGTGCTTCCAGCTCGACCACCGTGTCTTCCTGATGAACGTGACCCCACCTTATTTTGTTAGTTCCGCCCTTAAATTGTAAAGACCCATTGATCTACGTCATCTAACACCGACTCGGCTAAATCGAGATTATTTACTTTTTTGTGTGTGCATGTTAGTATTGTTAAAAAAATGAAATGACCCCTCCCATTTCCCCCCTTCAATACATAGTTTGAAACAATTCACAAGTTATTTATATTTCAGAAGTTAAAATCTTCATACACAGAATAAATATGCTGGGTAACATTTCTGAATTGTAAATCGTTCAACTAAATAAACGACCCAAACAAAATGTTCTGGAAAAACAATGTGTTTATTTGTCACAGCCATTCTAAAGAAAGGAACGTAAGAACATAGAAAACATATCGGTATTGATATGAAACACTGCTTTTAACATAGATCTCCGATTATGTCTTTTCAACAGTTTCAAATAAGCACCTGCGCTAAGTTATGTGATTTACTACTTTCATTTCTTGTACATTTTCACTCTTCCCTCAATGACTTACCTCCCTTTTAATTTATTGCTTCCCTTTACATTAAAAATAGTTTTAAAATCAGATTTCAAATTAAATAAGGTATCTTTTTATATTTTTGATATAGGTTAGCACAGAAAAATTAAAATACTTCACACATAAAAAGAGCCTCTAAAAATTAGTCAAATTGTCTATATTAAAAAAATATATTAAAAATTAGTTAATAATTAATGGCCTTTAATTTGTCATCTCTTTAACTTTAACAAAACCTGACAAGATTTTAAATAAAAACTGAAGACTTACAGTAATAATATATATAACACAGTAATAATTTATACAAAGTAGAGTAATAATAGATAAAACTTAGAGTAGTGTAAAATTTATCAATTTCACTTAAAAAATTATTAGCTTTACATAATGATAGAGGATTGAGTTGTGAAAACTGACACAAAGATATGATAGAAAAACTTTAAAAAAGTTTTTAAAATTTGAAATGTCAAGAACATTTATTAGCATAGAATATGTACATAAACAATACAAAAGGTCTGGAAATCACAGCTAGAAAAACAAAATGAAGAGTGCTTGCTTCACTAAATCGGTTTCATTGAATGGATCTTACAGAGGAGACAAGGCTAAAAATGTTTCAGTAGGAAGATTAATTTTGTTGTAAATAGAAAGCACATGACTCACTCTGAATCACTTTTAAAAATAGATATTTTAATTTTTCTCTGGGATATATTTTCATAGCATACAACGGGCACACAAGAATTTCTCTACTAGTCTATCAAGGAATATGATAGCGGGACAGTTTGGGGGAGAAAACTCATAGTATTAAACTCAACAAGATTTAAGATGTAAATGTTAGTATGGTACTAAGTTACAAAAATATCATTATTGATTTAATGGTTGAGAAACAATACGTGTGACAATGCTTGAACTTCCAATCTACACTAGTTACTTGACAAAATATGAATTTAAATAACAC
Organism: Ampullaceana balthica; assembly: GCA_944989445.1. Classification (NCBI taxonomy): domain Eukaryota; kingdom Metazoa; phylum Mollusca; class Gastropoda; family Lymnaeidae; genus Ampullaceana; species Ampullaceana balthica. The sequence goes on along the minus strand of CALYLW010000517.1, from coordinate 163,568 downwards.
ACTATATAAATAATATACTTGATTTGTGACACTTATTTTGTTTCTTTTTAGTGTTTTTTTGCATGTCCATGGAACTGGAACACACATTAACACATAATAGTATTAATAGAGCTATGCGATTTTGGCCATATGGAAAATGTTGATTCCAAAGACTTGAAAATTTTGCATTCTTTTAAGTGTATCACACATATTATAGTTCAATTGACGTAAGTCAACCAAATTGTTAGTATTAGGGAAAAAAATTACATCTTACTTTAATCTCAGTATTATCCAGAACAATGTGAACAAGTATTTTAATGACATTTTGCAGATATTCAAAGTACAGTTGGAGCAAATAATATAAACAGTCATGGGTCCCCAAACTTAAAACCTATCATCTTCCATGTTAAACATATTTAGATGCTTTTGGCTATAATGGGATTTACAAGATATTTGGAATTACAGAGAAATACGTTTAACATGAAAAAGTTTAAGAAGAAATATTGGTTAACACAAAATAATTAAGCAGTCTCCATAAACTGGTATGTATTTTCTAAGACCCTTTAACACGAATTTCTTTTAGCACCAAAAAATAGTTCAGTCCCCCTCAATTTCGTAAAAAACGATTTTCACTGTACTTCTGTGTTCTATAGAAATGAATGAGATCAATTATATTGTCTATGAAATGTACTGGAAATATTTGAAAACTTCTAATAATATTTAATGTTAATGCTGTCCTCTTTGTTTCCCCACCTCCCATGGTACAGAGAGGTATGATTGGTAACAATGCAGAAGTCAAGGAGAAAGAACTTTTTCATGTTTATATTATATAAACACAGGGTACTACAAAGGCCATTTATCAAGCCCCAATAATCTAAGTCAAATAATATGCAAATGGCAGAAAGCTAAAACACAAGATGGGTTAATTACAGCCATTGAGTATTTGGAGAGTTAAAAACACAACATATGTTGTCTCTTGCTCTCCCTGGTTACTCTGTAACTTGCAGACCCTAAAGATAGATGCAGAGAGTTATTGCTCTTGACAGTATTTGGGGGGGGTCCCTGACAAATTATCCATGTATGATAATAAGGAGTGATAACCCCTTTAATAGACTGAAGCAGGTATAAAAGTATTAACAGGTACATTGGCAGGAGAAGTCTGTGAGCAAAATATACACATTCATGGGCCTAATACAAATTCATGTTCATCAGTAATATTTATCTTTCTTCAGTTACATAAAAACAAATATAGTTTTTTTCTAATACAAATACAACATTGGCAATGGTGGAGCCTTCCTGAAAAATATGAGTCTCAATTTTTTTGATGCAGCACACACCAATATGTTTAACTTGGCTTATTTAAAGCCAAGGGGCTAAGTCATACTTTAACCTTATTTAAAGCTGCTAGCTAAGTCATACTTGAACCTTATTTAAAGCTGCTAGCTAAGTCATACTTGAACCTTATTTAAAGCTGCTACCTAAGTCATACTTGAACCTTATTTAAAGCTGCTAGCTAAGTCATACACACTTGAAGCTGCTATGTAAGTCATACACATTTTAAACTAAAGAAATGAATATCGAATAGTAATTCTCATTTATAATGCGCTGGCATCCATTCATACAGAATGCTGAAAGCGCATAAAAAGTAAACAAAAAGAAGGAAAAGCTAGAGGGGTCAGATGAATGCAAGGGATAGAAAGAGAGAGCAAAAATGTTAGAAAATAGTCAGAGATTAGAGCATTGCTTGGTAAACCTTCAATTCAATGCAGCAAGTCCACTGTATTACTGTCAATTATACAAATGAGTTTTAAACCCATTTTTGGACATCTGAAAAGGTAACTAATTTTTTAGCGTCTTTTTAAGTCTCTAGCACCCAAACTTTCATTGTTTGATTAGTTAAAAAAAGGAAGACAAAGCGAGATTGGCAGCAGGAACAGAGACTATGAGATAATCTTCTGTATAGAACGAGAGTCAGTAATGGATAAGATAAGATATGAGATGGTTAATGCACAGGGATAATTTCCAACAGATTCTTTACTGTCTGGCTTACTTGAAGGACTATCAGCTTTTGGGGATTCAACAAACCTTTTGTGGCACTGACCAAATCAAGAAATATAGATAGAAAGTCATTAAGTTTAAGACTTTCCAAAGTCATTAAGACTTTCCATAAGTTGATAAAGAAGTTTGATCAAATTATTTTGCTCCTAAAGCAATTAAAATAATATCATGGTACTGTTTGAAAAACAGAATGTTATGTATGAACTTAATTTTTTTTTACACATCACAAGGATATTCAAAGATTGATAAACTTACTAATTATAATTGATGTCTGTTTTTAAAAAAATACAATAAATGTTAAGTACGCAGCAGAGTAGAGTTTATACATAAAGGTCAGGTTACAAATTGACCCAAGTATAAAAAAAAGGTGTTTTTGAGTGTAAAAAAAAGTTTAAGGACTAATTGAGTTGTAAATATCAGGAAATCTGGGTAACTAAATAGCAGCTGCATACAAACAATAGCAACAGCTAACAATATAACGGCAACAGCAAGGTATTTACAGGCTAAATGATGCAATGATAAGAATAAAGTAATTTTTGTACAGGCTACACTTGAGTATGGCAACAGCCAAACAGCAAGTAATGGTAGATTGCAATAGGAAAGAGGCTGGGTAAAGTCAACCCTTGAGAATAGAAATTTAGTGTAGATAAAATTATTAATAAAAGTTTAAAATCATCTCCATCACATTCATTCATTAGATTCATCCATCACAAAATAGAATATAGAAAAATAAAAAAATGAGCTATTTATTTAATAAGTAAATATTTAATATGTAATGCAGTGATTGCCTTGATACAAAGTATAGCTTGCAATCTTTTTTTAAATTTTATTTTCTCATTAAAGAGAACAGACCATTAAAAAAAATATTTGAGTTTATTTTGGTGGGGCCAGGGAGGGGTTGGGGGGGTGTGGACGGTCATTAAATTATTCAAGAAAATAAAACCAAAACCGACTAGGACAATCTGTGAGCAACAGCCACAATTAATCTGCTGGTCTACAGACAAGGAACACCTAATAGCATCAGAGAAGATGATTGTCCACATATAGTTTTAGAAGAGGAGCAAATAAAGACATCAAGGTAAACATATATATGGTCAGCTCTTTGAGGGTAGCAATCCAAAAAACAATAAACAGATTAGTTAGTTAAATCTGGAAGGGAAACGTTCAGAAGGCAACAGATTGCCTGGTCATTGTTTTGTAATTTTGCTGCCACATACTGAGCATCGTATTTTGGCCTGCATCACACATGCCAATTCCAAATACATACCGCAGCCAAGTGCCATGAACTCACTTGAGAGGCACCTAGAGCCAGCAGCCCTTGGCTTCTGTAACACAAAATCTAATGTACACTTGTGCTAAGTAAATATACACCAGATCATCAAGCTTGGGGAACCAAATCCCTTGAACAACAGTTCAGCTAAAAGGAATGGATGGTACATGATGGACTAAAATAGGGACTATATAACGAGTGAATACTTTATAATGAATTTCTCACTGTGGTGAAACAACTCAAAACAAGATGGTGAATTGATGGTAGCACTGTTTCATCTAAATGAACTAATAATCAGTGAATGAAGGCTCAAGACCTAAAGCTTCAATGTTTTTACCAAACAATATTAAAACAATAATAGATGAGGTTATTGTGTTATTGGAACCAAGTATTAAAAAGGCTAATAAGACATATATCTGGTAAGAGCTGCTACAAATAAAAATATTCAAGTTTTCTTCAGTTTTACAGCTTTGTTTTAAATGTCAGAACAAATTACTGCACTCACTTAGACAAGAGGATCCCCCAACATGAAATAAGTCTACTACAAGAGCAATATTGAACATTTCATGGTGGCTAGCCAGTCAGCACATGGCATGTACACATGAGTCTGAACGAGAATATTCTGGGAACAGTAATACAATTTTCAAATATATAACTGTAAAAACACAATATGAACATCTTTTATAATGAAATTACAATTTAATGGAGGTCACCACATTCTGCAATAGTTATGGTGGCCTGGACTGGCAATAGCTGAACCTCTTACATACAACATCACCCATGAACATTGATGTGTTAGTTATGGTGGCCTGAGCTGGCAATAGCTGAGCTACTTACATACATCATCACCCATGAACATTGATGTGTTAGTTATGGTGGCCTGAGCTGGCAATAGCTGAGCTACTTACATACATCATCACCCATGAACATTGATGTGTTAGTTATGGTGGCCTGGACTGGCAATAGCTGAGCTACTTACATACAACAACATCACCCATGAACATTGATGTGTTAGTTATGGTGGCCTGAGCTGGCAATAGCTGAGCTACTTACATACATCATCACCCATGAACATTGATGTGTTAGTTATGGTGGCCTGGACTGGCAATAGCTGAGCTACTTACATACAACATCACCCATGAACATTGATGTGTTAGTTATGGTGGCCTGAGCTGGCAATAGCTGAGCTACTTACATACATCATCACCCATGAACATTGATGTGTTAGTTATGGTGGCCTGGACTGGCAATAGCTGAGCTACTTACATACAACATCACCCATGAACATTGATGTGTTAGTTATGGTGGCCTGAGCTGGCAATAGCTGAGCTACTTACATACATCATCACCCATGAACATTGAGATTAAAAGCTGAATTATATTTAGGAACTTATATTCTGTCCTGTAATGACATGTGTAAGTGTAACTATTGGAGCTAAGAAATGTTTGAAACTTCAAGTTTTGCATTTTGTTATCATGTCCAAATGAACTTTGTATTTTGTTGCCCCAGTGCCACGTTCATTTAATAAAACAAAGTAAATTTCATTAATAGAGTAAAAAAAAAGGTTTTTAAAAAAACATTATGGTACATGAAACATAACTTGAAATTTTCATATTTTTGAGATTGTAGAAGATTGAAAACTTTATAATGATATAATAAAATGTTTAAAGTCAAATTATAACAAATGCTAAGACATGACTTTTGAAAAATTGATAACCCTGCAGTCCTTAGTTTTTTTAAATAAAAAAAAACAAAAAAAAACAACAACTATTTCTCCATTATTGCTATGGAGCTGTTGAAGTTGTATTGTATTTTTGTATTATTTTTCCCCCCAACTTAGCAGCCATCAGAGAGATGAGAACAACTGACCAACAATTTGAAAACTATATCTAAAAAAAAACATGGGATTTAAAGACTGTAATTAAAAAAGGTAAAATTTCACACAAAAAACAAAACAAAAAACAGCCCCTGAAGGATGTGACTAGTTACAAGAGTAAAAGTAAAAGATAAAGACAAGGTTAAAAATTTAAACCTTTAAGGGAATCCACAAAATGTTTGTGTAGTCAAAAGGAAAACATCAAAATATGTTGACATGAACTTAATATCTTAGAATACATGGTATAAACTTGTCCTAAAAGCCTTATGACCAATCTATCAGAGCTAAAGGCCAGACAAGTTTAACATTGCATGTAAAAGATGTGGGAGAAAAAATATTTATAAAAAAATGCATTATTGGTGATTTACAACTAGTATTTTGTCTTAATGCATAAAATTAAGTATCTCCAGAGATTGACTTGGCTATGTAACTAGGCCCAATATGCCATTCAAGAGTTGCACAAATAACAGCATCATTGGATCATCTTACATGTCAAGATTAACATAAGCTTGTGTAAACTACTTCAACTGTGTTTGTTGATGGTTGTTGGAATCTTCCTACAAGCTGGCAGGTCAGGTGAAGACTGTCAACCATCTTAGTTATACCCAGACTACTGGTACGATGGATCTGTTGGTGAGATCAAGAAAACAAGTCATAAAAACTCAAATGAGTATTTAAACCAATTTCCAACAAGGAGTTTCCGATTTTTTTATTCAAGGGAAATCATTCTAGATTACATTAAAAGTCAATTCAAATAAGTAATTTTGAAACTAAACACAATATGATGTCATCACACCAAGAATGTGTAAATATAATGCGCACCACGAAACAATCTAACATGAGCTTTTAACAAAGCGAGAAAACCCCATTAACTATCATTCTAGATTACATTAAAAGTAATTTCAAATCAATAATTTTGAAACTAAACAAAACTATTGCTATCTACAAATTGCTGCTAAAATTACGGGAGTCGAACGAAGAGAGATTTTCGCTCTCCAACATTGTTCTAAATATTATTAGCTATTGTTTGGCATTTGTTTCAACCCGATAGATGTTATGGTTGGCGAGAAATTTACAAAATACTGATATTTTTTCGGGTTTTTGGATTTTCCAGGAATTCCAGTAAACTTTTCAGATATTTTTGTGGCCGTTGCACATCATTGTATATTTAGTATATTTGCAAAAGACCCGAACTGGTATGGTTCAGGAGGAGTTGCATGTGCAAGCTCTACAGACATTTCAAATATATAAACGCAATTTCCCATGGGAAATTGCGTTAAAAACTGAATTCATTCAAACAGATTAGATCGGGAAATTAACCCCAGTTCTGAGTTGTTTAAGAAAGCCCTCTATTGACAGAGTAAGTAGGACAAGTAAGTCTGATCATGTCATAAGAGTGTAAGTTAAATTAAACGCTAAAGCCCATGGGTGATTAGTTGTGTTTCATTTGTGAATGTGTTGGGTAAACTATAAACCAGGTGAATATATTTATTCTCACAAGTAAAATATATTTTAAAATTTTAAATGATCTTATTTTTATGTGTGTGTTGATGCAGTTAGGTCCCACTTCATTTATGAAAATATGGTTAAGATACTTAAAGAATCAATATACTCTAAAATTCCCTCAACCAAAATGGCTATTTTAGAAGTCAGAAAACAAATATTCTTTATTCCATGCACTGTGATTTTGGATCTAGGGAAAATTGTTTTTCATGATCGAGTTTTTCCCCTGATAAATATTTTTTGAAAACTGAGTGAGAAAGAAGAAGTGTTCTGGCTAAAGAAATGTTGCAGCACTAGTCTAGTACACAAGCAGCAAGTGTTGAGACAGTTGTCAGAATAAGTGTAGCTTCCCTGAGCAGGTAGGTGTGTACATGTGGTTCAGTAACTCACGTGTGCTTGAGTTGTTGTTGTCGTTTGTGCTGGTAGGTTCCATGGGAGCTGTGGGCACAGTGGGTGTGTCTGTGATCCCAGCAGGGTTGGCTGGCGTCGGGTCCTGGTAGGGAAGTGGTTCCAGGTTTGTGTAGGGGGCCGTGGAGGCAGGTGGGTAGGCAGCGCCTAGAGTGGAGGCACTGGGAGCCGAAGGTGGTGGACAGTGATCTCCTGAATCAGGTAGATAAGGGGCCCCAGAAGTTGGATAAGGGGCCCCAGAAGTTGGATAAGGGGCCCCAGAAGTTGGATAAGGGGCCCCAGAAGTTGGATAAGGGGCCCCAGAAGTTGGATAAGGGGGAACTGAAGGAGGGGGATAAGGGGCTCCTGATGATTCATAGGGTGGTCCAGTAAAAGGGGGATAGGGTGCCCCAGAATCTTTGGTCTGTGGGTCGCCAGGGTACATTGGATAGGGTGTCATGGCATCAACTCCTGGTGGGGGCAGTCCCATCTTTTCACCTACAGAGACAAAGAAATGAAGAGTTATAATGTGAATACTATTTGAAAAGAACTAAAACCATACTACCTAATGAAAACACTTATATATGACAAAGAAATTTATCATTTTGGAAACCTATTTGGAACACCACAATTTTCCAATCCATCCCATTACTGTACGGCTCAGTGTAGAGCAACCTGTGTTACACACAGTGCTTAATTGGGTACTAAATATCTCTTAATCATATATCAGTTATCTCAAGAGTACGTGTCAAAAAGTGACAATGTGACAGTCATCCAAAGGGTAGATATCAAAACGGGACTACCTTAGACAGTCATCCCAAGGACACATGTCAAAAAGTGACTAAATTTGACAGTCATCCCTAGGATATATGTCAAAAAGTAACTAAATCTTTCAGCTGTCCAAATTAAAAAAAGTTGCAAAGTGACTATATCTGTGAGTCGTGCCCAAGGGTACATGTTAATAAAAAGCAAGTAAACCCAAGAGTGTGTGTCTATCTCTGTCAGACGTGACAGAATCAACGTGATTACATCTCAAGACCAACCTTCCATTCCATAGGGCGGATACGGCTGGGGTGCCCCTGGGGGGTAGGAGGCAGCATGGTAGGGCTGGGCTGGGTAGCTGGGCTGACCATCAAATGCAGCAGTGTATGATGGCGGTGGCTGAGCTGGGACATGCGTTCCATCTGAATGTGAGCATAATGTTCAAGTGTTACAATGTGACAGATCATAAACATTATATGATATAGAGCATTGGCAATACAACAATAATGTAACCAGTAAACCAGTGGTGCCTGGTGACTATGGAAATATAACAGTGCAGTGGCCTTTTTCTATGGATGGTGGGAAGTAATATTCGATTATTCGAGTGAAATTTGAAAAACAAACATTACACCAATGTATAATGATAAAACTGAAATATGATTTTATTTTCTGGTACAGTCTACCAGGTGGAAATATCAGGCTATTACTGTGAAATGGGAAGACAGCTATTTATAAATTTATTGTTGGACAACTGTTTGTTTTATTTACTACCACTCTCTGCCTTAATTTTATTGCTGTTAAATGAAGGCATAATGATAATGAGCTTTCTTTCCCTTTCTGTTTACATGGCCATAAAATACGATTTGACTGTTGAGTTATGAGATTTGGGACATCGACATTTTGTTGATTAGACCAGTATAGACCAGTAGAGTTATGTATCTACACTAGAAACAAATTTGATTTCAATGATAACAACAACAAAAATTCATGATATTGTTGTTGAGTTCAAGTGTACTCATGCTTTATAACTTTTCTTTCAGTTTTGGGACAAATTCACCCTACGGTCTGAGCAATTGATATTTTCAAATTGATACCTCATAGTGTTTTACCAGATTACCATGACATGATTTAACTAAAGAATGCCTAAATAATAGTTATCTTCACAAGACCATGTCATGACTAATTAAAGAATGCCTAAATTATAGTTATTTTTACATGATCATGCCATGATTAAACAAGAGAATGCCTAAAGTATAGTTATTTTCACATGACCATGTCATGTTTTAACAAGAGAATGCCTATCAAGATAAATTATAGAGACTATTTGAAGACATTCAGCTAAATGATAAAGTTGAATAATTAAAATAAAAAGTCTACAGAGGCCATAATAAAAGTGAAAGCCAAAACTAACTTTAGAGCCTTTAGAACTTGGTAAATATTGCTATAGACACAAGGTGGGGGAAGGTAGTCTCTTTGTCAGGATCTCTCATTTTCATTATTGTTATTTTAGGCTAATTTATAAAGATCATAATATTTTATTCAATTCACTAAAGTAATAAATGTTGTTTTATATTTCTAATTTAATTAGTTTATTTTATATTAAAAATTAAAAGTAAGTTAGGGGTTGTAGAAAGGGTAACTAAATCACTGACAAGGAGAACATTTTTTTATTGGAAATCATTTTAAAAAAAAGAAGAAAAAAAAAGGTCAATTTCAAAGCACTTACTCAGAAATTAAAATCTGCCTTTCACTATTGTCAAACCAATTTCTCAATACAGTATATGCAACTAGTGAATTTTATTAGCTCTAAAAGTCATTTAAATATTATTCTTTTAGGTTAATCAACATCCAGTTATTCAAGCCCATGCCATATTGTGCTACTGTGCTGTTGTACTTGATCAGATGAAGTCACTGAAGTCCACCTTGCTCTAATGGTTGCAAGGCAACAGATATGTTAATATTAAAAGATCTTCAGGGATTTCACCATTGCACAAATCACTTTCAACTACACAAATAACAACTAAACAACCCATGAAGGCTTAAAATCATAAAATTGTTTGTGATGAGCCAGAATCCAATAACAATTAACACATTGTATGAAGTGTTCAACAACCTTTAAATTAATGTGTGATAATCCAACAACATTCAAAACAGTGTATGATGTGTGACAATCCAACAACATTCAAAACAGTGTATGATGTGTGATAATCCAACAACATTCAAAATAGTGTATGATGTGTGACAATCCAACAACATTCAAAACAGTGTATGATGTGTGACAATCCAACAACATTCAAAATAGTGTATGATGTGTGACAATCCAACAACATTCAAAATAGTGTATGATGTGTGACAATCCAACAACATTCAAAATAGTGTGTGATGTGTGACAATCCAACAACATTCAAAACAGTGTATGATGTGTGACAATCCAACAACATTCAAAATAGTGTATGATGTGTGACAATCCAACAACATTCAAAATAGTGTATGATGTGTGAAAATCCAACAACATTCAAAATAGTGTATGATGTGTGACAATCCAACAACATTCAAAATAGTGTATGATGTGTGACAATCCAACAACATTCAAAATAGTGTATGATGTGTGACAATCCAACAACCATTGAAATGGTGCACGATGCAGTCGGAATGGTACAACATTCAAGATATTGTATGATATTCCTGCATGCTTGAGCAGTTCAAGTATTTGTACAGTGTGGAAAGGAATGTTTTAAACACACTGTCTTTAGGAGGTTCTCTTTTTTTAAAACATAGTCTTAAGGGAGGTAACGTACAAATAATAAAGCTTAGTCTGAAGCCTAAAACATTGCAGTCAGCTATGCAGTTAGTAATTTCTAGAATGCTACAACATGACTACAACTAACACCATAGCTCTTACATATATACCAGTATCATATCAGACTAAGCAGGTGTATTTGTGTAGTGGAGCGGAGAATCCATTGAATACAGGGTTACAGCCACGTATGCACAGATCTAAAGAATTACTATTTATGACAATTCGTTATTTAAAAAAATCGTAACCAAAACATCACTGGTAATTATCTGAATACTCTATGTTTAAACATCTGTTCCCATTACCATATTTTTTCAACTTGTATTGAGATACATGTAACTTATATTTCAATGCATTTTAATTCATGACCAGTTAATCATAGGTAAGTCATTGTAACCACTGCCAGCAAACTATCAATATCTTAATGATGCTATTCAGCAAGTTTCAACGCATTATAATGAGGAAAGAATTTTTTTTATTAAAAAGGAGGAAAAAGAGGGAGAAAATGTGTAGCTGTTCAATATGTCATCAGAATGGTGCACTGACGCTCAAGATGAGAGTTAGGAAAGAGACACTCAATGGGTTAGTCAGTTGCTATCTAACATCACTTTCTGATGTATACTTGCTGTTAAACCATTTTATTTCACCTCATGATTACATTTGTACTGGTTTAAAGGACGATTTTTGTTTAAAAAATCAAAAAAAATCTCAGAATGGACTTTTAGAATTTTCTGTATGTGAATAACTGTGTCATATGGGGGAGTACATTTTTTAAACAAAAATATTGTTATTTATAGCCTTGACAAATTTGCGATTGCAAAATATTCTGTGTGTTTATTAATATTGATTTAATGGTTGTCAGATGTTCATTAATGAGAATGCTGTTTATAATATTATGTTTCTATAAAGTATACAATTAAATTTTATTTTCAAAAGAAATATATTTATGAAGTAACCAAACAATATTTTTTGCTTGTGACTTACACTTAATTTGAATGTTTACAGATATCAAAAGTTAAGCCTTATGGTTTAGTTACGCTCACCAAGGAAAGATTATACTTTAAGCACTATGAGAATAATAAAAAAATAAAAATAAATGAAAGCAAAGGATATATGAACGTATAAAAATTATTATAACAAAATGTAAAAAAAAAGTATGCCATTAGTAGAAAATTAAGCATGGATAACATTTTGTGGGATGAATCAATGGCATTCAACTATCTAATAAGTACAGTGTATTGCATCTCCATGACTAAATGGATTAATATAGTAAACTACAAAGGAATTGATATGGAAAATTAAGTCATTGTCCCCATTTCATTTGGCTTAGGGCAAAATAATATAATTTTTGGTATACATCTTTGTTTAAAATTATCTTTCTTTTTTTATATTGCTTTGGCAAAGAAATATTCATGGAACTCTATAAATATATATTGCATAAATAACAGAAAGTTTAAAATTACAATTTGGTTTCTTTAAATGTCTGCCCCCTCCTTTCCACTCAAACAGCCCCCCCCCCATTTTTATTTTAGCTCTGTAATTTTAGAATTGTGGAGACCTTGTAATAAAAATTTTGATAGAGACTGAATGCCATTGAAATAAAAAAATAAAATAAATACCACATGCATACATCTTGTGAGTGAAATTTCCCAAAATGTGTTTTATTTTACTAAAACCTGAGAATATATATTTAATAATTGTTTCACTGAAATCAGATCAGTAAAATGCAGCATATTAATTTAATTAACAATGAAGCATGTGCCAAGATCTGAGCAATAAACACAGTTTGAGAATCACTGACACTTTTAAGGATAGCACACAACTGAAATATGACCATCAATTTGTAGGGCAGGTAAAAACTTAATTTGGACATATACCATTGTAAGAGTCTGGGCTGTTTAATGGGACTGCCTGCGGCCCATGGTAGTCCTGCCTAGCGTGGCGTTCTGTCAGGAGATAACATTAAAAGTGATACAAAGCATGCTTTATAAACAAGGCACAAACAGAGAGTAGAATGCCACTGAGATACCAGAATGTCAAGGTTGACTAGCTCCAGGAGCATACACAAATGAGATAAAAATAGTAACAGATCATGTTCAACATGCCAGGCATTATGATTGTAAAACATAGCATAGTAAGAAATATTGTATATTTTTTACTATGATTTTCTTATGTTTTATTTCTATTTCTATCAATTCAGTGGTTTTAATTTTTTATAGCCTCTTTAAGTGGAAGTTTAATATCAAATGGTCCATTATCTATAAGATTATTTGAATCTTACATTTCTCATGGCAATTACGGGAAAAAAAACCCACTTGTATTTTTATATCACAGCAGAGGTAAAATGAGTTGAATCATGTTATAAAATGTTGAATTATGAACAGCATAAAACATGTCTAAGGGCTGTGGTTTTATAATTTAAAGACATTAAGTATAATAAGATTATAAAAAAGATTATAATAGAAGGAACAAAAAAGAATACATGTAAATAAGGGTAAACAAGTAAAAGTGTAAATAATTTCAGAGGGATATAGAGAAATCAAAACTAAAGACTGTGAAGTAATAGTCTATTTAATTCTTTACATTTACGTCTTAATCTACATGGGCCCTACGGTCATTTAATTAAACTTTCCATAGATATTTTCAAAGCATACTTTCAAATATTTTTAAAAATAAACTATACAGAGAATTGAATTATACTGCTCATTGAACAAAAAATACTATCTGTTGGCGAAGCGAGAATAATTTTTGAGTATCAAAACCAGACACGTAGAATAGGTGAATAGGTTATTTGTCAATTACACAAAACAGTATAAACATGTCCAGTACATTCGAGGATCTATTCTACAACATAAGATCTTTATTGCAGTCCACATGCCAGGAAACATGCTTCAAACACTGGCCTGAATTTACCTAGGCCGTAGCCAGAGGCAGATGAGACATGGTGGTGGTGGTGTAAGGGTACACTGTGAGAACCTCGACTACGACCTGAAACATTAACACATGGGCCAATACAGTGGAGCAGCAGAAACAGTGGCAAAAATGAGAATGTGGATCATTTGGCTTCACTCATCAAATCAACATAATTGTGAGGGTTGGTGCTGGAGGACATTTAACACTTTACATGAATTAAATTCTATAAGTCCTGCCTTCATTATTATTATTAGCCCTAGTAAAAAGTGAAATGTTACGTCACAGCTATAACATTCATTTGCAGTCTATTCATCAGATAGTCACAAGAAAACTAATCATTTTACAATAGAATGGGTTTTATTTCAGGTCCTATAATGGAGAGCAGTGACAAGCAGGCATTAGCAACACAGGAGAGAAAACTCAGGGAGAATAATGGGCTGTGTGGGGAAACCAGGTGTGGAGGGGATGAAAGGGAGCAAGTGGGTGAATGACAGCGGGGCCTCTGAATCTGTGGGGAAACTAGGTGTGGAGGGGATGAAAGGGAGCAAGTGGGTGAATGACAGCGGGGCCTCTGAATCTGTGGGGAAACTAGGTGTGGAGGGGATGAAAGGCAGCAAGTGGGTGAATGACAGCGGGGCCTCTGAATCTGTGGGGAAACTAGGTGTGGAGGGGATGAAAGGGAGCAAGTGGGTGAATGACAGCAGGGCCTCTGAATCTGTGGGGAAACTAGGTGTGAAAGGGATGGAAGGGAACAAGTGGGTGAATGACAGCAGGGCCTCAGAATCTATTCCAAGTCAACCCAGTTTCAAGACACGATAGCGGACTATAATAGAGGAAAATAGAATTCATGTAACTAAGGGTACTCAAGTTCTGTAGCAATAGAGTGAATTAATTTACAGAGTGATATAGTGTTCATCAAAGCTCCAAAAAACTGTCCCTTAAAGTTTTTTAACCACACCTGACTGATTTAAATTTTCTAAAAAATTATTTATTCAGGACTTTGCCAGTTTATCATCTCAAACACCACATCACCAACTATATGGTTTTCATTTATATCCAGAAAATACTGGATCAGGCCACCATATAGACGTGGACAAGCTAAAATTAAATTTGCCAATTCACAGACGGATTTTTATGTCAAATCTTATTCTCTTGTTTGTTATTAAAGTACACAGAAAAAAGAAGAGTGGCTGAAGCTGAAAAAAAAGGGGGGGGGGTGGTAAGGTCATTAGAATGAGGACTTTTGTTTTTCTGGAAAACTAGACAGAGTGGATCTAAAGAATGGAACTGAAACCCCCTGTCACTTGAATTTAACCCTAGTTACGGGGAATGGAACAAAAGGTAATTCCCCTCCATCCCTCGGGGATGGTCGAAGAGCTATTGTGAGGAGAAGTTAATCTAGTGAAGATAGTGCACTGATGACTGCAACTGCAGGGGAAGGGAGTTAAGAGAGCAGATGAATTCGCTCAAACTATAACAAAACATAACTACAAAAATACTTATATTGATTATAACTGTATTCTTTAACACCACTGACTATCTAATATACCTCAATGTATCCTGGATTTAAGAAAAAACAACAAAATTTTAAATTTCTTGTTTTGTTTGGGCATAGAGATATCAATATTGAAAAAAGCATTTAAAGAATATCTAATTTGCGAGGGAAAATAAGCACATTAATGAACAAGACAAGTTCTGAAAGACTGGGTTCAATATGTGACTAAGTAGTGCTACATTCACTGCAAGTAATAAAAAATTGTGTTGGACTGACCTTTTTTGGAGAACCTACGAATGATCTCCCCTGCATGCTTACGTTTCTTACAGCAGTAAGCTCCCAGGGCAATGACAAGAACTATGGCCACAATAATGCCAATGATAGTCCCAATGGAAACTCCTCCAGACTTGCGGATATTTTGTCTGAAATGAAATCAATATGGGGTGAACTATATATTTCATTACTAAATAATAGGGCTGCGGAAATTAACGATCAATTTCTCGATTAATCGTTAACTTTTTTTTATCGATCTAAATTATTTTAATCGATTAAAATTCCATTAAAATTAAAGAAAATATTTATAATATTTTAAATTTTTTTTATTATTAAATAATTAATAATAATTTATATATTTTTTTACGTACAAACTTCTCCCGCGTAATATTATAATTAATTTTATTAATTTATGTGGACCGGCAGACGTCAACTAAAAAATTGCTGACAGCATCAGCGCAGTTAAATTTAAACATATAACTGGAAAGTTGAGCAAAAATTTTGTTTTTAAGCTAACTGCGGATGGCAAAGTCGAAGATGGTGAAAAAGTTTACTGTGTTCACTGCCATAAACAATTCTCTTTTAAAGGATCAAATACATTGCTGGAGTACCACTTTCAGCACAAACATATGATCAAGTATCAACACATTGTCATAAAATTTAGTTCAAAATATTCTTAATTTTCAATGTCTGTGAGACAGGGAAATAACTCAATAATTTTTTTTAAACAAGTCAATTACCTGTTTTTGCTACTGAACTTACTTTCCTTGAAATGTTCAGTTTAATGATGTCATAAATTTCTATTTTTGGCTTTAATCGAAATTAACGATTAATAATCGTTAATTTTTCAAAAGTTAACGATTAAATTTAAATGAATCGATAACAGCCCTACTAAATAATAATCAAATCACTTTTGTATGAACATTTTTACAATGAAATAATTGTGACCCTTTACAGTTGAAATTTGTTGAATAAATAGGATCTTTAAAAAAAAAGGACATCTTTTTTATTATAAAACTTAGCCATAATGCTATAGGACACAAAATGTATGTATTTTTTAAAAATCACTATTTATAACACCATAAGTACCACCAATGTTCCATTTACGCTGCGCAACCGCGCAGTTATCTGCCAGACACAGCGCAGCAGGTAAGTGATATTGCACAACAAATTTTGGAGGGATGTAAATATTTGTTGCTGTTCAAATTTGCACACAAGTTTGTGTTTTTGCACATGAACCAACAAAAAATAGAGGGAACTTTGTGCTAAAACCCCCCCCCCAAAAAAAAACAACAACAAACTACTAAGATAACTTAACAGACAAATTAGACTTACGAAAAGTAGATTTCTGCTTCTGTTCTGTTGCAACAATATTCTCTTTTGTCAGGCCCGCAACAATAGATGGCCTCATCAGATTCATTCTCTCTGGGGCATATGAAGTAACCATACACAGAACCCTCTGGGCTTTTCTCCTTCTGGTTGGTACAGATAGTTGGCACTGGAAGAGTGGCAAACAATCATCACACTGGCTAGACAATAAAGTATTGTAATAATTTTAAGCCACCAGCATGTGTTTCACAATAAGTACTATAACCCAGTGGGTCTAGATGAGAGGGTATGGGGACATTCACCTGTATGGTATTAAGACACCTAAATAATCAATTCTTTTAACATTAGGTCAACATGTGACCCCCAACATTGAAAAAGCAGATTTTCAGACCTTGGAACTTATATTTCATAGGTAATAATTTTTTAAAATATTATGAGGGGCATGATTTTTGGTAACTGTTGAGTTTTTGTGGGGAAATCAGCGTAATACTAAGTACGTCAAAACCCACAACCCAAAACCAACATATTATATCAACAAACTAAATTCAATCTTTAATAATTAGTAACACTGAATACTAATGCTAATAAAAATTCATGCCAAAACTCAACAAAATTTAAGCTTAAAGATATGAATGCATGGACGAAATGAAATAGTGATTTAGATGGCTTCTACATTTACAATAAATCAAACTACAGCTGTAACGTTGTTTATCTTTTAAGCATATAAAAAAAGCTATGGCATTTAATGGATAAAATCCTTCTCTGAACTTTACCCTCCCTTCTACTCACTGTCAGTACGATGTGGATGTATCCTCGTGTATCTGATCCCTCCATAAATTAAACCAGCCATGGCCGCTGCTCTCCAAGTGGAGCTGCTGAACGAGCTGCTTCCACGCATGATGCGACCAGAGAGCGGCACACTGCTGTAGCTAGTCCTCACTCGGACGGAAGAATGGCTTCTAGATATACTCCGACTTCCTCCTCTGCTACTACTTCCCCTGCTACCGCCACCACGCCGTGCAGAAACACCCACTAGCAAAAATATAATTTTAATTTTTCAAATAAAGCAGAGAAAATAATGACAAGTTTTGGGACAACTTACCATGAAATTCTTCCATGTGGAGACTAAAATGATTTAATTTGTCAATAAAGTAAATAAATAGTAGTAGTAATAGGTTCTGCAAAACTGTCTATAAAAAAAAATCCGTAAAAAACAATGTTTTTGACTATAAATCCTTTATATATGAGACCTAACTAAAAAATTGTTCATTATAATACGCAGCGCAAGACAATCCAAAACTCCAAAATTTTAGCTATATCTCGTAAATCATATACTGTATAATATAATGCGCACAGATCGGGAATATATTTTTAAAAAGTATCATCAATGTAATACGCACAGCGCGAAAGGAAAATATTAAAAAGGTTGTTCAATATAACACGCACCGCGACACTCTAGCACAAAAACTAACATGCTACATAGAGATACTCTAAAATTCATTAATTTAATTACAGGACATTCGACCGATCTGAAATTTTGAGAGATCATTTTTATCATCGGCATGAGTCTGCCTGCAAAATTTCAGCTCGCTAGCATACGAGGAAGTGGGTTAAAAATCTATCCAAAGTTTATTCGGCATTTAAGGCATCAATCAAGCAGACACCATGAGTTAATATAAAGGATTTAATAAAAAAAAGGAAGTTTAGAGCATATTTTTGAAATTGAAAGTTTTCTTTACAAATTGAAAAATTATTTAAATACGTACGTGTAAAAAAATGTTTTACAGAACGCAACTGATATGACTACAGCGGTATCTCTTTGATTTATTACTTTGACTTATAACAATGATTTAATGCAATAGCTAGCATTGAAAATAGTAATTTCAGTGCTTGTTAAAGTAAATTGTTATCAATCCTTAAAAATAATTATACTTGGTAAAATGTATTTATATTTGTAAAAATTAATGTGTCTATGACAGCCAGCAAAGGACTAAGCTAATCTGCAGGTGAACTTCTACATGAAGAAGAATAAATTCTGTCATCTAGAGACTGCAGGTTGTAAAAGGCTCTAATTTTTTTCCTTCTATTCTTTCAAATAAATGATTTCTAAACTGGGTAGAAAAAATGACATTATCTGGTAGCTTTAAATTACTAATAATAAAAAAAACCCACTAATTTCCTTACAGGCTCCTACAGATAAAAGTATTTTGAAAACATTGTCCCACTGAAGAAAATAAATGCAAGTGATGGTTAAAGATGGCAACAGAGATTAAAGTACATCTTGGTTCAGTACACAGTAATCACAGCACTTGTCCAGGATTCAACAAGACCAAATCCATTTGCAATCTATCATTTTAAAATAAATTAATTTTTCTTTTAAAGAGATCAACTTAAAACATATGGAATGTAATCAACTATTTTCAAGAATTTTTAAAAAAAGGAAGATTATGACAGAATATATAACTTTTAACAGAAATGATTGTTGGCAAATTTCATTTTAAAAAAAAATGTTTTTTTTTAAAAAAGCAGTGCAAGTTTATATTATTGACAAAATTGGTTTTTAAGATCATAAAAAATCATGAATGCTATAAGGAGTAGAGGTTTTATTTAGACTTGTAATTTTTCTCAATAGTCAAGTGAATAACTGTCCCTGAACCAAAAGAATTTTTTAAAAATTAAGATGAATAAAATCTTGATTAAATATGAATTGGTAAGGGAATATCATATTCCTTTATCAATGACAGATCAGCATAGAAAAACAACATTATAAAAAAATGAAATGTCTGGATTATAATTTCTGATGTAAGCAAAGCATCTAGTTGGTTGGACCAACTTATCGCAGCATAGCTGGAATGCTTGATAGTCAGAAAGAATGTGTAAAATAAAGTACATTACCTGATACTTTATATCTAGGAGGAGTGATAAATTAAAGAAGATGTAAAATTATCAAAGAAATAAAACACTCAGCTCTAACTTAAAACACTGCATAAAAATAAATAAATAAATCTTTAAGTAGCCTACCAGTAAAAAGTCATGTAACAGCCCCCATCTCTGAATAAACAAACAAGTCACTATGTGTGCTCTGATGCCAAAATTGTTAAATGTAGCAAATGTGACCTGCTTTAGTTTATAGTGAGGAAGCCATACCATGAGCCTGGGATTTTCTTTGATAGCAAGTGTTATGAAGTAGGTGTATGTTCATATAGGTGGGTGTAATGGAAGCATCTGAGATGGGTACTGCCTGGTGAGTGAACATGCAGCAGCAAAGAGAAATGTTTCAGATAATGTCAGACCAATTCAACACAAAAGATTTACTAGGATTTTTGTTAATAAGTTTGAAGACAGAGGACAAGAAACAAAATGATTATGAGTGTAAAGTCTTTCTTTTATTCACCAGTCACTTTAGAAATTCCATAATTAATTTAAAAAATAAAATAAACATAGGGTGAGGAATGAATAAAATGTTTCCAAAGACTATACATTTTCTATTTAAAATTTAAGAAATGTAAACCTAGCAAGTTGGATTAATTTTTTTCTTCTACCAGATGCATAGTTCTACTGAAATATACAATGGCAAGAAACAAGTTTCATCACTCCTATGTGATAAAGAATAACATTTAAACCTTCTGAAATACCAACACTATTTATTGCACAATATTTATTAATAAGTCATGACAATGGCTGGACGAGTGTTACATATGCAGCAATGCAATAACCCATACCAGCATCTTCAAAGGCAAACACATTTACCATACAGTGGCTGATATCATCTATCCTGGGAATTCCTAAAGGGAAAATAGCTGTTTTTCAAATGCATAGTTCAGCTACTGTCATGAATTTCACATAAAGGTGCCACCAATTTTTTTTAAGTTTCTTAATTTTTTGCAAGTGAAAATAATTTTATATCAAATCTAAGTCTACCAAAGTAACCTTGTGCAATGTTTTTGAAACAGGCAACGCAAAAGTTTGATGGTTTTGATAAGAATAAATATACCATTGTTTTATATTTTAAAGGAATGGGCTAAAATGCCATTAAAATTTAAAATTACTTTAAGGACCCAAAAAATTCAATAAAATGTTTATTAGTGACTCACCAATGGCATCAATTGGAAATTAATAACATGATCTAATTGTCATTTACTAGATAAGATTATCAAATGCTGGAACTTAACTATAATTATATAGCAAGCATGTCTGTTTTTGGGTACTAGTGAATTAATAATATTGTTTCAAAAAGTACAAAAGAGGGTAAATTGATTCAGAAAGGTTAACAGAATAATATGAAATAATCTATAAAACCTATTCTCCCAAAAAACTTCAAAATCAAACATTATAAAAAAACAACACAATAATCACTAATAATATGAATACAGCAATGACTTTAAATAAAATTTAAAGAGAATTGTGTAGTGATTTCTTTTAAGGAAATTACCCCAAGCTGAGTTGATTCAAGAGGGAGAGTCCCTGCCAACAGTTCAAAAATTACCTGATTAGTCGCGGCACCCCGAGGCGCTAGTTTAAGAAGTACCTACTAAGTAAATATAAAATAATAAAAGTTAAATCCATTATCTTTTAATTTTAAAAATCTACAGAACACCACAGAATATGCGAGAAACATTACTGGAAATGTTTATATTACATATAGATATCTACACAACAGAATAACCATGTTTCTCACATATCAACAGGGCTGCATAGAGTTCAGCTTTCCAGCATTTCCCTAGTGGCATTTTTGAACTTGTCAAACAGTTCTTTGGTCAATTGAAGTTAACTTTGTAATTGATTGTAGTTAACTATTAAAATCAGGTTTTAGTTAGAAACTTTAGAAAGAGTATCTGTCATCTGAATTAATCATTGCCCTTGTTTCATTGTAATTTTTCTGAAAACATTTCTTTGAATCTTGCATTAAAAAGATAGGTATTGGAAAAATATTTATTTCTTCCAAAAATAAGGGTGGTAAATAAAACTTTCGATCTCATAACTGAAACTGAATTTCGTATTTCTTCAACAAAGTAATTGTTAAAAGATGTAGATTCACTACTCTTACTTTACTAATTTATCAGCAGTTGTAATTTTTGCGTTTAACTATTTTTATTGTTATCATTGAACCCAGCACTTTAAATAGATAATTGGGTCGGACACAGATTGCAAATCTTTCCTCACAGGGTGATGGCAGAATAAATGAGTTATTTTCCAAATACTGATACTGTTTCGAAAATGAATGTCAGAATGACATCTTTTCTTTTTTTGTTTAGTTAGACTAGTCTTAGTACTAACACTCTCAAGCTCAGTTACTGGAAACCCGATTTTAGCAGCTTTCTTTAAAAATGTATTCTTTTTTTTTAATTAAAAAAAGTTATTTTTTTAATTAAAAAAAGTCACAGAACAACTGAATTATTATTTATTTTTATGAATAGGCTGTTAAAAGTAATAATGTACGATCGGATGGACAACATAGAAAGATTTAGAGATGACGGTTTGCTTGGATAACGAAAGTGCAGGAAAAATCAAAGGAAGTGGCATTATCGAAATACATCACCGCCATTATTACTGGAATTTTATTATTTTATTATTATTTTTGTTGCCACTTTCCGATTTTTATAACGTGAAATATTTGTATAGTCCAAAAATTGGAATTTTAAAGGTCTTGTCGGAATTCCGGAATCATGGGTAAAAAAATCTGTATAATTCCGGAAAACTCGGAATGGTTGGCAGGCCTGTATATGGCCTAAATCAGTGGTCCCCAACCTGGGGTCCGCGGAGATGTTCCTGGTGGTCCGCGAGCAAAGGAACATTAAATTATTTACATTTTTTTTTACTGTGGTGTATTTATCTACGGATTGTGAGTCTTTCCATATGGAAAAGCTTGTTACCCGTTTTGGCGGCACCACGTCCAAAGAACACCAATGACACATAGCGCAGAGCGGACAACCGCCCTGGATTAAAAGATAAACCCATGGAGTATTTCGAAAGGAAAAAAACTGGAACATGAAGGACAGAAGAAATTTCTCAGGGTCACCACATCAGTAAATGAGAACGCACTGAGAGCTTCATATTTACCACTGTAACTAGGCGCATTGAGGAAATGGCCGAAGATATTGAGATACAATTGTTGGAGAGGATTAATTCATCACCGTGGTACGCACTCCAGGTTGACGAATCTACAGACATCGACAACAAGACAATATTACTTGTTTATGTGAGATATATTTATCACGAGGATGTACATGAGGATTTGTTATGCGCTCTATCTTTGTCAACCAACACCACGGGAGCTGAACTGTTCAAGTCATTGGATGGTTATATGTCAGGACACCTAAAATGGTCCTTTTGTGTCGGCATCTGCACAGATGGAGCTGCTGCCATGACCGGACGACTGTCTGGTTTAACAGATCGGATTAAGGAGGTTGCACCTGAGTGTGAATCTACGCATTATTCACAGGGAAATGTTGGCAAGACGAAACATGTCACCAGAATTTAACAGTGTATTGATTGATGTGGTTAAAATTATTAACCACCTCAAGGCACACGCCCTTAACTCAACCCTGTTTGAGCAGCTTTGCGAGGAGATGGACGCAGAGCACAGATGCCTCCTTTTGTACTCAAAGATGGTTGTCCAGAGGAAAATCGCTAAACAGAGTATTTGAATTACAAGAGCCATTGCAAAGATTTCTCTCAGAAAAGAAGTCACCGCTGGCAGCACATTTCAGTGACAAGGTATGGGTAGCAAAACTTGCTTACCTGTGTGACATATTCAGCCAGCTCAATGAACTCAATCTGTCTCTTCGGGTGAAAATGACAACTGTTTTCAAGTTGGCTGACAAAGTAGCTGCATTTAAAGCCAAACTGTAATTGTGGGAACGGCGAGTGAAGAAAGGCATTTTGGATATGCTTCAATTGTTAAACATTAGCGGGGATTCTAGGCGAGACTGAGCCTGAGCGCTCTTTGTCACAGTTGGTGCAGGATCACCTGTCTTTGCTTTTAAAAGAGTTTGAGCGCTACTTCCCAACCACAAAAGACCCAAGAACTGGTAGGGAATGGATTCGTGACCAATTTGTCAACAAGCGAGGCGAATCTAGCATGACTGTGCAAGAAGAAGTTCAACTGCTCGAGATTGCAAATGACGGTGGTCTTAAAACTAGGTTCGAGAAAACAACTCTTTCAGCCTTCTGTAAGTCATGGTGGACAATCCTGAGATTGCCACCAAATCAATTAAATCCCTATTGCCATTTCCGACATCCTATCTGTGTGAAGCGGGGTTTTCTGTGACAGCAACGAAGACAAAACAACGGAATAAAATGGACATAAGCAGCACACTTCGGGTGTCATTGCCTCCGATTAGCCCCAGATGAAACCATCTCGTTGCAGAAAAAAACAAGCTCAGGGTTCTCATTGATTAAACATTCTAGTAAATTAAAATATGAAATAATGTTTAATTCACTTGTTGTGTAACTGTATTTTATTTTGAAGGCATATTTAAGTACAATTAAATTAAAACTATGAAGCGGGCGCTTATGAGGTTTAACATATGCGGTTCACTCATTCTCTCACTTATAGATCTCTCTCTCTTATGTCTTCTAAATTAGAAATCTTTCATTTTCATACCAAACACCCACCCCACGTTTTTAGTCATATTAAATCGAAGTACTTGAACTAATAAGTTTTAAATTATTTTCTTCTTTTTAGTCCGCTTGTAAAAACGTGGTTTTTAAAAATCTTTTTTTTACTTCTATTTATTTTATTCTTTTTAGTCCACTTATAACAACCTGGTTTTTTAAAATATTTTTTTACCTCTATTTATTTTACCAAACACCTCACAAGCGCCCGCCCAACGTTTTAAAAACTTTGTGATGTGGTCACGGGGCGAACTCACGGATGTCAACAAAAGCCGACGGTACAGATGCTTTTATATAGACTATAGATAAACTTAAAAGTTCAATAATTTAATAACGGTACATTTGATCGACTGAAATTTTGATACAATGCATTGTCATCCAAGATCTATCTGTGGTAAAATTTTCAGATCTTTAGGACCATCAGAAGTGGTTCAATTTTACGTTGGCAGATTTGAAAAAATCTTGGACAAACAAACAATGCCCAACGAAAGCGAGTTAATAAAAACGTGGTAATAAAAATAGTGTTTTGTATAAAAGATTTGCTTCATTTAAACTGGTTCATGGTACTGCTTAAAAAAAAATTAAAACTGTATTAATGGACTATGACTAATGCTAATAAATTAATTAATCTTTAATTGATTGTTTTGATCACACAATTAGTTTTTGTATCTTGTATTTTGTTTAAAAGCTTTATCGCAGTCATAGTCTATAAAGTATAAAAACAAAGATATTAAAGTTAAAGAGTAAAGAATTTAGTATTTAGTAAAGAGCAGGCCTTGGCCTAGTCTTACTCTTTACCTTTTGAAGTATGTTGTTATGTATCTCTTGTTTGGCTATCAATATCAAGTTTGTTTTCGGTTTTTTGTAGTTATTTCCCCTTTACTAAATTTTTTTACAGATTTGTACTTCGTATTAGTAATATTATTTCTGGAAAAAATAGGCATAGGCATAAGTAAATAAGTAATAGTAAAAGTAAAGTAACATGAAAAACTAGTGAAAAGTGCTAGTAACATCATGACATTACCATTAATAATTCTTTTATTACCATTTATTGATCAAAATATTCTGATAAAGTTAAAGTGGAAGACCAGATAACTTTATTATAATAATAATAAAATTATATTAACTTCCTCAAAATTAAAATAACCAACTAACGTTAGTCTTTAACTTTAGTAGGCCTACCCCTGGACTAGAGTTACATTACTTAAGTTAAAACTTAAGTAAGTCTTAGGCCTAGGCACTCTAAGGCTCTTAGTAAGTTCACTCTTACTAAGAGTAAACTCACTGTCTTACTCTACTCTTTGACTCTTACTTAGACTAGACTTAGGTCTTAGTACTCTTAGGGTTGATTAAGCAACTGTATTGGTCCACAAATCAGCACCAAAGTTTCATATATCATTATTGAGAGGTGAATGTCTGATAAAAGATATAATAAATTGCGGCTAATTATTTCTACTTACTAATCAATAAAAGTAATAATATGACATATATAGATCTTATTTGCAGTATTGTGACCGCCATCTTGAAACAATCAATTGACTGACCAGTAGCTGAGCAAATACTTCCTCCTAAAATATTTACAGATTATCCGAAACTCATTTCGCAATAATATTTGGTAATGATCTGGGTGTGTTGGTGCAATAAATAAATGAATATATTCTAATCTATATATTGTTTTTCCAGTTTATTTAAATTTTTGGTTCATATAATTTTATTATAAACGGCGAGTTAAATATTCCAAAAAGTCTTTCGTAGGTTTCAAATAATTTTTTTTCCATAGCTTGGCTTAAAAGATAGTTTCTTTGATATTAGCCTACTTTCTAGAACTTCCTACTAATATTTAAGCCTACATGTAGGCTACATTCTACATCAGGGGTTCCCAACCTTTTTCTACTCTAGAGCACATTCTAAAATATCGGTAGGTTGGCGGGCACCACCTATTTTTAATCGACAAACTCCCTCCATAATTTTTCATTTTCCTATAATTTATTTTCTTATATTCATAATTTATTAATAAATAATAAACAAAAATGTTTCAAAATAATAAAATTATTAATCAAATTGCATACACACAGAGAAATGTATTTTCAAAACGTAAACAAAGTAAACAAAAACACAAATACAAAGAAGACATTTTATAAAAAAATATATAATCAATATGTCAATGTGATCTTTGGCATTGCATATCATTGGCCAGTGCCTCATAATTAGGAGAGTATGACGATAATCCTGTTAGCAAACAATCATAAAGATGCTCATCGGTGAGTCGAGATCTATATCTTGATTTTATTAATGTTTGAAAACAATGATTCGCATAAATATCTCGAACCGGAAAATGATTCAATTTTGTATGCCGCTTTTGTTTTTAAAAAAAGGAACTTTTATCCGGCCACTGTATTCCAAAAGTGATTCGATATTTAGGATTTTAGCAAATCATTATTAAGGTCCAAAATTTCTAGCTCTAGTTCTTCTGTCTTACCTTGAACAAAATATGCAATACATGCGGCCATTTCCATTACATTTATTTGACAAGTAAAAGGATTGATACAGAAGGCAACAATTGGCTCGATATGTGTAAACTGCAAAAATCTCTCTTCAAACTGTTTTTTTAACACTTGAAGATGCTTAATAAATAATGACCCGTTTAATTCATTGTTACCTAGCATCTTCTTCATATGTGGGAAATGCACGAGATAATGTTTATGAAAAAATTATGTCTCTGTCGAATAGTGGCGGGCACATCGAATCGTTCCGCAGGCGCCATGGTGCCCGCGGGCACGGGGTTGGGAACCCCTGTTCTACATGAATACAAAAGGTAAAATTTAAGCTCTTAAGTATTTAGTGTAAGACTGCACTCTAATATCGTAAAACGCGTGAAGCCATGTAAAACGTCTTTAAATAAATTGAAAGCAATCAAATATTTAAGTTGAACTTTTATGTAAAGTTGCGCATTTTAATGTGACGTCACATTTCTTAAACACCTCCCCTCCCCCTCGTCACACATAGTCACAAATGAGTGACCCCCGTCCCCCGCCTAGGTGCGTGGCGTCAATAATGGATGGCCCCTATGACAAGTGGTCGCAAAGGGGAAAATAATCATTTAATCTTCTCTGGAGCGCGCTATTAAAAAAAAAGACCACCATCAACAACAACAGGTGAATCTGCAAGTGCAAGCAAATCTTTAGATAATAACCCAACTTTGAGAAAAATAATTTCAAACCAGAACGTATACGAAACAGAGCTGTAAAAACAATCCAAGAGTAATAATAAGTGAAAGCAGATAACACCAGGATTAACCTTATCTTATACATTATAGAAGCTCCTTCTATACAGAATATTATTGTGTCCTTCGCGTATCCATAGTATGTCTAGTCTTAAATTTTTTTATTAGAGTTTTGAATGTTGATAGTGTGTTGGTTTTACTGGCTTGTTCAGGAAACCCATTCCACGCCAGAATTCCAGATGGGAATAACGAGAATTTGTATATGTTTGTTCTTGCCTACGGAACAAGAGACGTGTTTTATCTCAATATCTATATGTCTCTTGAGACAGTCCTAGGTATATAGAAAGAGTTAGAAGAGAAAGAGAGTGAGTGAGAGAGGGAGAGAGAGAGACGTAAAGAAAGAGGGGGATATAAAGATAAAGGGAATAAAATAGAGTCTGTGTGTGTATGAGAGAGAGAGAGAGAGAGAGAGAGAGAGAGAGAGAAGAGAGAGAAGAGAGAGAGAGAGAAAGAGAGAGAAAGAGAGAGAGAGAGAGAGAGAGAGAGAGAGAGAGAGAGGGGGACGAGAGAGAGAGAGAGAGAGAGAGAGAGAAAGAGAGAGAAAGAGAGAGAGAGAGAGGGGGACGAGAGAGAGAGAGAGAGAGAGAGAGAGAGAGAGAGAGAGAGAGAGAGAGAGAGAGAGAGAGAGAGAAAGGAAACAGGAAGGGAAAAGTACGAGAAAAATAGAGGAATATAAATAGAGAGGAAGAAATAGAGAGGGGAGAATATTGAGGGAAAGAAAAAAAAACACACACGTCATCATTAAGAGAACGTAAGGGGCCGTCCATAAAGTACGTCGTGCTATTTTTTTTACCGTTTTTAACTCCCCACTCCCCCCTGTCACAAACTAACATAAATCTCAGACCCCCCCCCCAAAGTACGTCACACTTTCGAAAAAATTTGTTCATTTTTATTAACAAAATACTTAAAATTTAATAGAAAACACCGTGACGTCACACATGGCCGGACCCCCCTCCCCCTGTCACAAACTGTCACACTTTCTTACACCCCCTCTGAAGCGTGACGTACTTTATGGACGGCCCCTAACCATTAAAACGGAGGAATATTTTATGTTTTGTTGTAGAAATACTTTAGGTTGTGTTGTAGAAATACTTTAGGTTGTGTTGTAGAAACACTCTCGGTTATGTTGTAGAAGTACATTAGGTTGTGTTGTGGAAATACATTAGTTTGTGTTGTAGAAATACATTAGTTTGTGTTGTAGAAATACATTAGTTTGTGTTGTAGCAATACATTAGGTTGTGTTGTAGAAATAAAAATTACTGCCATCCCACGCTTATAATTTGTTACCTCCCTTGGTCTATGTTACGTACTTCCGGAGCTCTCAATGTAGTCTGCTAACAAAACTGAACTTCAGAACTCATCCTTAAAACATCACGTTTAAGTCAGTTTTGTTTTCAGAGGCGTCACTAGGGTTGGTGTCACCCGGGGCGGTAGCTCATGGTGTCACCCCTTCACGGCTGAAGGGGCCGTCCATAAATGACGTCACGCGAGTTTGCCGATTTTTACCCCACCCTCCCCCAGCAGTCATACTTTGTCACAAAAACTTAGACCCCACCCCTTTTTTACGATATGACGTCACAAAGCTTTGACACCCCTCCCCCAAGCCGTATTTTCTGAATAAAAATTAGCATGTTGCAAATTACTTTTTGTCATTTAAATATGTATTTAGGGTAAGTCTGCACTGTAATTTCGTAACACGCGTTAAGTCATTGAAAACGTAATTAAATAAATGGTAAACAATCAAATATTTAAGTGGAACTTTTATTTAATGTTTCGCGTTTTTGATGTGACGTCACATTTCTTAAACACCCCCCTCCTCGTACCACATCGTCACAGATGCGTGACCCACCCCTCTAAGGCGGATTAAAAGGAGGGGTGTTGAACGGGCTAAAGCCCCCAATAATTTAAGGGCCCCCAAACTTTTTTATGAATTATAGTGTATAATAAAGATGCAGGCCATTATGTTTGTACGAATCCCTGAAAATGCCTTGGACAGTCATACGGCAATGCTGCAAATGAGTAGGAAATATAACGTAAACCAGGCTAATCTTCGTGAGAAGTGCATTGTAGCTCATTATGTGCCGTGCACAGCACATTCCTTTAATTTGGTTGGGAAAAGAGGAGCAGGTTGTCCTACTGCGGTCAGATTTTTTTGTCTTGTGCAAAATCTTTATACTCGACTTGTTGCATCTACTCATCGTTGACAGGTACTTCAAAAACATATGCAATTGATACATGCTAACAAAGCCTTGTCTGACACAAGATGGTCAGCCTGACATGATGCTGTAAGGTCTGTTAATACTCATACCATGAATACGCAGCACTGGAAGAATTAGCAACGAATGAAAATCAGCCACGTGACTGTCGACTTGAAGAAGAAGGATTTCTAAAGGAAACTGAACAACTGGAAGTCGCTATTTTACTTGAAATTTGAGAAACAATTTTAGAAAGGAAGTCTCTCATTGAGTTTGTTAAAAAATAGCATTCTTAATTTTATTCCTATGAAGACAAAGGAAAGGAAAAGTCCGTGGTAAAAACAGTGTAAACAATCTTCAATACTATCAAACAAAAAAGAAAGCGTCAGTTTGATAAAGGGACATCAACAAAACAGTATTCTCCTCGAGACAAAAATTCAAGATTGAGGTATTTCTGGTAATCATTGACAAACTTTCTTAAGCCCTACAACATTGGTTAGGGGCATATAAATACATCCATGAGAAATTTGGCTTTCTTACAAACCTAACTGAGCTCAGCACTTTCGCCACCCGATGGGCAGCAGCCAAGTTAATGGAAGAGCATTCAAGTGATTTCGAAGAAGGGGTCGGGTAAATCCGAAGCAACCGTTTCGTCCCCCTCAATTTACAACGCTCGAGCGGTGCCGGTTTAGGGCCAGGAGCGCCAGTACGGATTAGCATAAAGTGCCGCGAAGAACGCATTGGACGCCAGCTCTGAGGAAACCTTCCAGTGGGGGTTGCACCCTAGGTAGGTCTTTGATGATCCCCCGGTCTGCGGCGGTCCTAACCATGGAGACCCGTGTGCTTTGCCGGGATGGCGCCAAAGTGGTAGCGGGTCGTAGTAGGAAATTCCACCACCTCCTTGTGAGGGCAACTTAGTGGGAGGCATCTTCGATTGTATGTCCTGGATGCCCAGGTGGCCGCTTCAGAAACGACCGCTTTTGGGGGGGGGGTTCCTCAGCTGTTACGTCCCTTTGTTTGGTGGCCAGATGGCTAAGGGGGTCTTCCGGGAAGACCCATAAAGAGCACTAGGCTCGGGGCTTCTGATTTTCTTCCACATGTAGGTTCATGAGTGATTTCGAAGACTGCTTACCTTCAGAATTAGTCCAATTTTCAGAACTCTTAAAAAAGTTATTGTCCAGCCCCAGGCTCAGGGTAAGGAAAAGGAATTAGCACAAAGCGAAACTCAAAAAACTTGCACAGAGCTAAAACTTTTGCTGCTTTTGAATGAGCTATATTTCACACAGTCCTTTACAAATGTACACATCGCACTTCGCATCTATCTTTCAATGATGACATCAAACTGCAGCTGAGAGCGATCCTTTTCAAAGTTGAAAAGAATATACAATGAGTTAGAATTTGCATGGGACGAAAAAGACTGAATATGCTCTCTCTAATGAGCATTGAAAAGGAACTTGTAAGCTTATTCAGCTTTATTGACTTGATTGAAAACTTCGCTGTTTAAAAAATTCGCAAACGAAAGTTGTAGTTTGAAATAATAATCATACATATTTTTCAATAATTTTTGTTATTTCAAATAGAGAAAACAATTCGTTACCTCGTGAAAGTTTTTTTTTAAATACGGAATAACGCGTAATACTATTCTTTACCGGGGGCGCGTTCGTAAGCACTAAACAGCGTAAGTCGTGATGGGACCGTCGTAACCGGAGGACTACCTGTATGTAAACATGCATATCTATGCTTTCACGCCTTTAATAAATATATATACAAAAATATTAACTCAAAGACATTGAAATAATAATTTTCCTCAAGAAAAACATCAACAAAGAAAACCCATCTTTTGATTTTTTTTTGTGATAAAAATCGTATTCCCCCACCCCACTGTGGTGGAGGGAGTCGTGTGGTGGGATTCGTCCATGCTGTCGGTGTGTCCAATACCAAATGGCTTTATATCTTTTAAAACAGAAGACACTGCCTCTTTCATTCCAGCCTTTTTAAAGGATCTCTCTGCTGCGACTATTTCTTTTCTTTTTTTCCTAATTTGTTTTAATGTTGTTCGTAAGTTGGGACTGTTTTATTATCGCAAGTTAACTGATATTTTTTAAAATAAGAATGTTCGCGTTTAACGTATTTCATTGTATTTCTTAATTTCTTTCTAGATTAAAAAAATTGTCATCTATTGTTTTCTGACATAAAATCGTACACAGTAAAATTTTAGGCTCGGGTGTCACTCCCTGATGGGTGTCACCCGGGGTGGCCCGCCCCCCGCCCCCTAGTGACGCCACTGGTTTACACATCTTAAATACTTAGACGAGATTGTGCGTAGTAGGACTAATGGACGGGCTTCAATTCCCAATTTTTTTAAATTGGTCAGGGCTAACCTATATGTATTTTTAAATCCCTTATATTAACTTTACCGCCGTCTCTGTCTCTCTGTCTGTCTTGGGCGGCACCGCTGAAAAACAGAAGTAAAAAATGACCCACTTCCCGTCATGCCATCGAGCTGAAATTTGGCACACGGACCCGTGTCACATAACAATGCATCGTATCAAAAATTCAGATCGATCGAACGTACAGTTATTAAATTAATGCATTTTTAGTTTATCTATATAAACTATATGTAGAGGTCGCTATCGTTTACATTTTACGGGTCACTTGACTTCACCCCAGCCAGACGTGAACACATCTCGTGTTTTAACCAGGTGTAACGGCGTGCGTTTGTTTACATTTTGCGTGTCACTCTGAGCTCGGTCCATCGATCGGTGACCAGCCATTCCCATCTCCCCCCCCACCCCCCCCCCGGGTTATAAATCAAAAGGCCGTTAAGACAGATTCAGTCTGTAAATGTTTGTCGCGTTTGAATATAATCAATACTTTTAGATATGTCTCATATATAAGGGATTTATAGTAAAAAACTTTGTTTTTACGGGGTTGTTTTTATTTTCGAAACTTTTGTTTAGATCTGGCTTACTTCATGAAAATGTAAAAATATACAAATATGATTTGTTAGAATTAATGAGTTGCGCCTTGTCATCAGGACTTCAAGAAACATATAACGGAAACCTCAAATACATTTCTTTCTCTTGATTGTTGGGTCTTAATTACTTTCTATTTTTTAAAATAAGGCTTGGAGTTGCGATGTGTGTACCATACAGATATATTATAGGGGGATACACCCTCTTCCTCTGCTGGGTCTTCCCAGTTTTGTGTGGCAGAGGATAGGTCTACTTGGCGGGCAATAGTGACGGCTGAATCAATAAGAGCAGAGGACCAAACCAGAACTGAAACAGATGAATAAACAACTCGTTTGAAAACAAAGTTTTTGGCTATGAATCCCTTATATATGAGACATAACTAAAAGTACTGATTATGTTCAATATAATACGCACCGCGCAACACATCCCTGTGACATGGAGGGTTGGAGTGAACCTCCAGTGACCCGTGGAGGTCAACTATAGCAGACGGCTACACATGCTATATAGAGATAAACTAAAAATTAATTAATGTAAGTACGGTACATTCGATCGATCTGAAATTTTGATGCAATGCATTGTTAAGTGACAAAAGTCCATGAGCAAAATTTCAGCTTGATAGGATCACGGGAAGTGGCTCATTATTTTGTTTTTCCGCGGGACCACGACAGAGAGAGAGAGAGAGAGAGAGAGAGAGAGAGAGAGAGAGAGAGAGAGAGAGAGAGAGAGAGAGAGAGAGAGAGAGAGAGAGAGAGAGAGAGAGAGAGACAGGCAGACAAGACGGTGAAGTTAATATAAGGAATTTTAAAAAGAGCGAGGAGGAAGGCCAGGCAACACTGCCCCACCGGATTCGTGTGTGTGACATGCAGAAGAGACTGCCACTCGAGGATTGGTCTCATCAGCCACACCAAGAGTTGCAAACGATAAATTTAAATCCATCGTCTCTTGCAGACGGAAAGATGCCATTTATACCCTCTTCCCCAATATCTACACAAAAATGTGTATTTATGGGGGATAAGAAGAACAAGAAATAAAGTCTCCCAGTACCCACAGTTAACATGCCTATCCACGCTTTCGTTGTTCCTGTTCTTTGCGTCATGGAAGACATATTATTAGAGGATAAATTAGACCAGCAGACATAACAAAAAACCGACAAAACAAGCGGAACGAAATAAATTCTTTGCTTTACGTTGGCGGCGCCTGAAAAAAAGATAACAGAAAAGACCACCCCCCCCACCCCCAAAAAAACCAACCAAACAAACAAACCCACCTGCAAAGTCCCGTCTACTGTTGTTAGACAGCACGCATGTGGCTCATGCTAGATATCATCAAGTTATCTTCCCCTTATGTTTTCTGCCCCTGACAAAGATTTGACGCCATGAGAATTTGTGTGTATTCAGTAACAGTAACATTGAACTATATTTATTTATATTCTTGAGTTGCGATACAAACAATTGTAAATCTTAGTTTAAAATTAATGTTGTTTTAACACGAGTCTACTTTTAAATAACGATGCATTTAAGTGACAAAGCAAAAATATTCCAATTTAAAAATTAGGAATTAAGATAAATTAAGTAGTTGTCATTGTGGGTGTATCTAAGCAAAGTTCCACAAATAAAAGGCCCTTAATGGCACAAATATTAAGAAGAAGAAAAATTAAATCAAAACATTTACAAGAAAAAAAAATTAGAATGAATTAATTTTTAAAAAAAAATCATAAAAGAAAAAAAATGATTTAATGTAATTGGAATGGTGCCAAAAGAATTCTTGGAATTTCATATTTCTAAATTATAGCTCAGGAAAGAAACATTAATTAAAAAAAATTAACAATTGAAAACACATTTTTATAGATATTCTCTTTGTAAGGTCGAGCTATCAAACTCTTATGACTTAGCTTACAATTTCTGTGGCGAGCCTCAACATAAGGAATAACCACACATGTTATTGTCCGCAGTTCTAGTGCTGCCTGGCTTGTGAAATCGCTGCAGGTGTGCCACCCTCTCCTCAGGCATTGACGGGTCCATTTTGGTGTCTAGTCTATGGAGCTAGCTGTTTGATTGACAGTGCCCAGTCCTCATTTGCACATTGATGAACTGGCAACCACGTAGCAGTTCTCACCAAGGACACTTCCTGCTCTGTCGCGACACGTTACGATAAAGTGTCCTTGCCTTGGTACTGTCAGCGTGGTACTGTCAGCGTGGTGCTGTCAGCGTGGTACTGTCAGCGTGGTGCTGTCAGCGTGGTACTGTCAGCGTGGTACTATCAGCGTGGTACTGTCAGCGTGGTGCTGTCAGCGTGGTACTGTCAGCGTGGTACTGTCAGCGTGGTACTGTCATCGTGGTACTGTCAGCGTGGTACTTTCAGCGTGGTACTGTCAGCGTGGTAATGTCAGCGTGGTACTGTCAGCGTGGTACTGTCAGCGTGGTACTGTCAGCCCAGTCTCTTGGGCCATTTCTCACGGAAAAGGTATTTGAATCACACTTTTACTCCCATTTGAGTCATTGGTCCTCATAATCGACGCTGAGCTGCAACTTGTAATGCAAGCAGGTCTGCCCGTTCCTGCTGCGGTACCCATACTTGGCCCATGATCTACATTAGGGGCCGTCCATAAAGTACGTCACGCTCCGAGGGGGGGGTCTAAGAAAGTGTGACACTTTGTGACAGGGGGGAGGGGGGTCAGACCATGTGTGATGTCACAC
This sequence comes from Ampullaceana balthica, assembly GCA_944989445.1. NCBI lineage: Eukaryota > Metazoa > Mollusca > Gastropoda > Lymnaeidae > Ampullaceana > Ampullaceana balthica. The sequence continues at coordinate 128,159 of CALYLW010000517.1, read as the reverse complement.
ATTTATTATTTTTAGTATTTTTTAAATAATTTATTTATATTTTTTAGTAGAATTTAAATAGCTTTAAAAATAATTTTCAAAAATTTTGAGAAACATTAGAATTAGTTTTATGTCAAAATAGCATTGAAATGCGTATCTACTGAATGTGTTGTTCATAAATCGGAATTGGATACAGCAGGACTGATATCGAAGGATCAGGAATGGTTTGACAATCATGTTCGCACCAGCCAATATTTCACTCAAATTGTTATTAAATTTCAGGACATGAAATGTTGCGACAAAGCACGAAGCTCATATTTCAACGTTTTCCTTAAATATTCTTCCCTCCTCCAATCCCAAATCAACCAAACAAATGATGGACTCAAAGCTTAAGAAATAGCAGATGCAGATTCTCATAAATTTCCTTCCTTGCTTGTAGCACAAACTCTCAAATTTGATGAAATCATGCCAAGATCAACAGGAGCTTTCAAAGTACAACCATATGATTACCAGCTTATTTGATCGACTTTGCAAAGTATGTCACTCATATTTTGCCTCACAAAAAACGTTGAAGAAACATACAGGACAACACAGAGCTCGGGCTCAGGAGAATGTGCCCACCCAAACTGTTCAAGAATCAACTCAGATAAAACGCATCCGTCCTTTGAGAATCACTTCTAGAAGTCAAAGAGAACCCATGGCAGTTATTGCCAGAGGAGAAAATGCACATACAGAGGCTGTTGAGTGGCTAGATGAGGATGAGTTGATCTGTCTGCAATTATCCTTCCAGGAAACGATGATTGTGAAAAATTGATGTCAGTCGTAACTATGGATGAACACAGATGATGTCCAGTGAATATTTTTGAATGAAATATAATTCATAGGACCATAATAAACAGATTAAATATAGCACAAGAGTTGGTCACATAATTTGTCAATCTAATCTTTTTTTTTAGTCAAATTGTTTTGTTTCCTTTTTATAATGTAATTTTAAAAATCCGGCTACAGTTTGGGCTCCGGCAGGATTTCACTTCATAAATCCGGCTGGCCGGTAGATCCCTAATTTATATATATATATTCATAATCATTATTGCCCCGGAAAATCCGGAATCCAGCCATTTTAACAAATCTGATTCCGGCTCCAGCCGGATTTCACTTCATAAATTCGGCCCACTTCAACTCCAGCCGGATTTCAAAGTTTTGAATCCGGTACATCCCTACTTTTAAGTGGAAATTTTATATTTTAATACAATTTAATAGTGAAGTGTATTTTAAGTATTAAATTAAATATTTTAATTAGGTGTTAAATAATTTTTTTTGGAAAGTGTGACGTACTTTAGGGGGGGGGGAGGTCCCGAGATTTGTGACAGTTTGTGACAGGAGGGAGGGGGGGTCAAAAATGGTCAAAAATAGCGTGACGTACTTTATGGACGGCCCTCTTGCCTCCTCGTGCTTTTATGTAGCCTAATATTTCCAAGGTGGAATAAATCTTTTGTATTATTAAGTTTAGTGGACGGCCGTAGCAATAATCAGCACTTTGTCTTTGGGGCCGTCCATAAAGTACGTCACGCTATTTTTGACTATTTCTAACTCCCCCGTCCCCCCTGTCACAAACTGTCACAAATCTCGGACCCCCCCCCTAAAGTGCGTCACACTTTCGAACAAAAATATTGTTTTTTATTAACAAAATAATTAAAATTTAATATAAAACACCGTGACGTCACACATGGCCGACCCCCCCCCCGCTTTCCCCTGTCACGAACTGTCACACTTTCTTACACCCCCTCCCCCCTCTGGAGCGTGACGTACTTTATGGACGGCCCATTTGGCGATGTGGGTTTTTCTTGCAAGTTTTAAAGTAATTTAATTATTGATTTAAAAAACAAAAACACATAGAAATTAAGAAATAAATATGATGCAAGAAATAGTCTTTAAAAATAAATTAATAATAATAAATTCAAACTATTTCATTCATGGAAAACAAGTAATCCAAAATAAAGATGCAAAATACTTAGAATTAATAAATAAATGAGAAATTATCATGGAATCCCCATGTCAATGAAGTCAATGAAAAATCAAACATAATCTTAGGCTTTTTAAAGAGAAACTTTTACAGGTGGTTTTTTGTGTGTTTTTTGGGTGAAAAATTTAAACCAAAATGCTACCTTAATTCGGTGAGAAATGTAGTCGATTACACATTTTCTGAATGGCACCAATCCACAAAAGAAAACAGATGAACTAGAGCGATTTTTTAAGGAGCAGCAAGATTCATTACTGGAGAATTTCAAAATTGACAAATTAAAGTTATTGATTTTTAAAATTATGGCTTCCGCGGGCCACACATAACTCCGTAGCGGGCCACGTGTGGACCGCGGGCCGTAGTTTTCCCATGGCTTGAGTCGAGTTTATTCAAGTGAACTTTTATCCTTACACTATAACAGATATTTGAGATAAAAGATCCTAATTTATTAAAATGATAAGATGTTAAAATGGTAAGATGGAAAAATTATAAGATGGTAAAGTGATAAGAAGGCAAGATTATAAAATGGTAAGACGATAAGAAGGTAAGATGGTAAAATGATAAGATGGTATGATTATAAGATGGTAAAATGATAAGGTGGTAAGATTATAAGAGGGTAAGATATCATCATGATGAAGTCGGTAAGTAAGCGGTCGAGGACAGAAGATCTTAAATTATATCAAGAAATAATAAGTTGATAATGTAAGGGGTTTGTCCAGGAATTATTAAATGTTATTTTTCAGAAAACATTGATCAAAGGGGCCGTCCATAAATGGAGTCACGTGATTTTGGCCGATTTTTACCCCCTCCTCCCCCCTCGTCACCTTGCGTCACAAAAACTTAGACCCCCCTCCAATATGGCGTCACAAAGCTTTGAACCCCCACCCCTAAAAGTCATATTTTCTAATTGAAAATTAGCTTGTTGTAAATCATTTTTTGTCATTTAAATATGTATTTACTGTAAGGCTGCACTCAAATATCGTAAAATCTTTGAAGCCATTGAAAAATTCATTAAATAAATTGAAAGCAATCAAATATTTACGGGGAACTTTTATTTAAAGTAGCGCGTTTTGATATGATGGCACATTTCTTAAAAGCCTCCCCCCCTTTTCGTTACACATTGTCACAAATGCGTGACCCCCTTCCTCCCTAGTCGCGTGGCGTTATTTATGGACGGCCCAAAGGAAAAATGCTGAAATGGATAAGGAAGCTCAAAATCGTCCATAGATGTCCAAGACATCTTTTAGATTTCATATAGTAGCAGGCGGGAGGCGCGGGGTTTAAACTTGTAAGAACATATCGTTCCTTCGTAATATTATGAGGAGAGCAAATATAGAATGGTAAGTTTTTCATAATTGTTCATTTAAATAGTCAAATAATAAATCTATATTTACAGACTAGACATAAACCTTGGATACGCGTAGGACGCAGTACTCTTTTGTATTGAAGTAGCGTCTATAATAGATAAGATAAGATACGTTTTGATGACAAAGTTCACCGAATCTTCGTTGAGTTAGACATTTGTACGTGTGGTGGAATGGGAAATAGCACGTGTTAATTATCACGAGCTGGGCAAGAGAGTATGTGAAAACAGCTTACTTCTGTACCGAGATCGGTTAAATGAATGTCTTTCAACACCGAGCACAAGGCAAACATTTTAGTGACGTCGTTATAGGGGATTAGATGTATAAAACACTCCCACACTCCCCAAACACACCACTCACACTCCAATTACTCCCATCAACAATCCACTCACACCCATGTACAATCCACTCACACTAATGTACACTCCACTCACGCCCATGTACACTCACTCACACTAACGTACACTCCACTCACACCCATATACACTCCACTCTCACCCCACTCTCACCCCACCGACTCCCCATAACACACACCAAAACCAACTTTCTCTCACACCAAAGTGAACCACTCTAACACTAACAAATATAATGAACTACCACCCCTCCCGCTCCCTTAACCTGTATACAGAACCTGTTCAAAAAATTTAATTTCACCTCGCCCCGTCCCCATCTCTTCTGAAAGCAAATCCCCCCCCCCAGTATGTCTACTAACCTTCACTTAAAAAAAATTAGCAGTAGTAAACAAAAGATTAGGAGAGTTACAGTAAAACTTGAACTTACGGGCTGGCGTACGGAACGATGTGAGGGGTGTGAAGGTGGGGAGGGGGTCAGGGAGCTCTAATTTAAAGAACGTGCAGCGTTGGGAAGGAGGATGAAGCTCTCTGAGGGGGAGGGCAAGGAGGGATGTTGATGCTTTGATTTAAAAAATAATAATTTTTGGTGGTTTTGGGGGAGGGGGGAGAAGGGGCATGAGGATGGTGGGGTTATTAGGCTGCTTATTTTCAAGGAAACAAAAACAAAAAAATGTGTTGGCCGTACAACCTCATAACACGTGGATAACACATCTGGCAGGCAGGAGTGGACGGACGCTGAGCACACTTGAGTATATTATGTGTTGGTACTCATCAGCAGTGAGTGAACAAGAAATGAACGCAAAGACGAGCGATTCCCGAAGAAAAGCACCAATATATTATTGACTATTCGAAAGGTTTTTTTTTAAAAAGGATAACAGTTTTTTTACGGTAAGATTTTTACAAAAATAATGCATGTAGGCATGTACACATATGAAAGTGTTAAACATTTGTTAAATCCCCATACCATGTTTCATTTAAAAATCATACATATAGCCCTATCTTTGAATCCCTTAATGTAATGTGTGATCTTCAGGGTCCAGTTGGATATTTATAAATATATGCAACAAGTTACATCAAATAATCATCAAGCCAAGGGGCCGTCCATAAATGACGTCACGCTATTTTGGCCGATTTCCCCCCCTCCCCCCCTCGTCAAAAAAGTTAGACCCCCCTCCAAAAATACGTGACAAAGCTTTGACCCCCCCCCCTAAAAAAACAAAAAAACTAAAACCCACCTTAATTTCTATTAACAAAATTAGTATGTTTCAAATCACTTTTTTGTCATTTAAGTATTTATTTAGTGTAGGTCTGCATTGTAATATCGTAACACACGTTAAGTATATGCACGTCAAAGGCATTTGTTCTAAATTTACCACATTGATATCAAATCTCATGTTTTCTAAAAATTATTTGGTATGAGCTGGAAGAGGAATATGGCGAGTACTGTACGAACCCCACATTTGTACAGGAAAGTAGGGTGTCATCTTGTGCGTCGCAAAATACAGTAATTCCTGCAAGTTGAAGACTGAAAAATACTATGACATTAATCAAATATCCAATATTGTCATAGCTTTTTACTCCGAAGCTCACGTGTTTTTTTGTTTTGTTTTTGTGTTGTTTTTTCCCAATTTTTTGTTTACGATTTCAAGTACGTCACACAAGAGTTGTAAATATAATGCCACCAATGGAGGAGGCGTGTTTAAATTGTTGCATTCTCTTGTGGAGATTATAAACTAATGAAAAATACATGGCTACCGCTATCGGGCGGTTTAACCGAGGGGTCGGTGAAAAGCGTTATATTATCTCATTCGGTGTAAAAAGGGAACTCTTGGGGGTAATGCTGAATCATTGTGGGCATATAAATTCGCTAGAATCCGTTCTTTTCGGGTTAATAATAATATTAACATAAACTTTTATAATTTTAATGTTTAGGTATCCGATTGAACCGGTCCGTTTTTTAAAAACGTTTAACCGGCCTTCAAAAAATGAACTGTGTTAACATCCTTAGATTATATATTATTTTAATGCATACAAATTAAACATTGACTTTTAATCATCTCGGTTAACTTCTTTGTTAAAAAATATTTTAAAATAATATTTTTAAAATGTATTTTTAAAAAATCCCTCAATTGACTGTCGGGCATCCCGTAATAAAGAGGTCGGCGAACAGGGGTAAATTACCCCATCTGGAGTCAAATGGAATTCTTGGGGGTAATGCAGACTCATGTGGGACACATAACATCCACTACAATCCACTAGATATATTAAAATACGTCATGTATACTGTAATTTCTACGTGTACGCTTAGAACATATGCCTACTATTGAACCGGTTCCTTCCAGAAAATGAATTTTAAAAATTTGACAACTATGTAGATTTCTTACCTACGTACTATTCGAAGACACCTAAATCCACCATACTTTCATTTATATTGACACGAGTGACAATAATCTTAATCCACATGACTTGAGTTTATCAAGTATCCTTTCTGTGATATTTAAAATTAATGCTTTAAAAACTGAGCAAAGAAGAAGAGTTGTTTTGTACAGTGCTACTCTCGAATTGCGATGTCAAGAATTGATGCATTCAATAAAGTTAATGAATACTATTATATCTAGAATGGCCAGGGGCATTAGACCAAAAACAATCGAAAAATTATATCAAACTTAAAACGTTTATAATTGTATCAAATAGATCCCCCCCCCCAAAAAATAAAAAAAAATAAAATAAAAAAAAATAAATAAATAATAAAAAATAAATAAATAAATGGATATTCGGCGTCGTTTTGACTTAAAATATCTACACATAATCCTATTCATATAATTTTTAGACACTTATCATGCTTGTAAAACTCACCAGTTGCATTTTAGGGGGGGGGGCTAACGAAGCTCCCCCAAATCCCCGCCGAGTCATGTGGGCAGGACCTCGAGTCTGGGGGGGGGGTAACGCACACATAAACTTGTATATTTTGAGGTAACGGGCAAAAAAAGTTTGTCGACTACTACCGTGAGAGAACAAAACGGAGCAGCGGTGACATCACACATGCTTTGATGTCAACATCAAATGACGCAGGGTAACAATTTCATACATTCTCATGAGTTCTCAAACTTAGGATTATAATAAGATTTAATTTTCATTTCTTGATAACTTACGCCGACCGACGTCTGATGGCCTACCGACCTGTACTTTGAGAAGCACTGATTTTTTAAAAAAATATTAAAAAATCATTAAATAAATTGTAAGTGACAAAATATTTCAGTGGAAGTTTTATTTTAATTTACCCTTTTGATGTGACGTCACATTTCTTCAACCCCCCTCCCTCCCCCTCGTCACGCATCGTCACAAAAGTGGGACCCCCCCTCCCCCCTAGGTGCGTGACGTCATTTATGGACGGCCCCTAAATGACAGAAACATATATATTAAAATTTCGTTGAATTCATGCAAATTTACTTCAGACGCACTTGCGAATTGGCCTTTTCCCAGTCACCATACATCAGGGGTGCGCAACCTTTGGGCTATTGACGGCCGCACACAAAAAAAAATTACTTTTGCCACGGCCGCCAAAATGTTTTCACTGAAAAACGAAACGGTAACTATCAAAAGGTTACCTCTCGTAATAGTCAATGCGAGATAATAGTGACATAATCATAATGCAATGTAAGCAAACACAGTGCTTAATTACGAACAAAAACATTTGCATCGAAGTTTTCTTATTTTTCTACTTTATTGAACATTGTCATCAGTGGCGTAGCTAGAACTTTTGCCGCCCGGGGCGGTCTCAAATTTGCCGCCCTTTTTAGGGGGGCGTCCATAAATGACGTCACGCACCTGGGGGGTATTCACACATTTGTGACATTGTGTGAAGAGAGGGGGGGGGAGTGTTTAATGAATTTGACGTCACATCAAAACGCGCAACTTTAAATAAAAGTTTCACTTAAATATTTGATTACTGACACTTTATTTAAATACGTTTTACATGGCTTCACGCGTGTTACGATATTATAGTGCAGCCTTGCACTAAAAACATACTTAAATGAGAAAAAATTGATTTGACATGCTCATTTTCCAATAGAAAATATGGTTTTTATTGTGGTGGGGGGCATCAAAGCTTTGTGACGTCATATTGAAAAAAAGGTCTAAGTTTTTATGACGACGAGTGACGCGAGGGGAGGGGGGTGAAAAATCAGCCAAAATAGCGTGACGTCATTTATGGATGGCCCCTTAAGTCAATCATATGATGTATTTTATAAATTAATAAACATGAATAATTAATTGCAATTGCAGAGAAGTGAAGGGGGGGGGGAAACATTTTGTACCATTGCATGCCATATTTACGTAAGCAGTAATAAAAGAGGCCGCATAAAATGATATACCTAATACCTAAAACACACACTTATAAAAATACAAGATACTTTTTTAAAGGCCACAAGAAAGTTATTGGGGTCGCAGGTACCCCCCCCCCAAAAAAATATGAGACAAAACATATTTCAAATTTACACCCCAAAAACATTACCAATTAATATGGTTTTATTTTGTATTTATAGATAAATGACTTTTTGTTACAGACAAAGAAATTGAATCCATTAGTATGTAAACATATTTATACATATACTTTACTAACTTTCATGGAAGAAAAATCGTATATTATGCTATCAAAATTTCAAATTATTTGTAATATCTTGTTCTATGGACAGTAATGCAAGATTTTGTAGTCTCGAATCCCTCATTGTGGAACGAAGATAATTTTTTTTTATCAACTTCAGTTTGGAGAAGCTCCTTCCACAACTAGCGACACTGATGGCAATTGTTGAAAAATTATTAGCAAAATTACAATATACTGTTAAAAATTTTAAAAGATCAAGGGGGTCTTTCCCCCCGTTTTTTGTAACGTAATGCCTCTTCTTGTAGTGTAGGTACAGCTATAAAAACCTGGATCCTTTTTTCTTTTCAATATAGAAATTTTCTTTATCAGTGTCAAAACAGTTATTTATTTGATGTTCAAATTCTTCATTTAGTAGTTTACAGGGTATCATATTGTATTATACACGAATATTTTCTTGCAAGGATATGCACCTGATCAAAGCGTTCTTTTGTTTTCTTTAATAATTCTATCCATTGACAAAAACAATTCTCGTTGCACATCTTGTTCTAAAGATAGAACCACGTCTTCTGAATTTTCTCCACTCATATGTTTTCTCTTCTAGCCCGGCGTTCAGTTGACATCTCCTACTCTTCACAAATTGTTTGGCTGATATAACAGCGTTTTGTATTAGCACATCTCTTTGTTCCATGAAATGGGTTTGCATTAATTTTAAAAAAAACGGATTCCCATAAATTGAGATAACATAGAAAATAAAAAGATTGCATTGAAATCGAGCAAAATTCCAGCATCTGATCTCGTTTTACTAGTTACTTCTTCAGATGTCAATTTTAATTGTTTATGCCTATTGTGGTGTTTATTAACGGAGAAATTTGAATATTTTCATATTCTTGTCATGATTCAAATTATTTACACATTACTTTAATAGGACAGGCGTAACATTTTTAATGAATAACTGTATTTTAATTTAAAAAAAACATTATTTGTGCTTGCTAATCGTGAGATCTGTGTGTAGTTTTCATATAAAAGCGTCATCTGTGAAGTATACAATGTTCCAAGCAAATTGATACATTTTTGAGCAATGTTATATTTTTAACAGGTTTGCATTAGTTATAACAACCACTATGTAATCAAACAAATGTTGTGCGAGCCCGTTAATTAAGACTCGAAATTACGAATATTTTGTTTTCACCTGGTTTTCCCCTTTCAAAAGAAAAATGGTGAATTTCGGCAATGGCTGTACTTTTCAACTGCTTACAAATGCCGCCCCCTAAATGTGTGCCGCCCGGGGCGGACCGCCCCTACCGCCCCCCTCTAGCTACGCCACTGATTGTCATGTAAACCAAAAATCATGTCACACACGTACAGCATGAATATATTTTTAAGTGACATTAGTACACTGAGAACACAATAATTGAATAAGGGATAAGCTGCTTCACTAACACTGTCCATGTAACTTAACAGTCCAGAGTGCCTTGCTCCTGGATGTTTGCCGAGAGTCGCGCAAAGTCCGGGCACTCGCTGGATATCATCAGATTGGTGTCAACCAGTCGGGTCCGATATTTGTTCTTGAGATATTTCTTTCGTGAAAATAACGCTTCGCACATGTAAGTGCTTCCAAACAGTACTAGAGTGTTTCTTGCTGTTTCGCGAAGCTTGGGATACTCCAGCATGTATGTTTGTGTGTCCGTCTGTGTGTATGTTTGTGTGTGTTGGAACACTAAAGCTTGAGCATCGTTTTAGTTAGGTCATGTACATAATTTCATAAATAAGAAAAAGATCATATGTATAGGTGTCTTTCACATCAGTCAGGGAGATTTTTCTCCCTGAGACAACCAACGAACGCTGGTGTGGTACAGAATATATTCAGCCGACGAATCATTTGTCTGAAGAATTTGTATGAAATGGCGGTGGTGAAGCGCATTCGCGCGAATGAAAAGGATAATGTGATTCACATCCTTCAGAATGTTATCCAAATCAACAGATTTTGAACACATCGCCTCCTGGTGAATAATGCAGTGCAGATTTATGAGCTGGTCATTACCGTGATCCTTGAACACATAAATCTAGCCACGAAGCCATTTTGCTTACCAACCATGGCAGGCGCGCCGTCTGTAAAGATGCCTTGCAGGTTCTTCAGATCAACGTGCGAGTCGATGCAAGCTTTTTTAACTGCCAAAAATATATCTTTCCTCGAGTTTGAGTAACGAGTGTCTCCATGGAGAGCAGATCCCTGCACAATTCAAATGTTGGGGATAGTGAGCGAATGAATATGACTAGCTGTGCTGAATCTGAAATGTCCGTAGATTCAACAGTCAGTGCAAACAGGCTGTCTTCTTTGTTAATCTTTGCCTGCATGGAGAGCTTCAGCTGTTCGGCAATATTACTTTGACGGCGTTGCACGGTATCGCGCGACAGAGGAATCAAAGAATAATCCGTTTCCTTACCCGGATGAATGCACTTAAAACAACATCCATGAATTCAACTTTTCACGAGTTCCCCATTGGAATAAGGCTTTCCAGCGACACCGAGACGATAAGCCACTCGATAGGAATCTTCACTGTTCTTATTCATAGTCTTAACAAATGCAGACATGACCGAGGTCTGTTGTCGAACATTCCTCTTTAGATTTTCCACGCAGATCTTCATTGAATCACCTTGTAACTGTGCATAGTTGAGTGATGCGTGTCGGCGAAAATGTTGCTTGGCATTGTCCCCTTTGACAGTTTTCACAACATCGCCGCAGATAAGACACTGCATGAAATGTTCGCATCACACGGTTTCGACGCGCTTCAATATTAGGCGGCTGAACTTCAAAGGCCTGCCCTCATTAGCTAAAGCTGCAGCCTAACACCAGCGCGGCTAGAGCTATTTCAATATCTGAGCGCTAAACAATACAGCTAATGCTACAGCTGCGGAGTCGTAATTTGTTTCACAATAACAAGTGCTTAAGAGTTTAAATGAATATTCGATATTTCGTTTACAACTTTACATAATATATTGCCAAATTGCAAATATTTGACGGCCGCATGTTATTATAATTTAAAAAGATTTCCACGGCCGCACATTTTCGTGCCCACGGCCGCAGGTTGCGCACCCCTGCCATACATGGATGTCGTAGTAACATATTCTAGAAGCCTGCCTGCTTATTTTAGTTTTAGTTCTAGGGACATTTTATATTCATTCTAGCAACATGTCTGTTTATTCAAACATTTCTGATATTCTAGAACCGTGTCCGCTTATTCTGGAAACTCGTCTATTTATTCAAGCAAAATGTCTGTTTATTCTAACAGCAAGTCTGTTTATTCTAAAAACAAGTCTGTTTACTCTATCAACATGTCTGATTATTCCAACACGTATTTTTATCCGTTTATTCTGGCAACATGTATGTTAGTTCTGGCAACATATCTGTTGTTTTGTGCACGTGATTTTCAGGATCTGTTCACACTTCGAAGGCTGACGCAATATTCTAAGTCTGTTATTTGATGGCTCAAATATGAGATCACTCTTTTTAAATTCTTGCTCTAATTGCCTGGCTAGCATATTTGTCTTAACTTGACCTCCTTTGGACTTGATTTATTGACTGTCTTTGTGTCTGCTGGTCTGCCTGACCTTTCACACTATTCAATGAATCGTTCGTTCTATGTAATCAAATTTCACGCCACCGGAACTTACATATATAAGTTGATGTTCTCGAGCATGTCGGGCGGGTCAATGTCCCCAATCAGTGAAGATTGCAGCAAATGGATTAATCTGTTGAATATCTAACAAAAGTGGCATGGTCAATGGGAAAAATTCTTTGTAAAACTTATTTCATTATTCAACGTGACGTGGTTGTGATGTATTATTGTGCTAAACATTGTGGTCAAAATGAATTTTTATTACATATGTATACAGGGTGACACAAAAAAGACGGTGATCACCACAAAAAGAAAAACTTCCAATATTTTATTTAGATCGACACAACACGTTAGCTACATTATGTCAAGCCTGTGTAGCAGACATCTCCAAAGTTTCAAGTCTGTACAACAAAGACTCCTTGTTTCACTGGCGCTCAAAAATGAATATTTTTGAATTAAACATAAGTCACAGGACCATAATAAAAAGATTCAATATAGCTCATGAGTTGGTCACTCAATTTGTCTATCTAGTCTTTTTTTCTGGTCAAATTGTTTTGTTTCCTTTTTATTATTTAATCACTAGGTGAGGTCAAGTTTCTCTAATCTACTTCTTATTTTGTGTCAATAGATGCATAATCGGAAGATTATCTAAAACTTGACCTCACCCATTGTAAATGAAAAGGTAGCAGATAATTGATGTGTAATATAAAATTGTCAAGTCTAATTTTTGCCATTTTTGTTTTCAAGTTCAATCTAGATTGAGTTACTGTTTTATTGAATAACTGTGACAACTGTTGACAATTAACTATGGGGCCCGCCATAAATGACGTCACGCGATTTTGCCGATTTTTGACCCCCCCCCCTCGTCACGCGTCGTCACAAAAACTTAGACCCCCCTCTAAAAATACGTCATAAATCTTTGAAACCCCCCCCAAAAAAACACCGAAAAAAACACACTTTATTTTCTATTTGAAAATAAGTATTTTCAAATCACTTTTATTGTCGTTTAAGTATTTATTACTTATTTAGTGAAGATCTACATTGTAATATCGTAACCCGCGCGAAGCATTTTTAAAAAAACAATTAACCGGCCTTCACAAAACGAACTGTGTTAAAACATCCTTACATAATATTTTATTTTAATGCATACAAATTAAACATTGACTATTAATAATCACGGTTAACTTCTTTGTTTAGAAAAAAAAATACCGGTATTAAAAATAACATTTTAAAAATGTATTTTAAAAAAATCCCTCAATTGACTGACGGGCATCCCGTAAGAAAGAGGTCGGCGAACAGGGGTAAATAACCTCATTTGGGGTCAAAAAGGGAATTCTTGGGGGTTATGCAGACTCATTTGGGACATATAACATCCACTACAATCCACTAGATATATTTAAATACGTCATGTGTACGTGTACGCTTGGAACATATGCCCATTATTGAACCGGTTCCGTCCAGAAAATGCATTTTAAAAAAATTTGACAACTATGTAGATTTCTTAGCTACGTACTATATACGAAGACACCTAAATCTACCCTACTTTCATTTATATTGACACGAGTGACAATAATCTTAATCCACATGACTTGTCTGTATCACGTATCCTTTCTGTGATATTTAAAATCAATGCCTTAAAAACTGAGCTAAGAAGAAAAGTTGTTTTGTGCTCCTCTCGAATTGCGATGTCAAGAATTTAATGCATTCAATAAAGTTAATGAATACTTGATTAATTTTAAATGGGCTCATTTACCTAATGGTAAATCTAGAGCAGTGCTTCTCAAACTTTTTAGTATGGCGGGGGGGATACGGTGGTCTAGTGGCAGCGCGCTCGACTGGCGTACCGATGGTCACGGGTTCGATGGGAAGCCAAGGATATGTTCCCGGGGCCTAGGGCGTCCCCGAGTCCACCCAGCTTCGAGTGGGTATCTAACACATAGTTAGGGAAATAAAAGGCGGCTGGGTAATGCGTGGAACCCTTATAGCCGTGGCATGTGAACGCTGCATCACTTGCCAAATTCAAATGCTGCCTTGCAGATGGTCTTGGCTGACCAAAGGCTATGGAAGCACATCCAGAAAAAACAGTAGGCTGAAGTCGGAGACCACGGGCCAATTGGCGCAAAACTCGTCGGTACGCAAAATTCAAATTGAGAACGAAGAAGAAGAAGAAAAAGAAGTATGGCGGACCGGCAGAAATTTTTTCCATTGCACCAGGGACCGGTGCACTAATTTCCCTGCACTGACAATTTTTTCTGTCCTTTTTTGAGAACATCTGCGGACCGGCACCGGTCCGTGAACCACCACTTTGAGAAGCACTGATCTAGAAGACTAGAATGGCCAGGGGCGTTTGACCAAAAACCAATCGAACAATTATATCAAACTTAAAACGATTTTAATTCTATAAAATAGATTCCCTCCCCCCTCCCCTTTTAAAGAAAAAAGGATATTCCGTGTCGTTTTGACTTAAAATATCTACACATAATCCTATTCAAATCATTTTTAGACACTTGTCATGCTTGTAAAACTCACCGGTAGCATTTTCGGGCTAAAGACGCTCCCTCAAATCCCCGAGTCATGTGAGCAGGACCTAGAGTCGGGGGGGGGGCGTAACGCATACATAAACTTGTATATTTTGGGGTAACTGGCAAAAAAGTTTTACAACTCCTGCCATGAGAGAACCAAACGGAGCTGCGGTTACATCACAACTGCTTTGATGTCAACATCAAACGACGATATATAACAATTTCATATGTTATCTTGTGGATTCTCAAACTTAAGGATTATAATTAGACTTAATTTTCGTGTCTTGATAGCTTACGCCAACCAGCGTCTGATGGCCTACCGACCGGCACATTGAGAAGCACTGATTTAAAAAAAAAGAAAAAAAAAGCAAAAAATAAATTGTAAGCGACCAAATATTTCAGTGGAAGTTTAATTTAAAGTTACCCTTTTGATGTGAAGTCACATTTCTTCAACCCCCTCCCTCCCCCTCGTCACGCATCGTCACAAAAGTGTGACCCCCCTCCCCCCCTAGGAGCGTGACGTCATTTATGGACGGCCCCTATTCTACTATAAAGTCATTTTAATAATCTGATAGTTATTTTAAGTAGGGGTGTACGGGATTTCGGCTCCAGCTCCGGAAAATCCGGAATCCGGCTATTTTTAAAAATATGGCCTCGGCTCCGGCATGATTTCACTTCATAAATCCGGCTGGCCAGTAGAGCCCTAATCATATATATTATTATATTTACGCTCAATTATCGCTGATGCCTAACGCTAAGGGACATCACTCTGCTTTTTTTAAATTTTGTGTTGTAAGCAGTGCTGATTGAATCAAATAGTTATTTTTTGGTGCAGTAATTTGGTGCGCTGCTTTCTAAAATTAGTTAAAAAATCGTGTGGTGATTAGCATTGTAAAAATTATTATACAAATACTTTGTTTAATTTTCAGGAATATTTCGTATTTATCATACAAGGATAAGTTACTTGGGCTTTTGACCAAAAACCAAAACAAAACCTCAATTTTAAATTACTTTGTGCACATTTAAGGTAGTTTAATATTACGTATCTATCATACAAGGACAAGTTTGTTGGGCTTTTGAAAAAAGTGGGCGCCGTAGGCTCCCTAAATAAAAGTGGGCGCCGCAGCACAACCTATATTATATACATACTTTGTGTACATTACAGGAATATTTCGTATTTATCATACAAGGATAAGTTACTTGGCCTTTTGACATAAAAAATAAACAATAAAATAAAAAATAAACTATTATTAAATACTTTGTGTACATTTAAGAAAGTTTAATATTACGCATTTATCATACAAGGACAGGTTAGTTGGGCTTTTGAAAAAGGTGGGCGCCCTTAAAAAGGGGGGGGCGCCGCAGGCGCCACGGCGCCGCAGCACAAACTATTCATAATGGCTCCGGCAAATCCGAAATCTGGCCATTTTAACAAATCCGACTCTGGTTCAAACCTAATTCCACTTCATAAATCCGGCCAGATCCGACTCCGGCCGGATTTCAAAATGTTGAATCCGGTACATCCCTACTTTAATGTGGAAATTTTATATTTGAATACAGTTTTATAGTGAAGTGTATTTTAAGTATTAAACTAAATATTTTAATTAGGTCTTAATTAAAAAAAAATTGAAAGTGTGACGTACTTTAGGGGGGGGGGTCGGGAGATTTGTGACAGTTTGTGATTGGAAAAGGGGGGGGGGTTCAAAAGTGGTCAAAAATAGCGTGACGTACTTTATGGACGGCTCCTAAGGTAAAACGTTTTATTTCGACGCCCCGTCATGTCCAACTTATCATAGCTTGCTGATAATGTCTACCAAACATAATCTTAAACTCTAGACTCAAGACCTTAGTTGTGTTTTATTGTTTTTCTAAAGGCTGATGATGAGTGTAATGTAGTAACGGAGCCACATTTCAATGTATTATTTAATTATCGACATTTCATTGGTCTTCATTTAAGTATCAACTTCTTTCATTGGTCGGCAACAATCAGCATGAAGACGGCTTTTATTTCTTTTCATGTTGACAAGAAACATAATTCTTTTCTTTAATATTGTAGAGTGTAGAGCTTTCATAACTTTTCAAAAATCAAACTTCGCGAAGAATGAAGAAACATTTTCGTCTCACAGTAAAAACTGTTTGTCGGCGCATGCGACTGCGGAAAGAAAACGAGGGTTTGATTCCAGACGTTGAAGTAACACGACACGACAGTGAGGGTAGGGGAGAACGGTGAGTCCAGACGGTGACATAACAAGACACCGCCAGTGAGGGTAGGGGAGAGCGGTGATTCAAGACGATGATGTAACAAGACACTGCCAGTGAGGGTAAGGGAGAACGGTGATTCCAGACGGTTACGTAACAAGACACCACCAGTGAGGGTTGTGGAGAAGGAGAGCGTGTTTGTAATGATCCTATGTTATAAAACTACCAATGAGCATATTGTAGTGATCATATGCTATACAACAACATATGACCGTGTCTGTATTGATTGGGGATATTTGTAAAATTGAATGACAATACATTTAAATGACAGGTGGTGGGGCGGGGAAGGGGGAATTCAAACAAATTTCCCACGTGAGCTGTTCAGAAGCCTTGAGCAAATATGCTGTAGACTGTAGATCAATAATTTACACAGGAAAAAAAATAAAACTAGGGCTAGTACTGATTAAAAAAATGTTGTTTGATTAATCGGAAAAAATTAATCGATTAATTTCGATTACTTATATTTTTATAACGCATATCTAGATCCCGTAAGTTTCGATTCATTATTTCGTGAAATCGGTTAAGTCGCGGTAATTCCATGACCCCCAAATCCCAAATTGTGTGATGTAACACAGGAAATTTGTTCTGCTATGCAAGAAATAAGGAAGAAAAACCTTTTTGTTTATGTATGCACGTCTAAATAAATAATAATAATACGAGGGAAAAGTATGTTAGTAACAAAAAATATAAATTATGAATAAAAATTGAATTTTTTAAACGATTAATCGATTAATTAATCGTTACTTTCTGCAGCCCTAAAACAAACACAAAGAACCGAGATGCCAAGTAGAATCTTCCAAGGTTATTCATTCGCCCAAATGAACGGAGAAATACACTGACAATACGAACAGTGTTAATCCTATCTTTGTCTAAAAAGTAATTCTGCAAAACAATGCGCCTTCATTGAAATTAAATTGGACATAGAAATAAAATCTTTTTTCAAACTAAAACTTTGACCCCACAGAGTGGCAGTTTTCACGTATGTTTAAAGGTTAAAGGTTAAAGAAAACAGTTGTACCCCCAGAAAACGATATTCTTCCAGTAGTAATAATTTAAAAAAAAATATTTTCCACTATTCAAAAACTGCATGCCTCCTTGATATCATATACACACACCCCTGTGGCACTACGGCCCATGCAGGGCTTTGGCCTGCCTCACCACTTCCTTTCACTTAGACGCAACTCCTTTCTTCTACACGATTGGATGGCCAGTTTCTGTAAATCTTTCTGTACATCATCTGTCCATCTGAACCTAGGTCTTCCCTTGAGCCGTTTTCGTATCGGGTTTTGATTATGCACCACCTTCGCTCCTCTGTCATTTGTCATTCTTTATAATTTTTATTTTGTGGGGTGGGGGTAAAATATAAAAAAAATGAATTCCTTTCGCACAAACAAGCATTGGGGTTCAACACCATGACGTCACAACCCAAGGGTATGCAGTCGGCAAGACGTAAACAATATGTGGTGTGTGTGTGTGTGTGTGTGTGTGTGTAAGGGGGGGGGGTTCGGGTCATACTCCCAATGCTCCCTCTAAGTTTCGTTGGTCCGTGTGCTAAGTAAAAAAAAACAACTCGTGTGGTAAGTTGCATTAGATCCATTTTTGTGTGCAATATTTTAAACAAATTGCTGCGTGGTAATTCTAAACTACAGCCGCGCAGCTTAAAGGGAACATTGCCATGAATTTGACGTGCTGCTCAGTCTAACCATCAACCAACATGTACAGGGAATGGACGTTCATGACTTTGACATGTAGTTCAGTCTAACCAACATGTGCAAGGAATGGACGATCATAACTTTGACATGTAGTTCAGTCTAACCAACATGTGCAGGGAATGGACGTTCATGACTTTGACATGTAGTTCAGTCTAACCAACATGTGCAGGGAATGGACGGTCATGACTTTGACATGTAGTTCAGTCTAACCAGTGCTTTTTTCTAGCGAAAGATGTTTGGGAAGTCATTTCACATCTGTTTTTTAACTTATGTCAGACAAAAATATAATAGTCTATAATTGAATTTTCCACTGAACACAAATTTTATTGTACAGATATTTAAAGAAATAAAAGTTTTTATAAGAAAATGAGAGACTCAAAGAGTTTATTTATAATAAAAACCGACCTGACTATATAGTTTATGTGGAAAAATGTATTCTACTGTATTGAGTGCATATGGCTTCTTCTGAGTACCTCGACATTGGTGATCTTGTCCTGCCACTTGATGCGTAGAATCCTAAGCAAGCATCGTAAGTGGAAGCTGTTGAGCTGCTTTGTTTGCTTGGCGTAGGTCGTCCAGTACTCACTGCCATAGAGGAGTGTGCTGAGCACGTAGGCCTGGTACACAGTGATTTTCGTCCTATCTGTGTGCTGCGCATTGTTCCACACTCTTTGATTCAGCCTTGCCATTAATGATGCGGCCTTACCGATTATGGTTCCCTTTTCCTTATCCAGGGAGAGTGTGCTTGTGATGTTACTGCCAAGGTAGGTGAAATCATCGACGACGTCCAAGGTGTTTCCCTCAATGGAGATTGCTGGAAGGCGGTCAGTGCATTGTCTCATAATGTTGGTCTTTTTGAGGTTAATCGTTAAACCAAAATCCTTGCATGCCTCTGAGAACTTATTGACCAACTGTTGGAGTCCTGCCTCTGTATGTGAGGTAAGGGCTGCGTCATCCGCGAAGAGCAACTCTCTGATTAATAAATTTTCCAATTTGCTCTTCGCACGGAGCCGGCTGATATTATATAGGTTTCCATCCGTCCTGGTATGAATGTTCACACCCTCGGAGCAGACCTCGAAAGCATGTCGCAATAGCATCGAGAAAAATATACCAAAGAGTGTTGGAGCCAGTACACAGCCCTGTTTGACTCCGCTACAAATTGGGAAGGTTTCTGAGTTGGCACCATCGAAGAGCACTGTGCTGTGCATATTGGTGTGGAAGGACTCGATGATGGAGAGAAGCCGCGGCGGACATCGTATTTTTTCCAGTATACGTAGCAGACCCTTGCGGCTGACCAGGTCGAATGCCTTCGTTAAATCTATGAAGGCAACGAAGAGGGCTTTCTGTTGCTCCCTACATTTCTCTTGTAGCTGATGGAGTGAGAAAATCATGTCCATGGTTGATCAGCAGCCCGAAAACCACATTGTGATTCTGGGTAGACATTTTGTGCCAGAATTTGCAGGCGTGCAAGGAACACTCTGGCAAAAGCCTTTCACACAATACTCAGTAAGGAGATACCAAGATAGTTATTGCAATTGCTGTGATCATCTTTGTTTTTGTAAAGCGTGACAATTTTGGCGTCGCGCATTTCCTGTGGGAATGTGTCCGCGTTCCCAGCAATCGCATATGAGTTCGTGCAGAGGCTTCAGTAGTGCTGGTATTTCTAAATCTACTGTATTATAATACAGTATTATTAATACTGGTACCGTATTAGGCTTTAAAACAACTTCCAGAGTTTTCTCATGTATTCATCTGACAAATCATCTCGGTTTCTTTTCTTGCTTTGTGAGTCAAGAGCTGAATGTCTGCCTCGAAGCAGCCAAGAGTCTACGTACTTTGTAGGATCAAAATATGTTAGTGGGGGGCCGACCAATCTGATGAATAAAAGTGCCGAGACTGTTTTTGTCATTTGGGAACTCATTTCACATCTGTTCTTTAAATTATGTCAGAAAATACTATAATATTCTATAATTGAATTTTCCACTGAACACAAATTTTATTGTACAGATATTTAAAGAAATAAACGTTTTTATAAGAAAATGAGAGACTCAAAGAGTTTATTTATAATAAAAACCGACCAGACTATATAGTTTATGTGGTTTAGTAAAATGCCGACTATTTATATAAATATACACGAATATGGCCAAAAAGGTATATGGGCACTCAGTTCCCACGAGTTCCCACTGAAAAAAAGCACTGAGTCTAACCAACATGTACGGGGAATGGACGGTCATGACTTTGACATGTAGTTCAGTTTAACCAACATGTTCGGGGAATGGACGGTCATGACTTTGACATGTAGTTCAGTCTAACCAACATGTACGGGGAATGGACGGCCATTGTAACAGTTATTTATTGTCATGTAACAAGACTTTAACACACCGTGTTCTGGTTAACAACTGTCTTTAATCAACTATACAATCCACTGCAATCAACTGTACAATCAACTGGAATCAACCCCCTCGGTTGCCTCTTGAACCGTCCAGTGGCGTAGCTAGAACTTTTGCCGCCCGGGGCGGTCTCCAATTTGCCGCCCTTTTTAGGGGCCGTCCATAAATGACGTCACGCACCTGGAAAAAAAGGGGGGGGGGAGGGCGTCACACGTTTGTGACGATGTGTTTAAGTAATGTGACGTCACGTCAAAACGCGCAACTTTAAATAAATTTCCACTTAAATATTTGATTACTGACACTTTATTTAATGACGTTTATTTAAAACGCGTGTAACTATATCAGAATGCAGCGTTACACAAAAGCATCCTTAAATGGCAAAAATTTAATTTGAAACATGTTCATTTTAAAACAGAAAATAGGGATTTTTGACGTCGTCTTTAAGAAGGAACCTAGTTTTTGTGACGACATGTGACGAGGGGGTGGGGGTGTTGAAAATCAGCCAAAATAGCGTGCTTAATTTTATGGACGGACACGTAGTTGATTATATTATGGTTTTTAAAAATTAATAAACATGAATAAATAATTGTAATTGAAACGAAGTAAAGGTGGAGGACATGTTTACCATTGCATGCCATATTTATGTAAGCAGTAATAAAAGAGGCCGCATAAGATTATATACCTATAAATACACATTTATAAATATACAAGATACTTTTTTAAAGGCCACAAGAAAGTTACTGACGTCGCAGGCCCCCCCCCCATGAGACAAAACATATTCCAAATTTACACCCCCACCCCCCCAAAAAAAATCATTACTATTCTTTTATTTTGTATTTATAAATTAATGATTTTTTTTTACAAACAAAGAAAGGGTATACATTAGCAGTGGCATAACAACGGCTTGGTATTGGGGCAGTTGCCAAGGGCGCCGGATGCGCCAGTTTAAAAGGGCGCCGCTAAATCTCTAATTTTTACATAATTTGTATTTAAATAAAAGTCGCCAAAAAAAAATTAGCCAAGGGCGTTAAAAACCGAGTTACACCTGTGTACATTAGTATGTAAAAATATTTACACATTTACTTTCTTAACTTTCATAATAGAAAAATCGTGTATTACGCTATCAAAATTAAAATTATTTGTAATATCTTGTTCTATGTACAGTATTGCAAGATTTTGTTGTCTTTAATCGCTCATTGTGGAACGAAGATAATTTTTTTTATTAACTTCAGTTTGGAGAAGCTCCTTTCACAACTAGCGACACTGATAGCAATAGTTGAAACGATTCATAGCAAAATTAGAATGTTGGGTACAGAATTTTCGGTTCTATACTGTTGAATAAATTTTAATAGATCAAAGGTGCCTTTTCCCCCGTTTTTCTAAAATAATGCCTCTGCTTGCAGTGTAGGTACAGCCATAAAAACCTGGATCCTTTTTCTTTCCATATTGAACTGTCAATGTCAATAAAGTAATTTATTTGATGTTCAAGTGCTTCATTTAGTAGGTTACATGGTAATATATACGAATATTTTCTTGCAAGGAAATGCAACTCATCAAAGCGTTATTTTATTTTCTTTTATAATTCCATCCATGGATAAAAACATTTCTCGTTGTACTTCTTGTTCTAAAGATAGAACCACGTCTTCTGAATTTTCCCTACTCATATTTTTCTCCTTCTAACAAGGCGTTCAGTTGATATCTCCATCTCTTCAAAAACTGTTTGGCAGCTATAACAGCATTTTGTATTAGCACATCTCTTTGTTCCATGCAATGGCTTTGCATTAATTAAAAATTTACGGGTTCCCATAAATTGAGATAGCATTGAAGAGAAAAAGATTGTATTGAATTGAGTAAAATTCCAGCATCTGATATCGTTTTCTTAGTTACTTCTTCAGATATCAATTTTTCCAAGACGCTTGAAAGTTTAAAGTATGTCTTTTATGAAATTATTATGCCTATTGTGGTGTTTATTAACAGAGAAATTTGAATATTTACATATTCTTGTCATAAATCTTAATAATTTTCCATAAAATAGAGGAATTCAGATTATTTACACATTACTATTACTTTAGTTTAATTGGATAGGCGTAACATATTTAATAAATAACCGTATTTTAATGGAAAAAAATTGTGCTACTTTATTGCAATAAAAACAAAATAAATTTAATTTTTAATAAGTTGCCTTACAATAATTCACTGAAAACTGAAACAGTAATATAAATTACTACTTGCAAGTTAAATACAATATTTGAACCACCATGCCTTGTAAGTACTTCTTCGGGCATCATTCTGAGAATGTCGAAATTCAACGTAAAAACTTTCGTGGCGATATTAATAGCACACATTATTCGGCCCAGCCATGATGTGTTTTTTAGGTAGTTTTCTTATAAAAGCGTCATCTGTGACTTATACCACTTAGTTTTCCAAACAAATGGATACGTTTTTTGAGCGATTAAAAATTTATGAATGGTTTTGCGTTAGTTATAATATCCACTATGTAATCAAACAAACGTTGTGCGAATCCGTTAATTAAGACTCGAAATTTCAAATATTTTTGTTTCACCTTGGTTTTCCCCCTTCAAAAGAAAAAGGGCGGTTGTCGGAAATGACTGTACTTTTCAAATGCCTACAAATGCCGCCCCTAAATGAGTGCCGCCCGGGGCGGACCGCCCCCACCGCCCCCCTAGCTACGCCACTGGAACCGTCTATATATAGTCAGCCATCCTCCCAGTCCACGACCACACACGCTTACATTTCACATCACAAACCACGTGTTTCATACTAGTCAACTCGCACGCTCATACAATGTCAATACAACAACACACCACTTTTCTCACATTCATGACTTTGACATGTAGTTCAGTCTCACCAACGTGTCGGCAGTCGTCCAGACGGACATCCGTCCATGTCAAGGTCTGCACCAGATGCTCTTTCTCTTCTGCTGACGTCAGTCTCTCAATCGACTTCCGACGTCTCGCTAATGGCGTGCTCTCATTTTTAGCATCTGCATTATCTTGTGGAATCTGAAACCATGTTTTTGTAGTTCACAGATCAACTTTCATTATAATGCTAAAAATAGTCGAAGGACAATGAGATGGAGTAGATTACTTTTTTATGTCATCCCCTCCCCCAACCCCACAGCCTGCGACACACATTAGGTCATACAGACACCTCTCAAACCCTAATTTCAGCCCAGTGAACAAATAGAGGATAAGTTTGTCTTTACGAGACTCTATAATATTTGGCCAATAGACGGATTGACAGGTAGACCAATTGACAGATTGGTGGATAGATTAATAGACTCACTGGGGGTAGTGGTAGAGCAATCGAAGGACAGCTGATAGATCAATAGACCGACTAATAGATAGATCAATAGGTTATTTATCTTGAATGATCTCAGCTGGATTATTTCAACTGAATTAACTTGAATGTGCACCGCTAGATTATTTGAATTATTTTAGCCGGATTATGTGACGGTTGGAAAAATACCAAAAACGTTATTTAAATCCCCAAGCTGTGAGAGTGAATGCAAATATTACAGCTGAAAAAACTACCATAAATATCTTGTTATTGGGAGATAACCAAAAATAACAGCCGACACAACTGCTACATGCATCGTAGAACGGTTCACCGACAAAACGGCCGCAGACAAAACGGCCCCGACAAAACGGCCCCGACATAACGGCCCGACAAAACGGCCCCGGACTAATAGATGGACTAAAAGTAAAATGTCCAATCAAATATTAAATTCGTATTTTTACTCACCTATTCAGTGTCAGGTTTTGCTAATAATAAACAATAATAGTGACATCACAATAGTGAATTTTATAGCCTTTACGCGAAATGGTACCAATCGCGGCTGTTTGTTGACAAGAAACAAAATAACAATACAAGATATAATTTTAGAATTTTACAACTTTATTTAAGGTGAAACAGTTGTAAAAAATATTAAAGTTTTTGTTGAAAAATATTAACAATTTGTTTGAAGCCGTTTTGATCGGGGCCGTTATGTCGGGGCCGTTATGTCGAGGGCCGTTTTGTCGGGGCCGTTTGTCCGGGGCCATTTACACGGGTCACCTCGTAGAACTAGTCCCCCCCCTCCTACACCAACTCTCAACGTTGAATCTCGAGACTGGAGGCAGGGGGGGGGGAGTAATTACTATTCTCAATAAGAAAGAACTGCTCACGACTTTCTTTAACCCAATTAGGCTAAAAATAGCCCCACGTCTGCTAACATATAATCTTTCTTTCCCTTCATTACTCAGCCATTAGAATAAAAAAAATCCATGTCGGTCACAGTACCTGAGTGTGGGTCTCACTCTTGAACCGACGAAAGTGAGCCATCTCACAGAGCAAAACTGTGGGAGGTGGCACATTACGATCATGAATGGAAGTTGACGTGCTGGGGGAATAGACTTTTAGGTCACGACTCATCGGCTACTGGAGATGTTAATGGCGCGCGGAAGCGTGTTGAAATGATCACGTGACACCGGAAGTGGTGAGAGGGCACCAGCAGACGTGTGGGTATCAAGGGAGTTGGGCTTGGGTGAATGTTAATCTCACCGAGGGACGTTCGATGGTAAAGCTTAACAGGACATAATGAGATAACCAAACAAACAGTTAAACAGGACATAATGAGATAACCAAACAAACAGTTAACAGGACATAATGAGATAACCAAACAGTTAAACAGGACATAATGAGATAACCAAACAGTTAAACAGGACATAATGAGATAACCAAACAAACAGTTAAACAGGACATAATGAGAACACCAAACAAACAGTTAAACAGGACATAATGAGATAACCAAACAAACAGTTAAACAGGACATAATGAGATAACCAAACAGTTAAACAGGACATAATGAGATAACCAAACAAACAGTTAAACAGGACATAATGAGAACACCAAACAAACAGTTAAACAGGACATAATGAGATAACCAAACAAACAGTTAAACAGGACATAATGAGATAACCAAACAAACAGTTAAACAGGACATAATGAGATAACCAAACAAACAGTTAAACAGGACATAATGAGATAACCAAACAGTTAAACAGGACATAATGAGATAACCAAACAAACAGTTAAACAGGACTCATGGATATATCCAAAGAAACGATTGAAAAGAACACAGAGATGGAAGTTTAGATTATTAAGTGAGGGAGGGATTGGGCGAAGTTTACCGGAATTAAATTTCCATTTCTATTACAGCAATTTTACATCATTAGTAAACTTTTATTTTTGCGTGAGTAGTGTAAATGCATCATACGGAAAAGGACTGCGATAAATCTTTTGGAGTAATCGCCCATACTTTGTTCAGATACTAGTAGTATGGTTGATCACGTGACTTGAGGCGATCTACTCCATTTTGTATGCTATCCAGTCCACCCCCCCCCGTTTTTTTCTATTCCCGGCTCCCCAACATTTATTTCCGGTTTCTCTACTTGTATTTCTGGCAACCACTATTATTACCGGCTCCCCAACTCCTATTCACGGCTCCACAGCATGTATTCCGGGCAGCAAAACATATAATCCGGATCCCTTACTTCTATTCCTATTCCCGGCTCCCCTACTTCTTTTTTTGGTTCCCCAACATATAATCAGGCTCCCTTACTTCTATTCCCGGCTCCCCAATATATAATCTGGCTCCCCTACTTTTATTCCCGGCTCCCCAACATATAATCCGGCTCCCCACTCCTATTCCCGGCTACCCCACTCCTATGCCCGGCTACCCCACTCCTATGCCCGGCTACCCCACTCCTATTCCCGGCTACCCCACTCCTATTCCCGGCTACCCCACTCCTATTCCCGGCTACCCCACTCCTATTCCCGGCTACCCCACTCCTATTCCCGGCTACCCCACTCCTATTCCCGGCTACCCCACTCCTATTCCCGGCTACCCCACTCCTATTCCCGGCTACCCCACTCCTATTCCCGGCTACCCCACTCCTATTCCCGGCTACCCCACTCCTATTCCCGGCTACACCACTCCTATTCCCGGCTACCCCACTCCTATTCCCGGCTTTCCAACTTGTTTATTGAAATTAAAAAGCATATTTTAAGAAAATCTCGCTCTACCAGACCACGGCAACATGGAACCAGCTTATCAGAACTTATAACGAGGTTATCACAAATGTTTCTCACGAATCTTCATATCGGCTGTTAAACTTCTGATGATCAGGACGGTAACTCACCGCGAGATTTAAAAAAAGCAGTTATCTTTCCTTACATACTTTAATGGTTGAATAAACGCGTGTTTGCCACTAGACACGGTTTATTGAACTACTCTATTACATATTGTTATAATGATCTACTCTATTACATATTGTTATATTGAATTACTCTATTACATATCTTTATATTGAACTACTCTATTAAATATTGTTATATTGAACAACCCTATTACATCTACTATATAAAAGCCCAGGTCACTCATTCTGTAACGCTTAGGGACATAATCAGCATATTTGTTTAAATTGAAAATATAGACGTAAAATCATAATCATTTTGGTTTCGAGATTAACAGAGCGTGTGGTGTTTCTTGCCATAAAATATTATATGACGTCATTGTTTGAGCTATATTTTAATTTTGAAAAGGGGATATATAGAGAAATTTTGTGAAAAATAACTCATTTTAATGAACTAAAATTTAATTATTCATTCTTTTTATTGAACTCATTAACATACCAATTTTTGGTAGTCGGACACACTGAATCGAACGCATGCAACAACATTCACGTAAGTTACTTGGGCTTTTAAAAAAAGTGTACGCCTTAGGCGCCCCAGAACAACCTAGTATCGTTATTTTGAACTACTATATTACATATTGTTATATTGAACTACTCTATAATATCTCGTTATATTGAACTATTCTATTACATATTGTTATATTGAACTACTCTATAATATCTCGTAATATTGAACTATTCTATTACATATTGTTATATTGAACTACTCTATAATATCTCGTTATATTGAACTATTCTATTACATATTGTTATATTGAACTACTCTATAATATCTCGTTATATTGAACTATTCTATTACATATTGTTATATTGAACTACTCTATAACATATTGTTATATTAAAAGTCTCTATTATATCAACCAATATACATAATTTGCAATGTATGTCACGGCTGTCTGTCCGTGACGCTACTAATTTTAGAAAGCAGCGCACTAAATTACTGCACCAAAAAATAACTCTTTTCGAACGTCCGCATAAAATAGTTCAATAGGGAAATACATGAATAAAATAAAAATAAATAAAATAAGTAAAATAAATGAAAGTTCTGTATTACATTATTTTTTAATCTGATTTGTATTTATTTTGAAAACTTCCGTCATTTTTTGACGGGTGATACACTATTAATTAACTGATTAATCGTCAAAGATTGTAATTGAATAAAATTTAATTGATCGATTAAAATTCGATTAAAATGTAACAAAAAATATTTCTATTTTTTTCTTCTATATGCATATTGTTTAATTTTTCAGTTTTCTCAAATGTTAGACAATGGAGTTTAAAGATTATTTTGAAATTTTTTGTACAAAAAAATTTCATAATATTTTTTTTTGCTTTTAGTGGTCTATGTCACGGTTTCCCAACCTATGGGTCGCGAACCCCAATGGGGACACGTTGGGTTTTCTAAGGGGTCACCAATTTATACAGTAAGCTAAAAAAAAATAGCCACTACATTGAAATTTTTTATTTTAATGATGGCTTGAGTTGATATGCAGTGAATCGTGTCTTTAAATTGAAAAATGGAAGTAACTGTAATGATGTTGCAGCTGAGAAAATCTTGGTTCGGAAGACTTAATTGCAGTGTCAACAGTGGTAAAAGAATTCAGTTTTGTATTTTTCCTGTGCATCGGTTATGAGTTCATCCAGATTTTCATCCAAGTGTCTATTTCTCCTACGAACTCGATGTGTTGCTTTAGAGTTTAGAGTTCATTTAGATAAATCGCAAACTTAACAGATCACTTAGCTAATCATGGAAACATCAATAACGGTATAATCAATCAATTATGTTTTGTTTTGAATACGCAGAGAAACTAATTCCTGTTTTAATCTCTCATCTCGAGGATTAAATAATCGATGTTTTTTGTTTTCAATTTTCCCTGGGGGAGAAAAATAGAATAGATAAATTCGCTGAACTTCTTTGGGAAATGTCATTTAACATAAAACATTTCAGGGGCCAAAACTCTTTATAAATAATTTGTACATATGCTTTTATTATATTGATATA
Source organism: Ampullaceana balthica (assembly GCA_944989445.1). NCBI lineage: Eukaryota > Metazoa > Mollusca > Gastropoda > Lymnaeidae > Ampullaceana > Ampullaceana balthica. The sequence goes on along the minus strand of CALYLW010000517.1, from coordinate 99,081 downwards.
GAGTTATAATAACATCAAATATTAAGACAGTGATGGATACAGACAGCGATGGATATAGAATATGATGGATATAGGCATTGATGGATATAGACAGTGACGGATATAAAAAAAAGCATTGATATAGACAGTGATTGATATAGACTATAGACTGTGACGGATAGAGAAAGAGATGGATATAGACAGTGATTGATATAGACTCTATAGACTGTGACGTATAGAGAAAGCGATGGATATAGACATTGATTGATATAGACTGTGACGGATAGAGAAAGAGATGGATATAGACAGTGATTGATGTAGACTGTGACAGATAGAGAAAGAGATGGATATAGACAGTGATTGATGTAGACTGTGACAGATAGAGAAAGAGATGGATATAGACAGTGATTGATGTAGACTGTGACAGATAGAGAAAGAGATTGATATAGACAGTGATTGATGTAGACTGTGACAGATAGAGAAAGAGATTGATATAGACAGTGATTGATGTAGACTGGGACGGATAGAGAAAGAGATGGATATAGACAGTGATTGATGTAGACTGTGACAGATAGAGAAAGAGATGGATATAGACAGTGATTGATATAGACTGGGACGGATAGAGAAAGAGATGGATATAGACAGCGATTGATTTAGACTGGGACGGATAGAGAAAGAGATGGATATAGACAGTGATTGATGTAGACTGTGACAGATAGAGAAAGAGATGGATATAGACAGTGATTGATGTAGACTGTGCCAGATAGAGAAAGAGATTGATATAGACAGTGATTGATATAGACTGGGACGGATAGAGAAAGAGATGGATATAGACAGCGATTGATGTAGACTGGGACGGATAGAGAAAGAGATGGATATAGACAGTGATTGATATAGACTCTATAGACTGTGACGGATAGAGAAAGAGATTGATATAGACAGTGATTGATATAGACTGTGACAGATAGAGAAAGAGATGGATATAGACAGTGATTGATATAGACTGTGACGGATAGAGAAAGAGATGGATATAGACAGTGATTGATATAGACTGTGACGGATAGAGAAAGAGATGGGTATAGACAGTGATTGATATAGACTGTGACGGATAGAGAAAGAGATGGATATAGACAGTGATTGATATAGACTGTGACGGATAGAGAAATAGATGGATATAGACAGTGATTGATATAGACTGTGACGGATAGAGAAAGAGATGGATATAGACAGTGATTGATATAGACTGACGGATAGAGAAAGAGATGGATATAGACAGTGATTGATATAGACTGTGACGGATAGAGAAAGAGATGGATATAGACAGTGATTGATATAGACTGTGACGGATAGAGAAAGAGATGGATATAGACAGTGATTGATATAGACTGTGACGGATAGAGAAAGAGATGGATATAGACAGTGATTGATATAGACTGTGACGGATAGAGAAAGAGATGGATATTGATACTGATTTGAGTGATGGACTTACTACTAATGGACATTTATACTAATGGACATGTATACTAATGGACATTTATACTAATGGACATGTATACTAATGGACATTTATACTAATGGACATTTATACTAATGGACATTTATACTAATGGACATTTATACTAATGGATATTTATACTAATGGATATTTATACTAATGGACATTTATACTAATGGACATTTATACTAATGGACATTTATACTAATGGACATTTATACTAATGGTCATTTATACTAATGGACATTTATACTAATGGACATTTATACTAATGGACATTTATACTAATGGACATTTATACTAATGCTCTTGGACATTGATGGAAACAGAAGATAATTATAAATAATAGACAAAGACAGACTTATTTCTATAAATTCAGATCCTCGGCCGAAAATATCTGACTTGGAGTTTGAGTGCCATTATCGTGGATTCTATTTTCTTAGCGAAACAAAATAATTTGTGTGACTAGAATAGAAGTAACCGATTCTAAGGGGTTAACCGTTCAATTTTTTCCTTAAGAAGAAGAACATTTTAAATAGCGGACGTGGTTTTGAAGTTTATTAAAAAATTTTATTGCCTCTGATATTCATTTATACCAATGGTTCCCAAACTTTTTTGACCGAGGGACCCCTTTTTATAGTCAAAACTTGCCCACGGACCCCCAAGTGAAAAAGCTGCATACATGTATAGTACAAAAATTACAAATCCAAAAAAGAGAACATTTTGATGACAAAGTAATTATTGAAATGATAACTTTTGTTTAAAATAAAATTCAAAACAATTAATGACATGGATGAAGTTGATTATATTTTATGAGAGTGTTTATGTCCGACTCAGTGTTTGTGAATAGCAACCACAAATCCCCACGAGCACCAAAGTCTAGTCAATTTCTATATTTTGTGACAATATTCTGTCATAACAGCATTGACTCCTTTTCTACCAAATAAGAAGACGCAAAAACATTCTGTTCAATAACCCATAACGCAGGATATACAATTGGGATCTGTCTTTGTAACGGGAATTTCAGGTATCCTTGTTCAAACTTCGGGTTGAGTTCCTCATTTGTAGATATTTTATTAAGCTGCTTCTGTTTTAGTATGAATTCATATCTGTTTGAGATCTGAGTTTGTCGAACAGCAAACGGGTTCAACAGTCGAGAATATCCAAGTCAAGAGTGTCTTAAAATCTTTGATTCATGTTTGCATGAAGAGCCGTTAAGTGTTGACAGTAAACAAGCAAGTCTTCATCTCTATATTGCGATTTCGAAAGATTTTAAAACTGAGAAAATTCTCCTCTTACCAAGTTATGTTTATAAAGAAAAAGTTTTGCAACAAACGCATATTTTATGCTTTTAGTTCTGATAAAATTTAATTGGTCACCATTAAGTTCAAATTTGTTTCGTAAAATTTAGCAAATGAGTCAATTATATATGTCATTTTTTAAATTAATTAAATTTTGGCGCAAATAATTACCTTTGCTTTCTAGGAATTCCAACGATAAATCAAAGAGAGCATAAAATCGATTGAAACATGCATTTTCAGATATCTAACTTACGTCTGTGTAAATTGGTAAATGATTATAGTGTTCGTCATTTTATAAACAAAGTTTAACAAATAATCTCTCATTGAAGATATTCCTTTTGATTTTACTAACTGCTGTAATGACATACTCAAGTGATCCATGCAAACGTTCACGATAATTTTTTGCAACTCAATGATGTCGATGAATGACATTATGTACTGAATATACATTCGGTATAGCTTGTTTTAAGTATCGCAGAAAGCCTCTCTATCTTCCTACCATTGCCGGAGCACTGCGGGTAAGAATAGAAATGATATTAGTCAAATGCAGTGCTTTTCTTTTTCTTAAAAAAAAAGGTACAGGAACGCATATTTAACACAACCTGAAAAGCATTTAGACCAAACATTCCAGGTAGTAATATTAAAAACGTCTGTGGGAAAAAAAAGGTGCCTGAACGCAGTAACAGGTGCGTTCTGCTTGAAAAAAAAGCACTGGTATAGCTTTTACATAGAGTAATATTTTTAATTTAGTAAATAATGTTTCACCTTTCGCATCTGTTTCCAAACATTTAGCAAATAATTCTTGGTAAAATGTTTCCTCTTTTACGAATATTCATAAGCTAAAAGTAAAGTTTTGTTTCCTGCATTGTAAAGTGGACTCGTCAAGCTGTATGTAAAATTTAGATGTTTTTGAGTATTCACATAAGCAATTTTTTACGCACAGAGCCATTTCGTCAATCCTTCTTTGTACGGTATTATTACTCAGTGGAATTATTTTTACAATGTCAAAATTTGGGTTGTGCAACACTGTACATATTGTTAACTCAATTACAGCTGGTAAAATAAGTTCATCACCAATAGTGTACGTCTTTCGGGACTATGCAATCAATAAAGAAATGTATTAATGTTATAAGAAGCTCACAGTTCATCTTCATCTCACTTAGACTTTAGATGTTGTCCCTATGAGTTGTTGCAGTGACGGTTTTTTCAAATATTTTTCTTTGAGGGATTAAAAAAAAAGTTAAATCCTTATCTTTTTTGTTTGTTGTCACTATGGATTTTTTATTGAATGTTCCTTATTAAGCTTGGAAGTTTTCATTAAATCATTTGACATATTTCTATTACATAGAAGACACATATCTAAAATACTATTTCCTGGTGGTGAAACAAAGTCATACTTCAAAATATTCAACAATGTATTGTGGGCATATTTTCTTTGGCTCACTCATAATCTTATCTGTTGTAACAAACCACTGTTATTAATTATTAACCTTTTCAATGAAATGTTGCAGTAAAGCACTTTTGAGAAAAAAAATGCGATGTAGGGATACAATTTAGATAAATTTAACTTCCCCGTAAATAAAAAATATCACACCTTGCAACCCTCGCTGATTCACGTTAAAAAATTGTATTTTTCTGACCTACTTATAAGGCTTTTGCCTTTCTTTCGAATCAAACTTGACCTTTAAATAAACCAAATATTTTGATTGGTTATAACAGTGGAAATTTCCATAATTCCACTTCCGTTTCTAGGTAATACAACATTGTATTTAATGACTGATAGCACCTAGTAGAAAAACCATTCAGATACTATTTTATTTATTTATATTAATTTCCGTAATAATAAAAATGGATCACAATATTATTATTTTATATTAAGCCTTTCACTGACCCCCTGACGTTGTTCAGGGACCCCCAAATCAATTTATTTTCCACGGATACCCTAAATGGTAGCCGGGACCCCTGAGGGTCCGTAGGGACAACTTTTGGAACCACTGATTTATAATAATTGAACATATTTAGACAAGACATGTTTAACATATTTAGATAAGACACATGTATTTAAAAATATTTATACAAGACGTATTTAACATATTTAGAAAAGACATACATGTATTTAAAATATTTAGACAAAACATATTTAACATATTTAGAAAAGACATACATGTATTTAAAATATTTAGAAAACAAATATTTAACATATTTAGAAAAGACATACATGTATTTAAAATATTTAGACAACACATATTTAGAAAAGACATACATGTATTTAAAATATTTAGGCAAGACATGTTTAACACATTTAGACAAGACATATTTAACATATTTAGACAGGAGATGTTAAATATATTAAGACAAGACATATTTAACATTCACCCCTACCCCCACCCTGATTTATTTTACCTCCTTCTAAAATCACAAAACTTTTTATTTTTTATTATCGCCTTATTCACCCACCTTTCAAAAGAAAGGTCAATTTAACCTGCAATAGAGCCTGCCAGTTTGAGAGCTGCTAATTTACACCCCCCCCCCTCCCCCCAAAAAAAAATCACAGCAACACGAGTTATCTCATACAAAGATTAGAGTTATCCCGTTATTTCACCGTGTGATAAACACACGACCTCAGCCAATGGCGTAGCGAGGGGGGGGGGAAAGGGGGGGCGATTGCCTCGGGCGGCCAGGGGCAGCTAATTCCTAGTTTTTAAATCCCTTATATAAACTTCACCGCCGTCTCTGTCTGTCGTCATCTCTCTCTGTCTTGGGCGGGCGGGCTGAAAAACAAAAGTAAAAAATGACCAATTCCCGTGATCCGATCGAGCTGAAATTTGGCACACGGACCCGTCTCACCTAACAATGCATCGTATCAAAATTTCAGATCGATCGAACTTACCGTAATTAAATTAATGCATCTTTAGTTTATCTATATAAACTTCATGTAGCGGTCGCATTCGTTTACATTTTACAGGTCACTTGACTTCAGGCCAGCCACCTGTGAACAGATCTCGTGTTTCAAACAGGTAAACCGGCGAGCTTTTGTTTACATTTTGCGTGTCACGCTGGGCTCGGGCCAGCAATCGGTGACAAGACCTTTCCCCTCACCCCCCCCCGCCCCCCAGGTTGAAAGCAAAAGGGAGTTAAGACAGATTCAGTCTGTAAATGTTTGTCGTGTTTGAACATAATCAATACTGTTAGTTATGTCTCATATATAAGGGATTTATAGTCAAAAACTTTGTTTTTACGGGTTTGTTTTATTTTATATAGTTTCTTAAAATGAAAATTTGAAAAGAAATAGGATTTAAAAAAAAATCGAAATTAAAGAAAAGCCAAATAAGAAATTAATCAAAGAAATAAAGGAATTATCCAAAAAGCACGTGAGCGTTTTAACTGCCAAAAATCAAACTCCTTATATTGGATATAAATTCTTTTGATACAAATACTACTGTAATAAAAAAAAACCAGAGGCTAAATTAGTACGAGAACGTGACACTGGTGTGGTGATACATTCATTGATTCTTAAAATTTGAGAGCCGCTCCTGTTGTAAAACTGGGTGGGAAGGGCGGCAAATTCCTCGTTGTTAATTAGCTAATTGTTTACACGTGAAAATTAGTTTAAATAAAACAAAAGAAAAGCCAAGATAATTACTCAATAAGTGCTCAACATTACCAAAGTTTTTTGCAAATGGAAGGAATCAGAAATTGGATAAAAAAGAATAGACTATTTATAAAGACCGACAATTAGTTTTAAAAGAGAAAACAGAGTGGCAAGAAGTTATTGTTAGAATATTTGACATGAATAAATCCTGGGTGAAATTGGATGTGACTTTTTGAGGTCACAGACAGGGTAATACTATTGCGAATAAATGCAATATTCTGGAACTAATGCATTAGCTTGCAATGTACGTTCGAGCACCTCGAGAACATATTGGGAAAATGACTAAAAACGTGTCATCTAAAATTCAAACTGATTTCATAGCAATTTTAGGAGATAACCTTTACGAAAAATCATATTTCTTCAATAACAAGATACCAATTATTGTTCCATTGTATTTGAAAGCTCTTCGTGTATTTGACATAAGGATCAGATAAGTCTAGTTGTGTGCTATGTAAAGATTGAAAATAAAAAAGTAAACGCTGTAGAATCTTTCAAAGAATTCATTCAAGCAAAAGTGAATCTGCTTACGACATTTATGAAATGATTTTGAATAAATGATGGTCTTAAAAAATGGACTGCACAGGCCCAACGTGTGTTAATACTTCTTTAGGGCTGGAAAGAATACAAGAGTTCAACAAAGGCACAAAAACAAAATCTCATGTAAAACTCGTTCAAACAGCTAAAACTAATTTGTTAACATGATAATGCATCTGAAACGAGTTCTCCAACTATTTTAGTACACTTGAGCGTTTAACGCATTCTTTTCCAAGTCCATACACTGTTGGAAATACGCAATTGCTTCTACAAGCAAGGCATTCAGATCAGGATACAAAATAGTGAATATACTTTGGAGCCATGTTGAGGTTACTTTGTAAGCTATAGAACTGAAAGATGCAGACAAAAAGCTCAACACACGAACAGACGCAGGAACTTTAATGAGGGGGTTCCAATTGAGGGCTTGTCTCACAATGCTGGATGTAGGCTTTCTGAGGATGTGGCCAATCCATCTCCATCTGCGCTGGCGTATTAGCTCTTCCACTGGCTCTTGTTGTGTGCGTTGCCAGAGGATCTCGTTGACCATTACGTTGGGCCAGCGGATTCGGAGAATTGTTCGGAGACATGTCTGTGTCTATAAATGTTTGAAGCTTTTTGAAATGGCTGCTGTTATTCGCCACGTTTCTGCTCTATACAGCAAGACACGCTTTACTGTGGTGTTGAATATCCTGACCTTGGTCTGGAGGGTCAAGTTGTTGCAGCTTGAAACTTTTTTAGCTGTTTAAATGCTGATCTTTTTGCTTTGCCAATTCTCACTGTTACATCGGCGTCTGTCCCTCCTTGTATGCCAATGATGCTACCAAGGTATGCAAAGCTATCCACCTCCTTAAGATTTTTTCCTTCCAGTGTTATTGGGGTGTTACTTGATGTATTTATTTTAAGGACTTTGCTTTTTTCCGTATGGATGTTCAGGCAAACGGAAGCAGAAAACTGTGCTACATAGTTAGTTTTCTACTACATCTTTTTCTGTGTGTGTGATATTAAGGCCATATCAAACGCAAAATTCAGATCATCAAGTTGTTTCCATAATGTCCACTGGATACCATTTCTCTTCTGATCTGTAGACCTTTTCATAGAATTTAAAAAAGAAACATGCTTTTCGCACAACAGGTAATACTGGACTTTGAAATTTTGTCTTCAAATTAGAGTATTCAAAATATCCCACATGACATAGGCAAGGCATATTTTGACAATATGAATAGAAAAAAATATTGAATTCAAGACTATGTGGTTTAATTAAGTTTATAAAGATATTTAGGCTCGAAGTTACCCTATTTAGGCTCGAAGTTACCCTACCTAAAATAAAATAATTAATGTGAACATCGCTTGCAACTGTCTTAAGTAATGAGAGCTGTTAAAAAGGCTTCTCTAAAATAATTTTAATGAAAAAATTAATGACGATCAATTACGAATACACCAAAATTGTCTAAACTATTGCTATTTTGGCTATTGAGCATGACATGGCTGAAAACATTGATACATGAAAGATTGAGCCATGAGGAAAAACATAAAACCCTAATTTCATTAAAGAAATTAAACTTTTCTTTTTAATATAAATATATTTTGTGTTCTTATTATTACTTTCTAATTATTATTAACTAGGGGCAAGTACCCGGCTCCCGCCCGGGTTTAACAACAACAGCAACAAAACAAAAACAACAAAAACAACAACAAAACAACAAAAACAACACAACAACAAAAACAACAAAAACAACAACAAAACAAAAACAAAACAACAACAAAAACAACAACAAAAAAAAACAACAAAACAACAAAATAAAATAAAATACAACAACAGCTACAAAACAACAACTACAACAACAACAGCAACAACAACAAAGCAACAACAACAAAACAACAAATACAACAGCAACAACAACAAAGCAACAACAACATGAAGGAGATTGTCGTCGCAGGGCAAGGGATGTGGACAACAACAACAACAGCAAAAACAACACAAAAGCAACAACAGCAACAACAACAGCAACAACAACAAAAACAAAACAACAACAAAAAAATCAACAACAAAACAACAACAAAACAACAACTACAACAACAACAGCAACAACAACAAAGCAACAACAACAAAACAACAACTACAACAACAAAAGCAACAACAACAAAGCAACAACAACAAAGCAACAACAACAAAAAAATTATTTTATGGCGATAATCGCCTTCTTGTTAATCTCGACACCAAAATGTTTATTAATTTGCGTCATTATTTTACGTCTTAATTTTCAATAATTTTTATTTTATATAGCTCATATAGGGAAAAACTACATTTTGGGCCCCCGGGCCCCAGTATCTTATACATATGGAACGAAACCTGTTTAATAACCTTTCCGGTATAATTTTGTGTACGTGTACCAAATTTCACGTTATTTGGTTGTCTGGATCTTGAGTTATTAGGGAACAGACAGACAACAAATGCGGCTTATATATATAGAGATTTTTTTACTTTAAAGCGTTAACATATTTTCGAGGGGGGGGGGAGGCGGCAAATTTGGTTTCTGCCCCGGGAGGCACATAACCACGCTACGCCGCTGACCTCAGCTAGCACACATCCCTTGGTGCTTTGGAAAATTTCACACGTTTATTTATTTATTATGTTGTTTACATTGTAATCTCTCCATGAGATTTATTTCTGTAAACAGTGGTTCTAAAATTTTTCACAGAATAAAATGAATGAAATGAGTCGGCCCCCGTGCCACGCCTTTTTTTACTACGTTTTTATTAGCTCGCTTTCGTTGGTGAGGCATTGTCCAAGATTTTTTCAAATCTGCCAACGTAAAATTGAACCACTTCTGATGGTCCTAGAGATCTGAAAATTTTACCACAGATAGATCTTGGATGACAATGCATTGTATCAAAATTTCAGATTGATCAAATGTACTGTTATTAAATTATTGAACTTTTAAGTTTATCTATAGTCTATATAAAAGCATCTGTACCGTCGGCTTTTGTTGACATCTGTGAGTTCGCCCCGTGACCACATCACAATGTTTTTAAAACGTTGGGCGGGCGCTTGTGAGGTGTTTGGTAAAATAAATAGAGGTAAAAAAATATTTTAAAAAACCAGGTTGTTAGAAGTGGACTAAAAAGAATAAAATAAATAGAAGTAAAAAAAAGATTTTTAAAAACCACGTTTTTATAAGCGGACTAAAAAGAAGAAAATTATTTAAAACTTATTAGTTCAAGTACTTCGATTTAATATGACTAAACACGTGGGGTGGGTGTTTAGTATAAAAATTAAAGATTTCTAATGTAGAAGGCAAAAGAGAGATCTATAAGTGAGAGAATGAGTGAACCGCATATGTTAAACCTCATAAGCGCCCTGCCCCACGTTTTTAGTCATATTAAATCGAAGTACTTGAACTATTAAGTTTTAAATTATTTTCTTCTTTTTAGTCCGCGTATAAAAACGTGGTTTTTAAAAATCTTTTTTTTACTTCTATTTATTTTGCTTTATTGCCCAAAATGTTATGGATAATGCATACAAATGTTTATCCAACTATAAGTGGTCACTAAAATTACTGCGTGACGACATAAGCTACATATACAACATACCCAACCAACCATGGGACTTTGCCTTACAAACTACCTGTCCCACTATTTCTTTCCATCCATCGATATCGGTGGGGCGATGACGACGACGACGACGACAATGACCCAGAGTCACGTGGCGGTCAATTAATGAAATTAAACAAAAGGCGCTTCCCGATTATGGCCCTTTAGTTTTGTATAAACACGCACACACACAGGCGCACTAACACTTAATCACATACCGACAAGCGCACACACACACAGGCGCACTAACACTTAATCACATACCGACAAGCGCACTCACACACAGGCGCACTAACACTTAATCACATACCGACAAGCGCACTCACACACAGGCGCACTAACACTTAATCACATACCGACAAGCGCACTCACACACAGGCGCACTAACACTTAATCACATACCGACAAGCGCACTCACACACAGGCGCACTAACACTTAATCACATACCGACAAGCGCACTCACACACAGGCGCACTAACACTTAATCACATACCGACAAGCGCACTCACACACAGGCGCACTAACACTTAATCACATACCGACAAGCGCACTCACACACAGGCGCACTAACACTTAATCACATACCGACAAGCGCACTCACACACAGGCGCACTAACACTTAATCACATACCGACAAGCGCACTCACACACAGGCGCACTAACACTTAATCACATACCGACAAGCGCACTCACAATCCATAAAACTAACGTAAACCTAACAGGACAATAATTTTTTTTTAAAAAGAGAGCAAAAATGTTTGAGGGTTTAAGAGAAAAACACAAACTCATGTCAACAACATTCGATATTGGTTGGTCTGATCAAATATGTCACGTGTGTTTTCTAGTCATTATATACGTAACATTGGTCAAGATATTTGGACTTTACTTCCGTTGGAAATTAATCAAAGTAACTTAAACAACATAAATAAAACCTCGGTTTCTCGTGAGTCTTGGAAATTCAATGTAAGACTCAGACATTTAATGTGAAGCTCAGCTATTTAATGTGAAGCTCAGATATTTAATGTGAGCCTCAGATATTTAATGTGAAGCTCAGATATTTAATGTAAGACTCATATATTTAATGTGAAGCTCAGATATTTAATGTGAACCTCAGATATTTAATGTAAGACTCAGATATATAATGTGAAGCTCAGATAATTAATGTGAAGCTCAGATATTTAATGTGAACCTCAGATATTTAATGTAAGACTCAGATATTTAATGTGAAGCTCAGATATTGAATATAAGACTCAGATATTTAATGTGAAGTTCAGATATTTAATGTGAAGCTCAGATACTTAATGTGAAGCTCAGATATTTAATGTAAGGCTCAGATATAAAATGTAAGACTCAGAAATTTAATGTGAACCTCAGATATTTAATGTAAGGCTCAGATATTTAATGTGAACCTCAGATATTTAATGTAAGGCTCAGATATTTAATGTGAACCTCAGATATTTAATGTGAACCTCAGATATTTAATGTGAACCTCAGATATTTAATGTGAACCTCAGATATTTAATGTGAAGCTCAGATATTTAATGTGAAGCTCAGATATTTGATATAAAGCTCAGATATTTAATGTGAAGCTCAGATATTTAATGTGAAGCTCAGATATTTGACGAAAAGCTCAACTATTTAATGTGAAGCTCATGTAAACCTCAGATATTTAATGTAAACCTTGTGCACTTGCACCACATGGATAGGGCCGGATTATCCAGTGCACTTGTATGGATAGAATGGATTATTCACTCGCAACACATGATGTGAATAGAGTAGTGGGTGCATTAAATTAAACAAACCCGTAAAAACAACGTTTTTGACTATAAATCCCTTATATATGAGACATAACTAAAAGTATTGATTATGTTCAAAAGTGACAAACATTTACAGACTGAAATCGAAATTATCTCCCTTGGCTTTAAAACTAGGTCAAAACTCTAGCAGACGACGACTAAACATTATAAATTGTGATTTATATAGATAATAAAACTAAAAATGAATTAATTTAATTACGGTACGTTCGATCGATCTGAAATTTTGATACGATGCATTGTTAGGTGACAAGGGTCCGTGTGCCAAATTTCAGCTCGATGGCTTCACTGGAAGTGGATCATTTTCGACTTTTGTTTTTCCGCGGGCGGACGGGCGTCGCGGGACGAGACGAACGAGACGAACGACGAATGAGACGGCGGTGAAGTTAATATAAGGGATTTAAATAAAACAAACCCGTAAAAACAAAGTTTTTGACTATAAATCCCTTATATGTAAGACATAACTAACAGTATTTTTTATTTTCAAACTCTTAACTCAACTTTGCTTCATAACCCTAGGGGGGGGACTGAGCTCAGCATGACACGTAAAATGTAAACAAAAGCACGCGGGTACGTCGATGGGTCGCTTCAACGCATCAACTCAAACTCTCACGTGGGAAAAAAACAATAACAAACCGTGAATTTGAATTACATACCTCATATAAGGATAAACTAAAAATGTATTAATTTAATTACGGTACGATCGATCGATCTGAAATTTTGATACGATGCATTGTTAGGTCAGACGGGCCAAATTTCAGCTCGATCGGATCACGGTACGTGGGTCATTTTTGACGTTTGTTTTTCTGCCCGCCCGCCCATGAGATGACGACAGACAGAGACGGCCGCGAAGTTAATATAAGGGATTTAATAAAACAAACCCGTAAAAACAAAGTTTTTGACTATAAATCCCTTATATATATATGAGACATAACTAATAGTATTGATTATTTTCAAACGATACAAACATTTACTGACTGAATCTGTCTTAACTCAACTTTGCTTCATAACCCTGGGTGGGGGGGGTGGGGGTGGGGTGGGGGGTGGGTGGGGGGGAGATGGGAAAAGTCTGGTCTTCGATCGCTTGACCGAGCTCAGCGTGACACGTAAAATGTAAACAAAAGCACGCCGGTGCTTCGATGGGTCGCCTCAACGCGTCAACTCAAACTTTCACGTGGACAAAAAACAATAACAAACAGTGAGTTTCAATTACATACCTCATATAAGGATAAACTAAAAATGCATTAATTTAATTACGGTACGTTCGATCGCTCTGAAATTTTGATACGATGCATTGTTAGGTGAGACGGGTCCGTGTGCCAAATTTCAGCTTGATCGGATCACGGGAAAAGGGTCATTTTTGACTTTTGTTTTTCCGCCCGCCCAAGACAGACAGACAGAGAGAGATGACGACAGAGAGAGACGGCGGTGAAGTTAATATAAGGGATTTAAAAATGCGTCAAACCAGATAAATTGATAAATTGACAAGTTTCAGCTTAGCGACTTTTTCAAATGTTAGAAAAAAAATGAATTTCTCTTATTTTATTTATGACAATAATTACGTAGTCTGACAGTGACAGATATACATATTGAATTTAAAAAATGCAAAAGACAGGAACAATTCTAATTTACTGTTTATTATTTACTAAATATTACTACATAAACTGGTGGATAAAACCGTGTAGCATTACGTTAATACAGACAACAGCAATACTTAAAGTATCATATATTATAAATAAAAACAATAGTGTCAATGTGTCATACCCACTATCTCATGCATAACGATAGAAACTCACAATTAAAAGTAAATTGAAGTAACACTCCACCGATCAACTCCTATGGCCTATATCAAAGGCTTAAAGCTTAACTTTTCTTGATTTAATGGTTGCAAAATTAGTGATTATTTCATCGAAGTTTATTTGACTGGTAAGTCCACGTTCGATGGAAAGAAGAGCTAGAGATCATGTGCGTTGTTGACCTGACGTCAATCTCAAGTAATGTTTGATACATTTTAGTTTAGTTTGCTGAAACTCCATTCAGCAGTGGCTACCGTGGTTTGCATTGTAAGAAATGTTTTCAGAGCTCCTTCGATATTCGGGTACGATTCTAGCTATTCCCATGTAGCGAGAGCATTTAGAAAGATCTAAGTCAGGGGTCGGGTAACTATGGCTCGCGAGCCAGATGTGGCTGATCCTGGCTCTCAGACAAATGTTCGATTATTTAAAATAAAAACAACACTTTATTCAGACTCCTTTGATCTACATGTTAATTGCATATTTAAAAAAACAGCAAAACAATGATAAGACATAATTATTGTTCTTTTAGTGTTGAAATTACACAAAATGCACACAATACTTGAATTTTTACGTTTAAACATAATGTATGGCTCTCAAAGAATTACTTTTCAAAATATGTGGTGTTTATGGCTCTCTCAGACAAAAAGTTTCCCGACCGCTGATCTAAATGAAACATGTCATCGGGTTTTTTGTTTTGCAATAGTTCAATCATTTGGTGTTTAAAGCATTGTATTTAAATTATAAACTCTTTTTTTTTATTTCAGGATATTTGCCTGATAATAGAACCGCTTTAGATTGTAAACCTGTCATTGCAAAAGATTGAAACGCTTTGCCAGTCAGAAAATTCCAGTCAGAAAATTAAAATCTTCTGATATATTTTTCAGAGAAACAATTCTGTCTTTTAACTGCATCATTATTGAATCAATGATTGCGAAAAAAAAAGAAAGAAAAAAAAAGAAATTTAGATTTTATCCAAATTAGGTCCTTTATTTTCAGCATGCTCTCTTCGCATTTGTTTTCGTTTTGCTTTCCTTTTTTGAACTGGCTCGATTTTCATTTTAATAAATGTTTCTTCCATTTTGGCAAAAATGTTATAGATTTCGTTAGTTCTTAGATCTTCAAAGTCATTTAAAAGTACTTTATGTTAACAAGAATGATCGATAAATATCCTGGGCTTTTTGTAGTGCTAAATTAACTTTGTTTATTTTTTACAATATCAAATTCCAAATAGTTATAAACGCAACGAACTTGTAACTATTGATTTGACGGTGCAATGATTTTGCAAACAGATAATGCATCACCAAGTAAGGGATTATCCTTTATTTCAATTAATACTAAAATAATTTGCTCCAGTTGCTCATAAACAGCACTTACAGCATTTGCTTTGGAACAACATCTTGTGTTCGTATGCTTCTTTAAGCTGATTTCAGTGACTGAGGATTTTTTTTCTCCATTTACTAGTTGACGATTTGTACAATGCTTGTATAGTTCCAAAAAATGTTACAACATCTGCATCACACACCTAACAATTTAAGACTATGTGCATTTTTATTATATGAAGCCCCGCAAAGGCCACAAACATAATAAAAATATTATATGAAATATATTTAAATATACTTAATTATTCACTTATTTTGTTATCGAGGATAAAAGAATATATTTATTGCTATAAAAATTAAAAAATCAGAGATTTAGTGGCACCCCTTTGAACTGGCGCAGGCCGCGCCCTTGGCAACTGCCCCAATGCCAAGCCGTTGTTACGCCACTACCCCAATGCCAAACCGTTGTTACGCCACTGCCCCAAGGCCAAGCCGTTGTTACGCCCCTGCCCCAATGCCAAACCGTTGTTACGCCACTGCCCCAATGCCAAGCCGTTGTTACGCCCCTGCCCCAATGCCAAGCCGTTGTTACGCCACTGCGCCAAACACTAATTTTAACCATGAAACGAGCGCAACAGATCACAATAAAATATTTTAAAAACAACTTTTTCGGGAACTCTTCTTCATCAGTTTCGTATCCCTGAATTCTGCTACTAGACCTGGCGTAATAAAGTAGCGCTTTTTAAATGTTTATCCTTTTCCCCACTACTTCTACTTCTAAGAACATAATATTTCCATCTGTACACAACACGTGATCTGGAATTTTTTCTACTCTAATGCGTCAAAATGTTGCCATATGTTAATTCAGTATTGGCCGTCCATAAAGTTTGTGTTGATTCTTATGATCCCCCGTCTTGTCATCTAGCTATGACGTCGGTCATATGGTTTCTTTCCTGTTGGGTGTAAAGGGCAATAACTATGCGGCCATAAATCTTGGACATACTCACCGATTCCCACTGAAGGTTTCATTCTCTCATCCATGTCTGAGAAACATATTTATGACCGTCTTTATTACCATGTTTTAATCACCTCACATAGACACGGAAAATGTGGACTTATCGCTAAGATAATTTTTTTTAAAGAAAAAAAAGGGCCCCGACAATGGTTCAAAAAATATTTATTTAGTGGGTGCTGTTTCATTTTTAAAAATGTCTTTTGCACATTATTCTTATTATTTCTCTAATTTAGTAGATTTTATACATGTGATGAAGTCTTCGGTAACGAATTTATTTCAGGGACTTAGGGTTATTGCCCCTCTAGGTCGACCATGATTTTTACCACTCCTTCCACACACAAACAGACACACAAACACCCACACAGACAAATAAATAAACACGAATACATACACAAAGGTTGGCCGAAAATTTTCCCCGACGGTCTGAAGACAAAGTGCGTCGCACGGGCGAACCCCGCCTATCCAAACGTCCTGTTCTTCCCTTCCTAAGCCACAGACATAAGGATATATTTCTGAGTCCTGAGTTACTTACATTTCTAGACAACAACCTTACTTTTGGGGGGAAAAAAACCTTTAGGTGTACAGATACAATTTTATAAACACCTTGAGGTATTACATAACAGAGTAACTCCCCCTGCCCCCCTCCCTTCTTCCTATCCACTGCAAGCCCTCGCTGCCAGTGAGAAAGTTCTGTTGTTACGCCGAGCATATTTATCCATATCCCTGTGATGGATGGAGTGCTTGTCCTGTCAACAGTTGACGAGGTCAGAGGTCCCCCACCAATATTTACCTTGTCCGGGCTCTTCCTGTGTCTTCCCGCCATGCCGTTCTTAACAGGGATTTCTGGATTTATTTTTATTTATTGGATTTTTCTTTCTTTCATTTTTTAAGGATTGGGAGAAACGGGAGCTTAGAGAACAAGGGAAATTTCGGCTTAACTCCTCCAGAACAAAAACTACCAAGAGTAATCTGTGCATTTCGTTTCACTGAATTTGGAGCTTGGAAAATGTGCCCCCAAACTTTAGGAGAGTGCTGAATGTGATGATTTGTTTTCCCTGAATATTGGCCTCTTCACGTAAGTAGTAAATTTTAGGGCTGTTATCGATTAATTTAAATTTAATCGTTAACTTTTGAAAAATTATCGATTAATTAATCGATAATTTCGATTAAAGCAAAAAATAGAAATTTATGACGTCATTAAACTGAACATTTCTCACGGACATTGAAAATTAAGAATATTTTAAACTAAATTTTATGACAATGTGTTGATACTTGATCGGATGTTTGTGCTGAAGGTGGTACATCAGCGATTTATTTGATCCTTTAAAAGAGAATTGTTTATGGCAGTGAACGCAGTAAACTTTTTCACCATCTTCGACTTTGCCATCCGCAGTTAGCTTAAAAATAAATTTTTTGCTCAACTTTCTAGTTATATGTTTAAATTTAACTGCGCTGATGCTGTCAGCCATTTTTTAGTTGACGTCTGCCGGTCCACATAAAGTAATAAATTATAATATTACGCGGGAGAAGTTTGTACGTAAAAAAATATATAAATTATTAATTATTAATAATTAATTATTTATTAATAAATTTTTTGTATAATATTATAAATATTTAATTTAATTTTAATCGAATTTTTATCGATTAAAATAATTTTAATCGATATCAATTTTTAATGATTAATCGAGAAATTAATCGTTAATTTCTGCAGCCCTAGTAAATTTAGCTCATATTAAAACACTGAAACATGCCATACAACTTTTTCATGCATTCTTTAAGCATACTTGTATCGTTTTCATTGCACAATGATTTTTGACACTTTCGTCCAGTTAATTTATCATCTGTGCACCTCGCTCAAGTTTTTTTGTGTTTTTTTTTGTTTTTTTTTGTTTTTTTTTGCGTTATTTTTTATTTTTTAAATTAAAAAAAATTCTTTTGTTTTGTTTGGAGTTGAATGCCTCGACTTCTATGAGTGAAATGTTTTATTGGGAGCTCCTCGGGGAAGGGGGGGGATTCAAATTTAAACTACCTTAGATTAGCATTGGTTGTTTTGGAAGTAACAAGTTTTACTACAAATTTAAAATTACAATGTATTACTAATGTTTAAAATTTAACAAAAATACATGTGATTATTAATATTGTGAAAATACTTTCTATCCAAAACGCACTAAAATTAGAAAATAAATAAAAAATTCTTAAAATTAAGGTATTCAATATTTTAAGTAACAAACAAAAATTCTTTGCAAAAAGAGCTGCTTATGTTGAAATCAACTTCGACGGAGATGAAAAATAAATGTGCAAATTTTTTTTAATTAAAAAAAATTATAACTCGAAATATTTCTTTGCTACTTTTCAAAAAGCTTGCTATCGTTTGATGAATCACTTGCTCCCTTAAAAAAAAATTCCCGAAATCGAACTCTACTTGAAAACAAAGTCCACTTTCAAAAATTATTTCCTTAAGATATACGCCAAAATTAAGTATCCTTGGAAATCGTTATCTCAATATTGTGATCAAAACAACAAAGTAGACACAAAACCTATTGACACTCATTGACACATTCAACATCACACACAACAACAACGCCCAAATCTGACAACGTCACGCACGTAGCACATAATGCCTGACCGACACGAGAAATCCATATCCAGCTTGCATAATTCATTACTTCCAGACTGCTGAAGAGTTTCCAACATTACATCTTATTTCTTAAACTCGTTTAGATTCACTTTCTCTCTCTTTCTATTCCCTCCTCTCTCATGCACCATGGTGAGTCGGTTGACTCTGTTACCTGAGAGCTTATTTTATGGACGTCCCGAGAGAAAATTTACAAAAATTGATATGTCCATTTCCGAGTCTGCTGCCAAAGGTTCTTGTATTGCCAACATGACACCAAAGACGGGGTGGGGCCTCTCTAGTTCTACGAATTTTTCATGAACATTTGGCCATGTACGGAGTCCTACAAATGTTACATGACATAAGACCATAGACGGAGTCCTACAAATGTTACATGACATAAGGCCATAGACGGAGTTCTACAAATGTTACATCACATAAGGCCATAGACGGAGTTCTACAAATGTTACATCACATAAGGCCATAGACGGAGTCCTACAAATGTTACATGACATAAGGCCATAGACGGAGTTCTACAAATGTAACATGACATAAGGCCATAGACGGAGTCCTACAAATGTTACATGACATAAGCCCGTAGACGCCCAGCCTTATGAAATCCAACATTTTGTAGCTAGTATTTTAGAAAATAAAAGGCTAATGAGATTGAAAATAGAAAATGACTCGTACGTGATAAAAGATTTAGCTGCAGGTTTTCATAAACCGTGAAATAGCTTTTTAGACGTACAAGGTGGTTGTTTTTTTGGTGCGTTTTAGCTGTTTATAATGTTAAGCCATTCTGAGATATAGTTTTCGCAGTGGGGATACCAAGTCATATAAATACAACACAATTCACACATATCGCATGTAAGTGTAAAACAGGGTTATTATAAAAATTAATAGGTGGAAATGTTAGGGTAAAAGGTTTTGTTTAAATCAATATACATAATTCCCGTCGTCTGTATGGTTGTAATGTAATGCTGTTTCTAATTTTAGAAAGCAGCGCACCAAATTACTGCACCAAAAATAACACTTTTCTAACGTTCCGCATAAAAATTTTCAATATGATAATAAATGAATCAAATAAAATCAATATAACATAATTCCCGTTGTCTGTATGAATGTAATGCTGTTAGGTGGCGCTGCGATCGATTTTGTTATATTTATAGTGCTGTTAGGTGGCGCTGTGATCGATTTTGCTTTATAGCTATCTCTCTTCAACATCTTCTCTCTCTTTCTATCACATCTTGATTTCAAATTAAAACTGTTACGGTTGAAAGTATGATTTGCTTGAATATCAATATACATAATTCCCGTTGTAATTTTATATTGAACTCAAACCATAAAAGATTCCTTCATTTTTGACGGGTTATCTCTAGTATATCCAGAGTTGTGTAAATAATGAGCAACAAAAATGAAAGGCTTCAGAGGGAGTCGAACCCTCGACCTTCTGCTTACTAGGCAGACGCTCTAACCAACTGAGCTATGAAGCCACTATATTATGAGAGTTTGATCCTGTGAACTTTTATTGACATATTATTATTGACATCCGAATCTGAATTAGTAGCATATGTAAAATGCTAACTTTAAACAAGTCAGTTATTCTTTCTTTGTGCATACATCTTTCTATAGCGGACGGTTTACTTAAGGTTTACTACAAAAATAAAATGATGAATATATTTTAAGCTGTTACTGTTAATGTTTTTCACAAAATTATTAAAGTAACATGATTAATGCATGATTGTAACTGAAACTGTTAAGAAAGTAGTTTTTTTAAAAAGATGTAATTTTTTTTTGTGGAGAGATGTATTTAATTTAAATTTAATTAAATTGCAAGACTAGACGTTAAATCTTGGAAAATAATCGTAGGACACAAAAATCTTCTGTATAAAGGAGCGACTGTAATGTTTAAGATAAGATAGCTATAAGAAGATGCGAATTAAGACAGACTGATGACAAACACTATGGAGATCGTGTAAGACGACTGGGGATTAGGAGGGGTGGGGCTGACAACAGAATGGTGGGCGTGGACTGATCTAAAAAACTTATTATTTTTTGGATCGTCTGCGCAAACGAAAATAATTCATCACGATCGCCTTTCTATCAATCACATGACTGTATAACATGGCAGATTGACCTCTGACCTCTCTCCTGGGAAAATCTGCTGTGGTCAGCATTCAGAAACGTTGTTTATTTATTTAGGATGTTTTAAAAAAAATATTTCTTATTCAAGTATTTCAGTATTCAGATTCAAATACTCATAGTAGAGTAGACTTTTCCGCCAATGTCTAGTGGCGGGTTTCGTTTCCAAACAAAATGAAAGTATCGTTTTTAATATTAAAAAATGGGTTGATGGAGACGCGTGTTATATATTGTTTGTTGATGACAAAGCCATCAATAATGAGTTTATGCACAGTTAATCAATAAGAAATGTGATGTCGAGGCTATAAATAAAGTAGGTGGTATCGAGGTAATCATTGAAGTAGGTGGTGTCAAGGCTATCATTAAAGTAGGTGGTGTCGAGGCCATCAATAAAGTAGGTGATGTCAAGGCCATCAATACAGTAGGTGATGTCAAGGTAATCAATACAGAAGGCGATTTCAAGGCTTTCAATAAAGAAGGCGATGTCGAGGCTATTAATAAATACGTTGAAGTCAAGGTCATTTATAAATAAGTTGATGTAGAGAACGATCAATAAATGGGGCCAGCGCGTGTGTGCGAAGATTTTCTCCCTATTTCGCAATTAGAGCTGATTTTAGAATATATCTGGGTTTTGTGTAAATGTATGTGTCAGCGAACTTACCAGTACATTTGTCTGTGAAAGTGTCGGTGCATGTGTCAGTGAATGTTCCAGTTTATTTCATTCTTTATGTCAAATACGTCTAGCATCCGATATTCCCATTGCGTAAATGTCTTAGGCTTCGGGGGACAAACTCATAAGTCATAGATTCTAAAGTTTTGATTGTTTGTGTTCATATCTCTGTTTGTGTTCATATCTCTGTTTGTGTTCATATCTCTGTTTGTGTTCATATCTCTGTTTGTGTTCATATCTCTGTTTGTGTTCATATCTCTGATTGTGTTCATATCTCTGTTTGTGTTCATATCTCTGTTTCGTAGACATTACTTGTTAATATTAATAGTTTTCTTTGTTCCGCTTGGATTTTAAAAAAAGGCTGTGTCTATTTTTTTATTGCCACTTCTGGTGTGAAGATTCTGCCAATCTCTATGTATTTTTCAGGTGGATTTTTTGGGGGGCGTGGGGGAAGGGTAGGGGTAAGCTAATGAGAATGCATCCTGCGTACATTGTCAGATTGTTGGTTGACATTTGCATCCTGCGTACATTGTTGGATTGTTGGTTGACTGTGGTTGACACCTGCATCCTGCGTACATTGTCAGATTGTTGGTTGACACTTGCATCCTGCGTACATTGTCAGATTGTTGGTTGACACTTGCGTCGTGCGTACATTGTCAGATTGTTGGTTGGCTGTGGTTGACACTTGCATCCTGCGTACATTGTCAGATTGTTGGTTGACACTTGCATCCTGCGTACATTGTCAGATTGTTGGTTGACACTTGCGTCGTGCGAATATTGTCAGATTGTTGGTTGCCTGTGGTTGACATTTGCATCCTGCGTACATTGTCAGATTGTTGGTTCACACTTGCATCCTGCGTACATTGTCAGATTGTTGGTTCACACTTGCATACTGCGTACATTGTCCAGCATCTCTGTTGCTCAAATCTACGACGCACAATAGACTGCTGTAGTAATGATCAGCGTTTTCTATTCTAAGAGTCTCCGATGCGTTTCCCCTGGGCTCTCTAGTATGGATACGTCTCCTCGGTCTAAGATGCTGAGAACCCTTGCACTATTGCAATAGTGAGACCCATTGTTCCCTATTTGGTTCACCCCTTCAGCCCTGTTTTTTACAACAATTGTACACTGTTGCATTATAAATGTATTTTTTTATTTTATTTAAAAAAAAATAAATATAAATATTAATTACTAGTGTTATTACTATGAGTATCGTACTGCTTGGTCCATTCTATGTTAAAGACATGACCTGAGTATTACATAATTTGTGTTTAGCGCTCGTACACACAAACACACATAAATACACATCACACACACATATTGTGTTCAAAAAAGAAAAAGAAAAACTCTTTTGGTAATAAAGATTGCAGTCGAAGACCGTGTTTTTTTTAAAGCCAAGAGAAAAAAGTTACTGAATTAATTAGTAGCCAACAAGCAAGCCTGACTGAGCTGAGCGCCTAGGGAACTTGTTTGATTGATTTCCTGCTCACACGGTCAAGTTTAATTAAATTTATTAGGTTAAGGAGAAGTCAGTTAACTATTAAACACCAAAAGAACAATCAAAATCATCACCTGTATACTGTCAGAGGAACTCAGATTAAAAACTTATGTCGTAAAAATGTATACAGTATGAGTTAACCAGTTTTTATCATTATAACAAGTGCTTTATTATGGAAACTGTTATCTATTTACATGCATATAAAGAGATATAATTTCAAATTCTGAGTTCATTTCCATATTGAGCTCAAGGGCACAGCTTGCGATGAATTCTAGGTAGCAGTCGACCCATGAGGGGAGGTTTGTCGTGTGTAAAATAGCATGGAGTTGGGGGAGGGGAAATGCCCAGTGTAAGTCAACAGGACCGCTCTGTCCTCAATTCTTAACGTGACTTTTGTTGTGTTAAAACCTCTGATCATTTGGGAATTTGACAGCACGCTGCAACTTGAACAACCTGAAATGTTTACCGCGCTTTATCATGAATGGGAAACTTTTCAGCCTTTCGAACTTGGGACTGGTATCTTGACGTCATTTCAAGTTTGGGCAACTTTTAAAAGTGAACCATACTCACGTGTTATTAAAAATATTTATTTTCTTAATTTTATTATTTTTGTTTTGTAGTTTGGAGTTGGTGATAGGGGGTGGGGGAGGTGGGGACAATATTTTATGCAGCTCGTCCCAAAATTAGCCACCCGCTCAGGCACGGAGTATTTTTTTTATAAATAGAAGTAAAAAAAGATTTTTAAAAACCACGTTTTTATAAGCGGACTAAAAAGAAGAAATATTTTTTTTCCCACAGAATTGTGAAGGAAAAATCTTTTTCTGGATTGATAAAAATTTCAAACTTATATGCTCAAGTACTGTGATGTAATATGACTAAAACCGTGGGGCAGGCGCTTCTCAGGCTTAACTAATTCAATTCACTCATTTTCTTACTCGTCATTTGTAAACCCTAATCATTTTAGCCAAACGCCTAAAAAGCGCCCGCCCTCGTTTTTAGTCATATTACATCATAGTACTTGAGCATACATATATGTTTGAAATTTTTATCAATCCAGAAAAAGATTTTTCCTTCACAATTCTGTGATTGTTTTTTTATTTTCTTCTTTTTAGTCGGCTTATAAAAACGTGGTTTAAAAAAATATTTTTTAAAACTTCTATTTATTTTATTCTTTTTGTCTAAGTGTATGCTATGGTGAGTTTTGAAGTATTGATTATGTTCAAATATAGTACGCATTGCCCGACAAACATTTACAGACTGGAAATGACTGATCTACACTTGATGTTAAACATGGTTGATGTGGTCGGGGATGGTGTGAACTCAGCATGTGAATGTGATGTAAACAAGGGCAGACGGATAATACATAGGCTTATATATAGATAAACTAAAAAGTTCAATAATTTAATAACGGTACATTCGATCGATCTGAAATTTTGATACAATGCATTGTCATCCAAGATCTATCAGTGGTAAAATTTTGAGATCTCTAGGACCATCAGAAGTGGTTTAATGTTACGTTGGCAGATTTGAAAAATTTTGGACAGACAAACAGGAACGAAAGTGAGTTAATAAAAACGTGGTAAAAAATGAAGTAATTGACTACTAATACAACACATGTAGGATAATGCCCTACTTCTAATCTCCTTTGTTATCGGTGATAGAAATCTTTCAGTTGAAGTGGACCTATAATTCCTTCCCTCCAATTGTCACACCACAGTATACAAGATCACATGTAAGCAGGAACTCAATTTAGTTCCCCTTAATGAAGCTTTAAAAAAATGCTCTAACACAAGGAGCTGACACATGAAGAATTAGTTATCTTTCACCTCACTTCTCTTGCATTACTTTCCAAAGGGGCCGTAGTCCCATTCTATGGTCTAGATTACTCTAGATAGCGTTAGAGTGCTATCCCCTTGCGAACGGATCGAACAAATGAGATACTATTGGAAGGGGGATCAGTGCCATACTCCAGATATTTTTGTACACAATCCCAAATCTGTGGAATACTCCAGATATTTTTGTACACAATCCCAAATCTGTGGAATACTCCAGATATTTTTGTACACAATCCCAAATCTGTGGAATACTCCAGATATCTTTGTACACAATCCAAATCTGTGGAATACTCCAGATATTTTTGAAAGTGTACACTGTGTACATCGTGATATCAAATCTATGAAAAGCTCTGGACCAGTGGTGGCAAGTGGCTAGACCTGTAGTAACAATGTGTACACCCCGATCTCAACGCTGTGGAATACTCTGGATATTGTATACTCTATTTGACAACACGATCGCAACTCTGTGGGAAATTATAGATATTGTACACAATAATGCGTACACCACGATCTCAGCTGAACGAAGTTTTAACACAACTCCCTCGGTGTTTAAATCAGTGACATGGCATCTGGCGTCAAAATTTCACGTGGAACAATTCCTACAAATTATTGCAATTCAGCGTTTGTTTATAAAAGCTCTATGTGAAGTTTGAAAAACAAAACCCCGTCAATCTGATTAGAGCTTGTTCTAAACGGGAAGTTCTGTGTGAGATCTATAAATAAGTTTAATATCTGAATGACGGCATTGTGATCTCCGCGGGTGTTGCTAAAGATGAAATTTTAAGTAGGTTGTAGTTTTTAAGGGGGGGGGGTAGGTGAAGGGGTAGACACACACTGACACAGGACACAATAGATTCAAACTTGAAGTCTCTGAAAACATAAGAATAGAAGATAACTGTTCGAAAGTTTGAGGTGACTTAAATCAAGGAAATGAATTGAACAGAGCGAATTATTACAGCCGACTGGTGATAGAAGCTCTAGAACCGCTAAGTAGGAAAAGGGGGGGGGGCGGGGAGGGGGGGAAAAGTGTTTTTTCCCCAGTGAATAGATCCGTGTGTAAACAAAATGTTCTGTGAATGATATATGGACATTATCGGCTCGGTAGAAGGAAATAACACATGTCACAGAATTGAAACTCTAGGAACTGATTCTGTGACACATGAAAGAGGTGTCCCAACAAACAATAAACATGGGAACACTTTTCATTTTGACTGTTGCTGTAATGTGTAAACATGATAAGAGACCACTAGAAAAGTGCTATAGTGTAGTGAAATAGGTGTAGCAAGTAGTGAAATACGTGTATCAAGTAGTGGAATACGTGTAGCAAGTAGTGAAATACGTGTAGCAAGTAGTGAAATACGTGTAGCAAGTAGTGAAATACGTGTAGCAAGTAGTGAAATACGTGTAGCAAGTAGTGAAATACGTGTAGCAAGTAGTGACATACGTGTAGCAAGTAGTGAAATACGTGTAGCAAGTAGTGAAATACGTGTAGCAAGTAGTGAAATACGTGTAGCAAGTAGTGAAATACGTGTAGCAAGTAGTGAAATACGTGTAGCAAGTAGTGAAATACGTGTAGCAAGTAGTGAAATACGTGTAGCAAGTAGTGAAATACGTGTAGCAAGTAGTGAAATACGTGTAGCAAGTAGTGAAATACGTGTAGCAAGTAGTGAAATACGTGTAACAAGTAGTGAAATACGTGTAGCAAGTAGTGAAATACGTGTAGCAAGAAGTGAAATACGTGTTGCAAATGAAAAACAGAAATAAACAGTCTCTAATGTTCATAAATTCGTAAACGAGGAAAAATAATCCAATTAGGCAAGTCTTCTTTTGTCCTTAAACTGAGCTACACAAACTACCGTAATCGTTGCCAAACTTTCATGGAATCAAGTCAGGTTCAAAGCGGACAAATTGGATTATTTGATTAAATGTGTTTCCATTCGTTGGAAATCAGCCGTAATGTCATATTTGCTATAATGGTTGGAAAGCTTCACTATCTTGAGATGGCTCATCTTATACCTATTAATGGATTTATTCCTTCAGTGTTGATATTCCTGGAATAGGTAAGTCGGGTGGTTTCTGGTGAATTTTATTAATTTTATTTGTAAGAACTCAATATTAAATTAAACTTTTGGGGGGCCTTTAAAAAAAGAGAGTCGAGTGGTAGAAACGTCATGTGACTATGACGTCAGAGCCGGAGTGGAGGAGTTGAAATGTACACCGACAGCTAAGATCTCGTGACGTAACCACTAACAGTAGGTCATAATAAAAAATGTCGGGTTGAAATTCCTTAAGTTGTGGAGGGTGGGGGGGGGGCACAGTTCATTGATTGAATTTATTTGTAATAATTTGTATGTACATGTAGATGTCTATTTAACAGTCTTGTTATGTAGATGTCTATTTAACAGTCCTGTTATGTAGATGTCTATTTAAGAGTCCTGTTATGTAGATGTCTATTTAACAGTCCTGTTATGTAGATGTCTATTTAAGAGTCCTGTTATGTAGATGTCTATTTAACAGTCCTGTTATGTAGATGTCTATTTAAGAGTCCTGTTATGTAGATGTCTATTTAACAGCCCTGTTATGTAGATGTATATTTAAGAGTCCTGTTATGTAGATGTCTATTTAACAGCCCTGTTATGTAGATGTCTATTTAACAGTCCTGTTATGTAGATGTCTATTTAACAGTCCTGTTATGTAGATGTCTATTTAATAGGCACGTTATGTAGATGTCTATTTAACAGTCCTGTTATGTAGATGTCTATTTAACAGTCCTGTTATGTAGATGTCTATTTAACAGTCCTGTTATGTAGATGTCTATTTAACAGTCCTGTTATGTAGATGGCTATTTAACAGTCCTGTTATGTAGATGTCTATTTAACAGTCACGTTATGTAGATGTCTATTTAATAGGCACGTTATGTAGATGTCTATTTAACAGTCCTGTTATGTAGATGTCTATTTAACAGTCACGTTATGTAGATGTCTATTTAATAGGCACGTTATGTAGATGTCTATTTAACAGTCCTGTTATGTAGATGTCTATTTAACAGTCCTGTTATGTAGATGTCTATTTAACAGTCCTGTTATGTAGATGTCTATTTAACAGTCCTGTTATGTAGATGTCTATTTAACAGTCCTGTTATGTAGATGTCTATTTAAGAGGCACGTTATGTAGATGTCTATTTAACAGCCCTGTTATGTAGATGTCTATTTAACAGTCCTGTTATGTAGATGTCTATTTAACAGTCCTGTTATGTAGATGTCTATTTAACAGTCCTGTTATGTAGATGTCTATTTAAGAGGCACGTTATGTAGATGTCTATTTAACAGCCCTGTTATGTAGATGTCTATTTAACAGTCCTGTTATGTAGATGTCTATTTAAGAGGCACGTTATGTGGATGTCTATTTAAGAGGCACGTTATGTAGATGTCTATTTAACAGTCCTGTTATGTAGATGTCTATTTAACAGCCCTGTTATGTAGATGTCTATTTAACAGCCCTGTTATGTAGATGTCTATTTAACAGCCCTGTTATGTAGATGTCTATTTAACAGTCCTGTTATGTAGATGTCTATTTAACAGGCACGTTATGTAGATGTCTATTTAACATGCACGTTATGTAGATGTCTATTTAACAGCCCTGTTATGTAGATGTCTATTTAACAGGTATGATAACTTCCATTTAAAACCATATAAACTTTGGCAAAAACATTTCATTTAAAATTACATTTTTACATAGATGCAACCAAGTAATCTCATTTTTAAATCCCTTATATTAACTTCACCGGCGTCTCTCTCTCTCTCTGTCGTCATCTCTGTCTTGGGCGGGCGGGCTGAAAAACAAAAGTCGAAAATGACCCAGTTCCCGTGATCCGATCGAGCTGAAATTTGGCACAAAGACTCGTGTCACATAACAATGCATTGTATCAAACTTTCAGATCGATCGTATGTACCGTAATTAAATTAATGCATTTTTAGTTTGTCGCTATATAATTCAATGTAGCCGTCTGCTATTGTTCACCTCCACGTGCTGGTGGAGTTCAGTCCAGCCATCGATGACCACACCCCCCGGTTTTACAGCAAGATGAGATCTGTCAGTTTCAGTCTGTAAATGTTTGTCGCGCGTTGCGTATTATATTGAACATATCAATACTTTAAGTTCTGTCTCATATATAAGGGATTCATAGTCAAAAAACTTTGTTTTTACGGGGTTGTTCAATTAAATCCCTTATGTTAACTTCGCCGTCTTGTCTCCCGGTCTGTCGTGATCTCTCTCTGTCTTGGTCGGGCGGGCGGAAAAAACAAAAGTAAAATATGACCCACTTCCCGTGATGCTATCGAGCTGAAATTTTGCAAATAGACTCGTGTCACCTAACAATGCATTGTTTCAAAATTGCAGATCGATCGAATTGACCGTAATTAAATTAATTTATTGTTTAGTTTATCTCTATATAACTATATGTAGCCGTCTGCTATTGTTTACATCCACGTGTCACTTGAGTTCACGCCAGCCATCGATGACCACATCCCGTGTTTTACAGCAAGGGGAGTTCACTCAG
Source organism: Ampullaceana balthica (assembly GCA_944989445.1). Lineage (NCBI taxonomy): Eukaryota > Metazoa > Mollusca > Gastropoda > Lymnaeidae > Ampullaceana > Ampullaceana balthica. The sequence goes on along the minus strand of CALYLW010000517.1, from coordinate 69,267 downwards.
TTTCAGTCTGTAAATGTTTGTCACGTTTGAACATAATCAATGCTTTTAGTTATGTCTCATATATAAGGGGATTTATTGTCAAAAACATTGTTTTTACGGTTGTTTAATTGTCAGCTTAGGTTCCCTTTTGTCAGTTCATATTTCCCTTTTTGTAAGCTCAGATTCCCTTTTTTGTAAGTACAGGCTCCCTTTTAGTAAGTACAGGTTCCTTTTTGTCAGTCCAAGTTCCATTTTTGTCAGTTCATGTTCACTTTTTGTCAGTACAGGTTCCCTTTTTTGTCAGTACAGGTTCCTTTTTGTCAGTACAGGTTCCCTTTTTAAGCAAAGGTTCCCTGATTGTCAGGATATGTTCCTTTTTGTCAACACGTGTTTGTTCACGCTCCCTTATTCAATTTGAACTTAATCCTAAAAAGAACAAAAGTTGATGTCAATATTAAATTGATTTCAGTACGGCAACACGGGAGATTTAAAGAGGTCACCTATAACACGCCTCGAGGATTAACATAAGACTTTATGCGAGTTTATCATGGATAGGCAGATAGACATCCTGTTCATTCAGGAGACCTGGTTTCGACCGACTGGTGATGAGGGAAAGTGTGCTGATCTTGCTCCACTCGGCTATTATGTTCGATCATTTCGGCGTTCCACTCGAGGTGGAGGCCTAGCTGTTTCTACAGAAGTACTCTGTCCCAAGAGCTTTCATTTGTAACAGATTTCAAATTTGTGCATACATCCTTTGAGTTAGTTCAACTTACATCGTCAGTGCCCCATACTATCATTCACTTTATGTGCATCTACCGTGTCTTTCCTAGCGGAAAAAATAAATTAACAGATGCCAAATTTCATGAGGAATTTCCGGAACTTTTGGATCATGCCAACACCCTGCCTGGCACTTACATGATACTTAGGTGAAATGAACTTTCAGTTTGATCAACCTCAGAATCCCTCGACAGCAAAAATGGTGGAACTTTTGGACGTATTCAACAATCATCAAATAATTGATAAACCTACACAAAATAGAGGACATATTATTGATTGGGTACTGCACAGAACTGGCGATTGCCTTGTCAAAACCGCAACCGTAGCAGAAGAACTGTCCTCGGATCACTTTTGTGTTATATGTGAATTTAGGGTGATTGCTCCCATCCTCCCACAAAATTCCGGGACCTTCGCAATCTGCGTGGCATGAACTGTGACGCCTACCAGCAAGATTTATGTGTGGCCGTGTCCCCTGACCTCTGCCCCACTTTGGATAAGCTGGATATTGCACTACGCTCTGTGCTGGACAGACATTCCCCTATCACACGCCACAATGTCAAGTCAACACGCTCAGCTCCATCGTATTCAACAATAAGGAATGAACTTCGACGCGCCAAGAGAGATCGACTTATAGCAGAAAAGACTTGGTTGAAGTCGAGACTTGTCGTCCATAAGCAAATTTATTCCGCTGCCAAACGACGTGTTACTAATATTGTGAATCAAGCAAAAACCTTGTATTATAAAAAATAAAATAATTACAAGTAGTAGTAGTAGGCAGCTATTTAATGTATGTAATAACCTCAGAGGGAGTTGTAAAGCTGTGGTCCTCCCCTCTGTATATCTCTCGCATCAACAACCAGATATATTTTGTAACTTTTTTATCAAAAAAATTTCTAAAATTTGCGATGAGCTTGACAGAATAGTGTTACCACCACATAATTTATCTCCCTCTTCTGCTGTGAGGTCAAGCTTTGACATGTTACGGAAAATGAAGTCAAAAGTATTATTTTAAAATCGAAACCAACGTCCTGTACTTTTGATCCCATTCCCACTCCACTATTGGTTGAGTCATTATAACATTTACTCCCAACAATAACCCATATAGTTAATGAGAGTTTAACATCTGGTACCTTTCCCTCTTTATTTAAATCTTCTGTTATAAAACCCTTGCTGAAAAAACAAGAGTTAGACCAAAACAATTTAAACAACTATCGACCTGTGTGTGTCTAATATTTCATTTTTATCGAAGGTCATTGAAAAACTAGTCTTAAAACAACTTTTTGATTATCTTAACGACCACACTCTTCTAAGTCCCAATCAGTCGGCCTACAGACCTTCTCACAGCACAGAGACCAGTCCCAATCAGTCAGCCTACAGACCTTCTCACAGCACAGAGACCAGTCCCAATCAGTCGGCCTACAGACCTTCTCACAGCACAAAGACCAGTCCCAATCAGTCGGCCTACAGACCTTCTCACAGCACAGAGACCAGCCCCAATCAGTCGGCCTACAGACCTTCTCACAGCACAGAGACCAGTCCCATTCAGTCGGCCTACAGACCTTCTCACAGCACAGAGACCAGCCCCAATCAGTCGGCTTACAGACCTTCTCACAGCACAGAGACCACACTCATCTAAGTACCAATCAGTCGGCCTACAGACCTTCTCACAGCACAGAGACCAGTCCCAATCAGTCGGCCTACAGACCTTCTCACAGCACAGAGACCACACTCATTTAAGTCCCAATCAGTCGGCCTACAGACCTTCTCACAGCACAGAGACCAGTCCCAATCAGTCGGCATACAGACCTTCTCACAGCACAGAGACCAGTCCCAATCAGTCGGCCTACAGACCTTCTCACAGCACAGAGACCAGTCCCAATCAGTCGGCTTACAGACCTTCTCATAGCACAGAGACCACACACATTTAAGTCCCAATCAGTCGGCCTACAGACCTTCTCACAGCACAGAGACCAGTCCCAATCAGTCGGCATACAGACCTTCTCACAGCACAGAGACCAGTCCCAATCAGTCGGCCTACAGTCCTTCTCACAGCACAGAGACCACCCTGCTGAAGGTAACAAATGACCTCGTACTCGCACTGGACAGTGGGAAAATCTCTATATTGGTCCTCTTAGATCTTAGTGCAGCTTTTGACACCGTCGACCATCAAACACTGCTAAAAACCCTGCAAAATAATTTTGGAATTTCTGGCTCAGTTCTGGCTTGGTTTCAATCATACTTATTTAACAGAACACAGGTGGTATCAGTAGATGGCTGTATCTATCACAAAGTTGACTTGGTTTATAGTGTGCCCCAAGGCTCCATTTTGGGCCCGGTACTTTTTGTACTTTATACAAGGCCACTACTTCTACTGCTCGAAAAGCATTCAGTTAAAAGCCAATCATTTGCAGATGATACTCAGCTATACACTCACACTGATCCCTCTAATATTGACTCCGCAGTCCAACTGATGCAAGAGTGCATTGATGAAGTAAAGTATTGGATGACGTTCAGCAAACTCAAGGTGAATGACAACAAGACTGAAGCACTTCTATTTTGCAACAATAAATCACGCAGTACTTTTTCTCTTCCGAATTCTATTCAGGTAGCCAGTTCGGATATACTGTTCACAACATCGACTAGGAATCTTGGCTACATTATTTCTGACAACATATCTACCAACAACTTCATCGATCACATCTGTCGTTCTGCCTACATCGCCATCCGTCAGATCAGATCAATCTGCCAATACTCAGCAATTAGTGCAACAAAAACTCTAGTCTGTGCTCTTGTTCTAGCTCGCATTGATTATTGCAATTCTCTTCTGTCAGGTGCAACTAAAATGCATTGAAAAACTACAGAAGATTCAAAATTCAGCTGCCAGACTAGTTCTTAAGGCAAACCAAAAAAACAAAAACAACAAACCATCACTATGTTACTCCGCTACTTTACTCACTTCATTGGCTACCTATACAAGCCCGAATTGATTACAAACTGGCCGTTCTCTGCCACAACTTCTTTTCTGACTCATGCCCTTCCTATCTTACTGAAATTTTGTCGGTCTGTTCACCCACTCGTCAGCTACGCTCCTCTGCGGACACACGTATTCTCTTTGTTCCTAAGACAAGCACAAAAACATTTGGCGAAAGGTCGTTCTCTTTTTGTGCAGCCAAACAATGGAATACTCTACCATTACACATCCGTAGTATTCAAACAACCAAGTCCTTCAAGACTGCACTTAAGACACATCTTTTCAAAAGTTATTTTCCAAATTAATGAAACAATTCTTTTAATGAATAACGTTGCTGTTTTGTGTCATGTACTTTAATTAATGTGGTTGTTATGGCATGAATGCTAATTTATTACTTACATGTATGTTATTACCTCCATGTAAAGCGCTGTGAGCCCAGTTCCTTACTGAGATACAGCGCTATCTAAATTATCAATTTATTATTATTATTACTTTCTTAGAACCACTTCTCTGCCCTGGTTAAAGCCATGTGCCCGACTAACCCTACAACACTGTTAAAACGATTTATACCTTTTACTAAAAGATCGATGTAGTTTATACTTGCGATTCACTTAGACGATACTTGCAGGATAACAAAGATGATACTTGCAGGATAACAAAGATGATACTTGCAGGATAACAAAGATGATACTTGCGATTCACTTAGACGATACTTGCAGGATGACAAAGATGATACTTGCAGGATAACAAAGATGATACTTGCAGGATAACAAAGATGATACTTGCAGGATGACAAAGATGATACTTGCAGGATAACAAAGATGATACTTGCAGGATAACAAAGATGATACTTGCAGGATAACAAAGATGATACTTGCAGGATAACAAAGATGATACTTGCAGGATAACAAAGATGATACTTGCAGGATAACAAAGATGATACTTGCAGGATAACAAAGATGATACTTGCAGGATAACAAAGATGATACTTGCAGGATAACAAAGATGATACTTGCAGGATAACAAAGATGATACTTGCAGGATAACAAAGATGATACTTGCAGGATGACAAAGATGATACTTGCAGGATAACAAAGATGATACTTGCAGGATAACAAAGATGATACTTGCAGGATAACAAAGATGATACTTGCAGGATAACAAAGATGATACTTGCAGGATGACAAAGATGATACTTGTGATTCACTTAGACGATACTTGCAGGATGACAAAGATGATACTTGCAGGATAACAAAGATGATACTTGCAGGATAACAAAGATGATACTTGCAGGATAACAAAGATGATACTTGCAGGATAACAAAGATGATACTTGTGATTCACTTAGACGATACTTGCAGGATGACAAAGATGATACTTGCAGGATAACAAAGATGATACTTGCAGGATAACAAAGATGATACTTGCAGGATAACAAAGATGATACTTGCAGGATAACAAAGATGATACTTGCAGGATAACAAAGATGATACTTGCGATTCACTTAGACGATACTTGCAGGATGACAAAGATGATACTTGCAGGATAACAAAGATGATACTTGCAGGATAACAAAGATGATACTTGCAGGATAACAAAGATGATACTTGCGATTCACTTAGACGATACTTGCAGGATGACAAAGATGATACTTGCAGGATAACAAAGATGATACTTGCAGGATAACAAAGATGATACTTGCGATTAATTTAGACGATACTTGCAGGATGACAAAGATGATACTTGCAGGATAACAAAGATGATACTTGCGATTCACTTAGACGATACTTGCAGGATGACAAAGATGATACTTGCAGGATAACAAAGATGATACTTGCAGGATAACAAAGATGATACTTGCGATTCACTTAGACGATACTTGCAGGATGACAAAGATGATACTTGCAGGATGACAAAGATGATACTTGCAGGATGACAAAGATGATACTTGCAGGATGACAAAGATGATACTTGCAGGATGACAAAGATGATACTTGCAGGATGACAAAGATGATACTTGCAGGATGACAAAGATGATACTTGCAGGATGACAAAGATGATACTTGCAGGATGACAAAGATGATACTTGCAGGATGACAAAGATGATACTTGCGATTCACTTAGACGATACTTGCAGGATGACAAAGATGATACTTGCAGGATGACAAAGATGATACTTGCAGGATAACAAAGATGATACTTGCAGGATAACAAAGATGATACTTGCGATTCACTTAGACGATACTTGCAGGATGACAAAGATGATACTTGCAGGATGACAAAGATGATACTTGCAGGATGACAAAGATGATACTTGCAGGATAACAAAGATGATACTTGCGATTCACTTAGACGATACTTGCAGGATGACAAAGATGATACTTGCAGGATAACAAAGATGATACTTGCAGGATAACAAAGATGATTCTTGCGATTCACTTAGACGATACTTGCAGGATGACAAAGATGATACTTGCTGGATGACAAAGATGATACTTGCAGGATGACAAAGATGATACTTGCAGGATGACAAAGATGATACTTGCAGGATGACAAAGATGATACTTGCAGGATGACAAAGATGACACTTGCAGGATGACAAAGATGATACTTGCAGGATGACAAAGATGATACTTGCAGGATGACAAAGATGATACTTGCAGGATGACAAAGATGATACTTGCGATTCACTTAGACGATACTTGCAGGATGACAAAGATGATACTTGCAGGATAACAAAGATGATACTTGCGATTCACTTAGACGATACTTGCAGGATGACAAAGATGATACTTGCAGGATAACAAAGATGATACTTGCGATTCACTTAGACGATACTTGCAGGATGACAAAGATGATACTTGCAGGATGACAAAGATGATACTTGCAGGATGACAAAGATGATACTTGCAGGATGACAAAGATGATACTTGCAGGATGACAAAGATGATACTTGCAGGATGACAAAGATGATACTTGCAGGATGACAAAGATGATACTTGCAGGATGACAAAGATGATACTTGCAGGATGACAAAGATGATACTTGCAGGATGACAAAGATGATACTTGCGATTCACTTAGACGATACTTGCATGATGACAAAGATGATACTTGCAGGATGACAAAGATGATACTTGCAGGATGACAAAGATGATACTTGCAGGATGACAAAGATGATACTTGCAGGATGACAAAGATGATACTTGCAGGATGACAAAGATGATACTTGCAGGATAACAAAGATGATACTTGCAGGATGACAAAGATGATACTTGCAGGATGACAAAGATGATACTTGCAGGATAACAAAGATGATACTTGCAGGATAACAAAGATGATACTTGCAGGATAACAAAGATGATACTTGCGATTCACTTAGACGATACTTGCAGGATGACAAACATGATACTTGCAGGATGACAAACATGATACTTGCATGATGACAAAGATGATACTTGCGATTCACTTAGATTAGATGATACTGAGGATGTCATAAATAATACCATATACCTACCTTAAAAAGCTGACAGATTATTTGTTATACCAAGGTCTAAATGGCGCCTGCAATAAAGTAAACTCAGACATAATAAAGACACTACAGATATTTCAGACAAACTAAAGACACTGCAGATATTTCAGACATAATAAAGACACTGAAGATATTTCAGACATAATAAAGACACTGCAGATATTTCAGACATAATAAAGACACTGAAGATATTTCAGACATAATAAAGAAACTGCAGATATTTCAGACATAATAAAGACACTGCAGATATTTCAGACATAATAAAGACACTGCAGATATTTCAGACATAATAAAGACAATGCAGATATTTCAGCATGCAGATAATGTGCAATCTTAACGTGAATTTTTCAAATTTTCATGCGTCATTGAATCCGTGTTGTAAAACTAATAGTGTACTCTAAAAAGAACTCTTAAAGATTTAAATTTCAAAAGGAGAGAGAAATGACATATGAATGGAGTTAAGCGGATACGTTTTGTGACATTTTGCTAACTATGAATTGTTACATTAATTTTGTAAATTAAAATTTTAATAATAACAAATACATAATTAGTAATGACTAATAAACTTTAAATTTTAATATCAAATTATCTGAGCTCTGTCACATATATGTATGTAACAGTGTTAATTAGTAACCATGTATACGTTGCTTTTTTAATAAAAAAAGAATTAACGTTTGCTTTGATTACACGTCAAACAGATATATATATAAACATTTAGCTATTTGTGTCAAATAAGAACACCAAAAAATAATATAATTAAAAAAAAACAACAAAAAAAAACGCAGCAGTTGTAGCAGCGGGTTCATGGTTCAAAAGAAAATTAAAATTGATAAATCTGAAGATACTGAACAATTGCTTAACAACACACAAACACCTTAACTGGTTTAAAACATCTCAAAGGTCTTTATTGAACTGGCGGAAGGTCTTTATTGAACCAGCGGAAGGTCTTTATTAAATTGTTGGAGATTTTTATAGAACTGAGAGGTCTTTTTTAAACTGGTGGAATGTCTTTATTGAACTAGTGGAAGGTTTTTATTGAACTGGGGGGAGGTCTTTATTACACAGCAGGGCGACTTTCTACCTCAAGACCACACGAGTCTGATGACAAAGTGAAGTTTAAAAATATAAACAATAATCTTTAATATTTTCTCTTAGTTAGCCTATACAATCAGTTTTTTTAAAATTAATTTATTTAATTTATGATATTTTCAGGAATTCATTCAAACATTTGTCCATCTTTCTTATAAAATATACTAAATTTGGGGGCCCCTAATCATCGGGGGCCCCTGGCTTTAGCCCGTTCAGCCCCCCCCCCTTAATCCGCCATAGGTTTCCAGATTAACATTAACCAAACAACGCACGAACCTTTGACGTAACCAATTGTGTTGTAAACAGTGCTGACTTACTCAAAGAGTTATTTTTTGATGCAGTAATTTGTTGCGCTGCTTTCTAAAATTAGTAAAAAAATCGTGTGGTGATTAGCACTGTAAAAAAGAAATTATATAAATACTTTGTTTACATTTCAGGAATATTTAGTATTTATCATTTATGGATAAGTTACTTGGGCTTTTGACCAAAAAAAAAGTGGTTACATCAGACACTGTGTGGTTACATCAGATACTGTGTGGTTACATCAGATACTGTGTATTACATCAGATACTGTGTGGTTACATCATATAATGTGTGGTTACATCAGATACTGTGTGGTTACATCAGATACTGTGTGGTTACATCAGATACTGTGTGGTTACATCAGACACTGTGTGGTTACATCAAACACTGTGTGGTTACATCAGATACTGTGTGGTTACATCAGATACTGTGTGGTTACATCAGATACTGTGTGGTTACATCAGATACTGTGTGGTTACATCAGATACTGTGTGGTTACATCATATAATGTGTGGTTACATCAGATACTGTGTGGTTACATCAGATACTTTGTGGTTACATCAGATACTGTGTGGTTACATCAGATACTGTGTGGTTACATCAGATACTTTGTGGTTACATCAGATACTGTGTGGTTACATCAGACACTGTGTGGTTACATCAAACACTGTGTGGTTACATCAGATACTGTGTGGTTACATCAGATACTGTGTGGTTACATCAGATACTGTGTGGTTACATCAGATACTGTGTGGTTACATCAGATACTGTGTGGTTACATCATATAATGTGTGGTTACATCAGATACTGTGTGGTTACATCAGATACTTTGTGGTTACATCAGATACTGTGTGGTTACATCAGATACTGTGTGGTTACATCAGATACTTTGTGGTTACATCAGATACTGTGTGGTTACATCAGATACTGTGTGGTTACATCAAACACTGTGTGGTTACATCAGATACTGTGTGGTTACATCAGATACTGTGTGGTTACATCAGATACTGTGTGGTTACATCAAACACTGTGTGGTTACATCAAACACTGTGTGGCTACATCAGATACTGTGTGGTTACATCAGAAAATTTGTTCACCTATTCGAATACCACAAAATAAGCAGGGAAAAAACGTTTATGAGATTTGTGAAAATGAATTTTGGAAGAGTAGCATTCCATAAATTTACTGCTTCACCCACCAGTCGTTCTCTTCATGAAAATGTTTGCTCACCGGCAGACCTTGTTTTAAAAACAACTGCACATTTCTTATTTCGAAATATAAATATTATATACACTAGTGGTAAATTCACCCCCCCCCCTTTTTCTGTGCATTTCTTTCAATGTAATTTGATTTCACATCAGTCAGTCCCAACTCTAGTTTAACGGACACATCATCGTGTTTATAGTTAAATGGAAAACAGGAAAAGCCTAAAAAAAGTTTAAATTAAAAAGAAACACAATGATTTACCACACAATTTTGGGGGTTGTGCTGGGGGTGGGGGGTGGGGGTGGGGCAGGGGTTTCGAGTTTCACATCTTTGGGGATTGTATCGCCCAACCATTTAAAGCTGTGACTTTGAGAAATGTTTTCTTCTTATACTTGTTTCTAGCAATGACAGCTTTCCCCGCAGTCCTTTCGTGATTACCCCAACGCCAGAGATTACCCCAACGCCAGAGATTACCCCAACGCCAGAGATTACCCCAACGCCAGAGATTACCCCAACGCCAGAGATTACCCCAATGTCAGACATTACCCCAACGCCAGAGATTACCCCTACGCCAGAGATTACCCCAACGCCAGAGTTACCCCAACGCCAGAGATTACCCCAACGCCAGAGATTACCCCAACGCCAGAGATTACCCCAACGCCAGAGATTACCCCCAACGCCAGAGATTACCCCAATGCCAGACATTACCCCAACGCCAGAGATTACCCCAACGCCAGAGATTACCCCAACGCCAGATATTACCCCAACGCCAGAGATTACCCCAACGCCAGAGATTACCCCAACGTCAGACATTACCCCAACGCCAGAGATTACCCCAACGTCAGAGATTACCCCAACGCCAGAGATTACCCCAACGCCAGAGATTACCCCAACCCCAGAGATTACCCCAACGCCAGAGATTACCCCAACTTCATAGATTTCTCAAGTATCGATAGCAGAATTCAACTTACCGAAAGGCTAAAACTTCCAAACCAATCGGGTTTTCTTTGACAAAAGTAATTTCCTGTTTCCATAAGGGGTCGTCCATAAAGTACGTCACGCTATTTTTGACCATTTAACCCCCTCCCCCCTGTCACAAACTATCACAAATCTCTGACGCCCTCAAGTACGCCACACTTTAGAACAAATTTTTGTTTTATTAACAAAATAATTTTAAAAAATAATATAAAACAACGTGACGTCACAAATGGCCGGAGCTCCCCTCCCCCTGTCACAAACTGTCACAATTTCTTACACCACCTCCCCCCTCTGGAGCGTTACGTACTTCATAGACGGCCCCTAATCAGCTCTTTATCAAGATTCCATCAGTATTTTTGTTTTTCACGCTTCACTGTCTTATGCAATAATTTGTAACTTGATCTCCAAGTATTATAAACTTTACATTTGAATTTCAGTTTAAGATCTTTAGAAACGTCGTGTTTAGCTCGTTTGATCAAGAAAATTCCAGTATCATCTGCGGGTTTGATGAAATGACATGGCGGGTCCGATCTGTTTCGCGGGTCGTATTTTGGTGGCCACTGGTCTAGAATTAAAAATAATCGACCGAGCAGCACATGTGAAGGAAATTTTGCTAGTCACAAGCTTCACCCCTCCCCTCACCAAAGCCTTTACCTCGAACTCATCAACAATGTGCCCACTTACGCCGGCACTTGTGCACCCTCAAGTTGTAAGCCACGTTAGGTCAAAGGTCACACTGGACGCGATGAAAGATACTGGCGACGGAGCACTAGTTTGAGATCACTGGTCGGAGTCTTACAACAGATACACCCCCACCAGTTCTTTAAGTCAAATATGTACACAAATTAAGTTGACTTTGTGGGTCACTGTGACGTCACGCGTCCGCTTCTAACACACGGGGCTGCTCTGGACAGTGCCGAATCAGTCGGAGTCGTATGAAACAACTCCTACCCAAGTGATCCAGGCGATAGCTGTAGTGACGCGTGTCAGACAAGCCGATTAGCTGACGACTTGAGGAATACGCCTGGCATGGAAAGATATTAAAACAAAATATGATGACGAACAACTTAAGGTAAGCGGCGGCGATGGATTTTATCGCCGTCAGCATAGTTCACGTTTGAAGTTACTTGTGTGCGTGTATTTGTGTGTGTTTGTATTTAAGTGCGCGTGTGCGTGTGTGAGTTGGTGCTGTTGGCTGTGAGCTCAAGAGGTTTTGACAGTGCTGCCGTATTGTGTTTACGCCAGTCATCCACACTTACTTCCTGTAAGTAAATACAAATATATGGTGTGTCATTGTGTATTGTGGTTTTAGGTCTATTTTTGACGCGATTGTGTTGCTCGCATGCTCCTTCGTGACGTCAGTTGTGTTCGGTAAATGATGAACGATTTATTAGCATGTGTTTTTATAGCTGTTTTATTGTGGGAACGTGTGCATAAAGTGTTTTGGCAGAGATGGAGAATCATCCGTTTTGTGGGTTGATTATTGTGGAAACGATCATCATTTTTTTGTATGTAAGTTGTTGTGGCAAGAATCATCCTAGTTTTTTTTTATATTGGTGGTTGGGGCAAGAATAATCTTATTTTGGGTTGTATTTGTGGCAGAAATCATCCTTTTTGTTAGTTAGTTAGTTATTGTGGCAAGAATCATCCTTTTTTAGTTAGTTATTGTGGCAAGAATCATCCTTTTTGTTAGTTATTGATATGAGAATCATCCTTTTTGTTGGTTGTTTATTGTTGCAAGAAACATCCTTTCTGTAGATTTATTATTGCGGCTGATTCATCCTTTTTTGTAGATTGGCTAATGGGTCAAGATACATTTTTGTTGTTGGGTAAATGGGTCAAGTAATTTCCATTCTCGTGTCTTTGTTATTCTACCTTTTTTTCAGCTGTGGCTATAGATCGCTTCGATCGATATCGAATGGTCCCGTGTGATTAGCTCTCTCTGATCGTGCACTTTAGTGTTTGAGTGAACAATTATTCAATCTCCATTTCAAAAGCGTCAGTGAATGACATATGAGCATTCAGTGTACACTGCTGCTGAAGGAGAACATCTCAGATTCTCAAGTTATGTGTACATTTCTTTACCGTGTACAGCTAAATGTACTTAAAGATAACTTGTACTTTCTTACAATCCGTGCTGTGGTACAAAGTGTACACTTGAGTACAGCTGATTTATTGTGAACATCCCTATAACCTGAAGGTAAGAAGTTATAAGTTAATAGTAAAACTAAAATGACTTTGTAAAGGTTATAACGGCAAGGTTTAAGCTAGTAAGTGTTACACGGAATAACGTCTTTGGTTTGTCAGGTGTTTTATATTGCAATATTTCTGTTATAACGTTGAGCGTCGCTTGTGTCAACCTTCTGTCTAGAGAATATTTACTTAATAATCAAATTCCACTCATCTTAGAGTTCTAAAGAGTGATAACGAGTTGTTATGACATATTGTTGTGATCAGTTGGTTTCATCTTCTTCCAGTCTATCGCTATTCACACACAATTGCAATACTGTATTACCGTTCTTGAATCTGTGGCTTCAAGACTTTTATTTATTTTGGTTATTTCTTAAAACTACTATTTATAATGATTTCTCTGAAAAGGATCTATTAAAATATACATTAAAAAATGTAATTATTTTATCTTCAAATTTAGAAACATAAAATTGTGTTGTTTTTTTAACGCATGTTTCGGTAAAATAAGGTTTGAAAATTCTGAATCACAAATTGCTTCACGGATTATTCCTAGTCCTGACTTAAAACTGTTGACTTAGACCCACTGACTTAGACCTAAAAACGACTAAAAGTTGTGTATTCGACAGGCTGAAATAACTAAAATCACTTCCAAAACCACCCCCTTCCGAACTTATTACGCCATTGGATACTTTTTCCATGCTCTTGAACTATTCTAAACAATGTATTTATACAATTATACACTGTGTACGTATTCATGGTTTTACTGCTGTAACACGAAGCTAAATTTTATACCAACTACCCCCTGTTCACTATTGGTCAATTTAAGATGTTTTATCTTTATCTTTTTAAAAATAGTATTGGCATTCTTAACACAGAGACTTGTGTGTTTTGATTTTAAAAGAAACTTCCAACATGAAAAAAACTTCATTAGTATCTTGCAACCAAGATATTAACTAGCCTTGTTACATTAAACCGATTCGTTTAGATCAAATATTGATAATATCAGTGCAAGCAGGCGCAACCAGAGTTTCTGTGTTATGTCTTAGAGGTAATTTCTTTTACTACTTTGTTTCGTCGCTCTGTGAGCTCATTATTGACTTATTGATCAAGTTCCTGTCATATTAGAAATTTGAAGTTTTCCTTCTAAACAGAGTGTGAACATCGAAGCACGTTGGGCGTGCTATAGTCCAGCATGGAGAAATAGCGCAAAAAAACAAACCATCATAATTCTTACTTCTCTTACACATTACAGACGCTCCCTCTATACAGAAGATTATTGCGTCCCACGCTTATACATGATTAATGTATAATCATGCATTTATTATATTTTTGAATGAAGATAGTGCCTTAGTTTTTCTGCCTTCTGCAGGCAACCCATACTCGACCGAATGCCATATTTGAAGGAGGGGAATTTCATTTGCATGGGGTCGTCCATAAAGTACGTCACGCTATTTTTGACCATTTTTAACTCCCCCCACCCCCTGTCACAAACTGTCACAAATCTTGGAAACCCCCTCCCCCCAATGTACGTCACTTTTTCGATGGAAAAAAATGTTTTTTTAACAAAAATAATTAAAATTTAATATAAAAACACTGTGATGTCACTCATGGCCGGACACCCCCCTACCCCTGTCTCAAACTGTCACACTTTCTTACACCCCCTTCCCCCCTCTGGAGCGTGACATACTTTATGGACGGCCCCTATGTTTCTTCATGCGAATGGCTCTCTGTACTGTATCAGATTATTTTTGAGTTGAATTAAAAGAATAAATTGCCTCATATATTATTACTAGATTGCTCTTTGTTCTTCTGTCCTACAGAATTTCTAGGTTTATTATTTAACTAATTGAGTTAATCTTGTCATTTGTGAACATTCACCAGTAATGAATATTGAAGCTCTTTTTTGAATTTATTGTAATTGACATGTTCTCCTAGGTAGATGGCTCCCATGCAGAAGATTCATATTTTTAGTTTAAATAGCTATTTCATGACAGTTTTAGGTCTTGTTGATTATTAGAACAAATCTCAGCGGGGCTTGATTTAAAACTGATTCGGTGTAAGCTCCCATCTTTGGTTTTCATCGCCTCCTGTTATAGTCTAACGGGACACGCCTCTGGTTTGACTGGTCAAACAAACAGATTGACACGATTAAAGTTAAATCGGTGCTTTGCTTGAAGTTCTCTCCCCTCAAACACGCATTTGAAGATAAAATATCCTCGCTGGTCTCCCTTGTTTCACGGCCACGCCTTCATTGTTTGATTATCATCTCTCTGTTTTGGGTTTGTTCCTGCGTTAATTTTTATTATCCTTCTGCAAGCAACTCTTTGTTTACCTCCACCAAGGACTCGCATTCCACCGGTAAGATTCCACCGTCCGGATGGCTCCTCTGCATTGGCCCTCAGCGTGACTTAAATGTGGCTCTCAGTGTGGCCCTCGGTTAGACTCTCAGTTTGCATCTCAATGTGGCTCTTACTATGGCTTTTAATGTGGCTTTAAATATTTCTTTTATTAAAGTGGGTCTGAATATGGCTTTTATTAAAGTGGCTCTAAATATGGCTTTTATTAAAGTGGCTCTAAATATGGCTTTTATTAAATTGACTCTAAATATGGCTTTTATTAAAGTGGCTCTAAATATGGCTTTTACCAAAGTGGCTCTAAATATGGCTTTTGTTAAAGTGGCTCTAAATATGACTTTTAATGTGGCTCTAAATATGGTTTTTAATATGGCTCTTGATATGGCTTTCAGTGTTGCTCTAAATGTTGATATCAGTTAAGCTCTCAACTGTTGCGTAGCTTTAACAAACAAAATCTCTCTACCGTTATATAACCCTCCCCCCCTTCCCAAGGAGAATTCCTGAGAGCTTAATGTGTGCAAAATAGATTATCGCTCGTAAAAGATTAGTTATACACGTTGTCTTGGGATTATCCCCCTCCCACCATTTTGCTTTTACTTATTGTGAATAGGATCCGATTGGTAAACAGTTTTGTATGTTTACTTCTTGACTTGATATCTAGGTTAAATTTTGCAATAAGGAAAAAGTCTTCAAGCTGAGATTATGTAATAAATAAAGGTAAAAAGGATTTTTTTTAAACCACGTTTTTTTAAAGTGGACTAAAAGGAGGAAAATAATTTAAAACTTATAATTATAAGTTCAAGTACTTTCATTTCATATGACTAAAAACGTGGGCCGGGTGTTTGGTATAAAAATTAAAGATTTATAATTTAGAAGGCAAAAGAGAGATCTATAAGTGAGAGAATGAGTGAACCGCATATGTTAAACCTCATAAGCACCCGCCCCACGTGTTTAGTTATATTAGGGGCCGTCCCCCTGTCACAAACTGTCACACATCTCTGACCCCCCCCCTAAAGTATGTCACACTTTCGAACAAAAATGTTATCTTTTATTAACAAAATAATCAAAATTTAATATAAAACAGCGTGATGTCACACATGGCCAGACCCCCCTCCCCCCTGTCACAAAGTGTCACACTTTCTTACACCCCCTCCCCCCCTCTGGAGCGTGACGTACTTTATGGACGGCCCTTTAAATCAAGGTACTTGAACTTATAAATTTTAAATTATTTCTTTCTTTTAGTCCACTAAAAAAAACACCTGTGTTTTCAAAATCCTTTTTTACCTCAATTTATTTTCTACTTTTTAGTCCACTTATAAAAGCGTGGTTTTTAAAAATATTTTTTTTACCTCTATTTATTGAACCAAACACCTCATCAGCAGCCGCCAAACGTTTTAATACCAAGGGGGTGAGGTCACGGGATGAACGTAATGCGTTTGTGTGAACAATAGACGGGTACATATGCTTATATAGAAATAAACTAAAAAATGCATTAACTTAAATAACGGTATATTCGATCGATCTGAAATTTTGATTCAATACTTTGTCAATCAAGATCTATCTGTGGTAAAATTTTGAAATCTCTAGGACCATGAGAAATGGTTTAATTTTACGTTTGAAAATTTGAAATTTTGCGGACAGACAGGAACGAAAACAATATGGACAGACAGGATGAAAGCAAGTTAACAAAAACTTGGTAATAAAATATTTTTACAATCTTTTTTTGAAAAGGACACGCTTTTATTTACATATTATAGAAAGTGCACTAAAAAGAAGAAAAAAAAATTCTATGATAACAGGTGAAATGACTGAACCTATCCACTGCACATAAAAGCACGGGGCGCCCATCACAACCCATTTCTCTTTGCAATTATTCTTTTGCATATAGATAAATATTTCTAATTAATATGATAATAGTCTTTATATGAATTATGATCAAAGTTTTGAAACTTTTAATGTTTATTAATATTTCATACAAATTTGAATTTATGTTTCGCAGCCTTGTACAAGATAGAGAGTTCTGATGAGCGCCCCACTCTTTTATGTGCGGCGCGGCAATTCTAAACTGCGGTACCGGTCAGATATCTACGCGGCCGCGCAGCTTAAAGGGACCATTGCAAACGAGAGTATTTTGATCAATGAGAATAAGATAAAGCCTGAACAAGGTTTATCATTATACATGGAATATATTATAGACTATAGTAATTACTTGTTAGGATATTTAATTTACAATAAATGAAACGCTACAGAAAGTATAGGCGGGCGGAAGAACTGGTATTTAACAGGAGACAAGGATACGATGTATACATCAGCGCTAGGGACGCACCATGACCTTAACTAACTCCATGGTTATCTAATAGGTTGAAGTTTCAGACTGTTAGATACATTTGTTCGTGTTTTCCAGCAAAGATAAATAAAACAGCTCTATTTGTTTAACCTTTATTATTGTAGATATACTTTAAACACATGATTAAACTTAAAAATTAAAAGGTTTTGACTATACATCTTTTAGATACGAGACATAATTAAAAGAATCTTCATTATTATACGATCGCACGACAATCCAAAAATAATTTTTTTAGTTATGTCTCAAATATATAAAGGATTTATAGTTAAAAAAAAAGCAATAAAAACTCGAATGAGTATTTAAATGCAATGTGCAACAAAGAATTTCCCATTATTTTATTCAAGGGAAATCATTCTAGATTACATTAAAAGTAGGGCTGTTACCAATTAATTTAAATTTAATCGTTAACTTTTGAAAACTTATCGATTAGTTAATCGTCAATTTTGATTAAAGCCACAAATTAAAATTTATGATGTCATAAGTAACACTTATTAAACGTTCTTGTTGAAATTTAAATAACACTGGAATATCTCTTTTATATGTCATCTTTTAACCAACTACGCAAAAAGACAAGTGTGGACATTATTTGGTTAAAGTGACGAACATCTCTAAATATCGACGGCGTCGGCCGAGACGAAAAATCTTTCACATGGAACTGAGGTAACTGATATGCACAAAACGGTCTTGGCAAGGAATGACATTATCGGATATCGGTGTTCATTAAGTTTCCACCATTGTAGAGGGTTAATGGATTCAGCAACTTTCATCTCCAATTTTAACGCAGTAATTCATCAGAACAGCTGTCATCATTTTCTGTCGGTGAGTCAAACTCCATTACTGCAAGTAGCTTAATACGCTTTTCATTTGGTTTGATAAGTAGGCGAAGTGTTAGAACCATGGTAGGCAAACGATATAAACATTAAGAACAATCCCGCCAGTCAATAGTTTAAAACTGAAATGTTCGTGTAATCGTCAGGAAATTTATTATTTATGGGCCGCAATATTTATAATTTTTTGGTACTTTTTGAATTCCAATAATTAGTAAGTGATGGGTCGATTAATCGTTAAAAATAATTTAATCGTTAAATTTTTTTAAAGATTAATCGAGAAATTAATCGATAATTTACGCAGCCCTATTTAAAAGTCATTTCAAATCAATAATTCTGAAACTAAACAAAACAATTGCTATCAATTAATCACTATCGCATATTTTCTCTATGACGTCAAATCCCCTCACGCTACGTCACACCAAGAATGTGTCAAAACAATGCGCACCACGCAACAGTAACATTAGCATTCACAAATCGGGAAAAACCCATTAATTATCATTCTAGATTACATTAAAAGTCATTTCAAATCAATAATTCTGGAACTACGCAAAACAATTGCTATCTATAAATTGCTGCTAAAATTACGGGAGTCGAGCGAAAAGAGATTTTTCAAAAATTCCTTCTCCAACATTGTTCTAAATATTATTAGCTATCGTTTGGCGTTTGTTTCAACCATATAATATAGATGTAATGATTGGCGAGAAATTGACAAAATATTGATATTTTTTCGGTTCCATTCAGTTTCAGTCTCATGCCAGCTTCAGTACACTATAGCACTCGACCCAAGCTTCATGAACCTGTGTGCTATTTTATTGTTGTTATTTTCATTTCCAAATAGTGCAGCCATTGGTAAAAAAAATAATATAAGTGATTCAACCAAGTTTAAAAGGAAAGCAGTGAAAGTGGGGTTGAAACAAAAACAAACTTGTGACAAAGTATGAAAGTGTAACTGGTGTCTCTGACCTGACAACTGAGTATGAAAGTGCAACTGGTGTCTCTGACCTGACAACTGAGTATGAAAGTGCAACTGGTGTCTCTGACCTGACAACTGAGTATGAAAGTGCAACTGGTGCCTGACCTGACAACTGAGTATGAAAGTGTAACTCGTGTCTCTGCCCTGACAACTGAGTATGAAGTATTGGCATGGTGAAATAAACAATATCGTCTATACTCTAGACTCTAGACTGAAAAATAAAACAATAAAAGAGAATAATGAGGCAAAAGGAGTGACCGTTCTAGCCGTTAACAAGTCATCGATAATTGAACAAGTGGGAAAATGTTTAAGTTTATTATGTTATTAAAAAGTTTTACATAAGCAATCATCTGTGGGTCTGGAACGGATTTGCATTCAATTTACCTTATATAAGATTCATGCACAATTCGTGTAAATCGCCATTTTAGAACCATCTCCTGGAACGGATTGTATGCGAATAGCGGGGTTCCTGTGGTATTAAACTCATGAGTCTATCTTCCCTCGTTAAATTGATCCAAACATGAAATATAGCGGCGTGTGGGGCAGTTCACGGCCCAATGTGAATAAAATATGAAGAGTTGATGATCACGTGACCCCAATTATTGGTTGCGTTTCCACATTTGATGGCTGTATCTGGCAGTTAGGAGTAATTGGCCGGAAACATGGCTGTCTTGGCGAGGTTGGGGGGGGGGCGGTGTGGTAGAGAGAGATAGTTCATTGGGATATCATTCCTTATTTCTAGAAGTCGGAGATCAGAAGTGATAATGATGTCAATTTGTCTTATTTCATTTTGTTTTAAAATGGTATCTGTTATAAACTTCCCAAGTAAAGCGCTCAGCTAAACAGAGTATAAGTGAGGCGGGGGGTAGGGGATTGTTGTTGTTGAGTTTCTGGTCTATAAGAAAACTAACGACTCGTATCAATGCGCCGAAATGTTCAGCCCTGGGACACGGGACCCTTACGGAGACAAACATCACTTAGATTGGCTCATTTCTCTTAATTATCTAGCATGGTCAGGAACAGATATGGAGACTATCTATAGAGTGGCCAGGTACAGGTGGAGAAGCCTAGACTGGATATGTTTAGATGAAGACTATGGCATTGCCGGGTTGTTAGCTTGGACACTATAAAGTGGCTATTTCATTCTTTCCGCAAGTAACAGCCCATTTTTATCTTTATAAATATATATATACGTATATATATATATATATATATATATATATATATATATATATATATATATATATATATATATATATATATATATATATATATATATATAAATAACCTCTAAAATAAATGGGATACTTTGGCGTAGTGAATTTCCGTAATAGTAAATACTTTTGGCATTGGACAAGCTAGTTCGAGATTTTAATACCAGAAACAATAATGACGTGTGTATCATCGGGAGACGTGGGGGCGTGTAGAGGTATGATGAGGTGGCCGGCGTAGGAAGCTACAACTACAACCCACGCCAGAAAACAAGTCCCCACTCGGGCGCCTGGTGTTATATCAAGCGGTCGGCGTCTTGTTCAAAGCGCGGGTCAGTTTTTTTGAGATTTGCGCGCCAACCTCGGGCCAGCGGTGCAAGTCCGTTTCCGCTATGACCTGCAAACAACGGCGTCTGTAGCAACCAGACGAAACCAACATTCACCAAGTAAACAGCGTCGGAGATATTTCTCGGAGCGGATGTTTAGACCCTGTCGATAATTAAGTCTTCGAGGAAAATTCGAGGTCTTTATATGCCTTTTGATGTCGAGAGAGAGAGAGAGAGAGAGAGAGAGAGAGAGAGAGAGAGAGAGAGAGAGAGAGTGATAGAGAGAGAGAGAGAGAGAGAGAGAGAGAGAGAGAGAGAGAGAGAGAGAGAGAGAGAGAGAGAGAGAGACAGAGACAGAGAGAGACAGAGAGAGAGAGAGTTTCTGGGTATTTGTGTTTGTATGTGTGTGTTTATTTATCTGTGTGTATACATGTGTACGTGTGTGTGTATTTGTGTGTGCCTCCTCCTCTCTATTTACCATTCCTCACACACCATATTGAATGACTAACCCGTTTTCAATAGGGTCTCCAAATTTCATGTATGTGAAAACTGAAAATAATGTCGTGAAGTTGAATTCGGAAATGAATCTTTATATGACTGAGATAGTTTAAACAGGTGGTTTATTGTGTTAGGATTTCTTCAATGGCAGCCACTTTTAAAGGTAAAAAAATATTTTTAAAGAATCCCCTCCAAAAAAATGTGGTTTTGTTGAGGTTCTATCACTAAACCAGACGTTTGTTGTGTGTGTGTGTGACATAGCGTCAGTTTTAAGTCATGTATGGACGGCGATCATTGCAAGAATCGAATACAAAAGAGGGGCACGGTATTATGAGAAATCATATTCAGTGTACAAGTGAACACAAGTCAACGACCTATAAGTAGATGTGGCTGCGTTAGTTATACGTCTATACGGCAGACTACATTTAGTCAAGATATATCGCTGATTACGTTAACTCATGTATACCGTATTTGACTTGAGTCATCTTTCAATACCACTTTTTGCATCCTTAAATCGATAACCCAAATACATCCATTAATCAATAACCCCGATTTCATCCATTTTTTTAATGTCGTCGATTCACATCCATCGATCGTTGTCTACTTGTGGTTATGTTTTGGCAAATTTTAAAAATTCTCTAACAAACAATAATCTCACCGGATAATGATTCTCTTTTTACCACGGACATGTTTGCTAACGTAAAACCAGATTTGTTCTTTTGTCAGTCGAAAAAAAAGTCTTAACAGAACTCTGAAGCTGAGAAAACATGCAAGATACACACACATATACAAACACGAACAATTCCCCCACTCTTGTGCCAGAGTTATTCCCCTTGCCTGTTAGATTCGTCTCCCTTGTATTGGAATCCTGTATTGACGCAAGAGCGTTTACCCCCCCCCCTACCCTCCCCCACCCTCAAATTGGCGTGTGTACCATTGGCGTGAATTCGATTATTGAACATCGATTTGTTATTTTCATCTTTAACGTGATCTTTGTATTGAGCTAAATTATGGATGATTGATTGAACCAAATATTATTTTCAACTATGTGATAATCACTAGTGCCATAAATAACTGTCCTAATTCCTCTTTCGAACGTTTCAAAAACTGCAATCAAAATATTCCATTTCCTATATATGAAACCTGCCCCCATTAAAAAATGTTCATGCAAATTTGAATTTATGAAAAGAGATCAATTCGATAAACAACATTAGCCCGAGAGGATTATTATATTATTATATTATTATATTTTTGTACACGAGCATCAACATCAAGATTGCGTCATTTCTTGTCAATGTAGGCCGGTGGATAAGTAGTTGTAAGATTATGCCTAAAGACTGTGTACGAGGTAAATACTGAGTTTAGACAATAATCTTTGGACAGTAGAAGGGTGGAGGTCATTTTATTTTCTAATTCAAATTTCACTTTCTCGATAATTTTCAGTCGCTTAGATGACAAACACACTGACGAAAATAGCTTTAATGATATTATTTTAAAACTTAAACTTAGATCAATCTTTTTTTTATTAGTCTTATATTAACTTGCTTTGTAAGTTTAATCGGAACCGTCCCACTATTTGTTTATAATTTTTTCACGTGCCCAGTTCACGCGTTGACGCCGACCGTCACTGTCCACAGTATTAAAACCAGGGGAGATAATTGTGTTTCAGTCTGTAAATGTCGCGTTTAAACATAATCTCTACTTTTAGGTATGTCTCATATATAAGGGATTTATAGTCAAAAGGTAAGCTGGCTTTGCACCTACTGTAAAATGCGTAGACTAAAAAGTAGAAAATTAGTGCATTTTTAATATAAGACTAGTTTTTAAAATGTGTTTTTAATGTTGATTATTATTTACCTCAGACACACAAAGCCCTAGTCAGTTAGGGAGGTTAAAATTTGTGGGGAAGGGTTCAAGTGTAGTGAAAGCTTAGTATGTGTGAGGAAGTTAAAGTGTGTGGGGAAGTTAAAGTGTGTGGGGAGGTTAAAGTGTGTGGGGAGGTTAAAGAGTGTGAGGAGGTTAAAGTGTGTGGAGAAGTTTAAGTGTGTGGGGAAGTTAAAGTTTGTGGAGAAGTTAAAGTGTGTGGGGAGGTTAAAGTGTGTTAGGAGGTTAAAGTGTGTGGGGAGTTTAAAGTGTGTGGGAAGGCTAAGGCTAAAGTCTTACTGTATAATCTTCTGTATAGAAGGAGCGTCTGTAAACAGATAAGATAAAGTTTTTTGGGGATGTTAAAGTGTGTGGGGAGGTTAAAGGGTTTGTGGCCGAGTAAGTGGTCCGGACAAATGGCGATAAAATGTTGTGTGATTGCTGGTAACGAGTGCAGGGGGCGTGGGGGTGGGCGAGGTGAGGAGACAGTACACGATGAATGATCTCTAGAGTCTAAACGTCGGTTGTTGCGTAACTCCGTGGTGGGCCTGGAATCTCAGAATGTTTTGAAAAATGGAGAGGAGATATAATCTGATTGTCTGGTGTATGACGTCACAAGCAGACATGATATCACATACGCTTATGCATGACACTATTTGTTTCACATAATATGACATAGGTCGTGGATGACGTCACAAGGCTGACATGATGACTCATAGGCTTGTGTATGACGTCACGTGTCTGACATATCCAATAGGCGTGTGCGCTAAGCGACATTTTAAAAATCGGTGCTGCAATTGATGAATTCTCAACTACAGTTACAAGCTTATAGTTTGTCTCTTGATTAAATTATAGACAAATATTTGGTTTTAAAAAAATGTTTCAAGTTTTTTAAAATAAAAAAACAAAACAAAAATCGAACGACTTGTTTGGACAGATTAATCAATTTCACATGACTGGTTTGAGGACATTGCCTTGACCTAGTTTTGAAAGAACTATACATATTCTGGCAGTAATTTTTAAATGTTATTTTTAAAAATCATGTGATTGATTATAAAAATTAAAACAAGACTTTGCTAATTTAAGGGGACGTCCATAAAGTACGTCACGCTATTTTCGACCATTTTAACTCCCCCTCTCCCTGTCACAAACTGTCACAAATCTCTGACCCCCCTCCCACCCCCCACAAGTACGTCACACTTTTGGACAAAAAATTATTAAAATTTAATATAAAACACCGTGACGTCGCACATGGCCTGACCCCTCTCCCCCTGTCACAAACTGTCACACTTTCTTACTCCCCCATCTGGATCGTGACGTACTTTATGGACGGCCCTTAAGAGGTCAAACTCTTCAGAGCACATGCTAGTTACAACAGCGACTTAACGCACTCACAAAAATAATGGTGCATTAGCTGATACTAAGGTATTATGAAAATGAATATGATCTTGTATTGGAACTGAACATTTGCAGTGTACCAACAATTGAACATTTGCAGTGTACCAACAAGTGAACATTTGCAGTGTACCAACAAGTGAACATTTGCAGTGTACCAAGAAGTGAACATTTGCAGTGTACCAACAAGGGTCAGCGAAGTTTTGATTGACAAAACATGTTGTTAGCAATTGCTGTAACTCTTAATGGCACCCACAGAGCAATACACCAACTAAAATTGTGGGGACGAAAAATACATTTCCTCCCTCCCCCAACTATCTTTAAAAAAAAATTCGTTGTCACACCTTGAAGGTCTATCGGGGCAAGTGAAGCAGCGTTCACAAGTTTCAGTTACCCAGGGCAAACGAGGGGATTGTCTGGCTAGCAGAAAGCCCAGCCGCCTTTAAGTCGCCAACTTATGTTCGGGTGCCCATCAGAGCCGGGTGGACTTGGCGGCGCCCTTAGGACGAAGAAACAGGTCCCAGCCTTCACCGAGAATCAGCGGATTGCTACCCGGACACGTTACCTGCTCGGCCACTGAGATACAACTGATTGTGATGTCAAACTACACCGAGGACATTTAGTTATTCAATAGAACACGGGGGCAGATGGAAGTTTGCTGTTGGATAAAATTTGGCGGGAAAACAGATTTCCTATCAGTTAATGAAAAACATAAATTAACAACAATTTGATACCTCATGCAAAATTTCAGAAATAAATGTATGTTACTTTTGGAGTTTGTAAACTGATGACTCTTTAGTGGCGTAGCTAAAAAGGGGGCTAAGACTGTGCGCCGCAATCCCCCCACCCCATCTTCCGCTAAGGATAAATTTCCTTAAAATGAATCAATTCCAGCCTCCCCCTCTTTTAATGCCAAGCGCGGACAAAACTTTTCATCCCTCCTCCTTTGTTGTCTACGCCCCTGAACATGCACAATTGTTGATCAGGTAATCTCCTAGACTCGCTGCCATTCACCCCCCCCCTTTCCCCTCGTTCCTCCCCTCCAGACGTTCTCCAAAATACTGATGTACACCTGAACCGTGTGCCACTCCTCCCACCCCTTCACCTAGTCCCATTGCCACCCTCGAGTTGTTTTCACCCTCCTCTTGACGGCTCGGTGTCCCCTTCACCACGAGTTACTCCTCACTGACCAGCGGGCGCGCCGTGCGTCCAGAGGGCCATGCCAAATGATGGCGAGGCTAGTTGAGGATGTTCATCTCGCGTGTGACCTGCCGGCTATCGCGTTATTTATTTCAAAGTGTTTGACAACTCGTCTTGGAATCAAGGACGGCGTATTTACCCGAGCCCTGCGGTTGGCTCGTCACATTTGTTGCGAGTCGCTGACGTCTTACCCCGATGTTAGGCGAAGGGGAAGGCATCTTCTGCCGATGGCATACGAGGGGATAGGCTACTTCTGCCGATGTGATACGAGGGGTTAGGCTACTTCTGCCGATGTTAGGCGAAGGGGAAGGCAACTTCTGCCAATGTGATACGAGGGGATAAGCTACTTCTTGCCGATGTGATACGAGGTGATAGGCTACTTCTTGCCGATGTGATATGAGGTGATCGGCTACTTCTGCCGATGTGATACGAGGGGATAGGCTACTTCTTGCCGATGTGATATGAGGTGATAGGCTACTTCTGCCGATGTGATACGAGGGGATAGGCTACTTCTTGCCGATGTGATATGAGGTGATAGGCTACTTCTTGCCGATGTGATACGAGGGGATAGGCTACTTTTGCCCAAGTGATGCGAGGCGATAGGCTACTTCTGCCCAGGTGATACGAGGGGATAGGCTACTTCTTGCCGATGTGATATGAGGTGATCGGCTACTTCTGCCCAAGTGATGCGAGGCGATAGGCTACTTCTGCCCAGGTGATACGAGGTGATAGGCTACTTCTACCTATGTGATGAGCCACCCAGGTAATCATTTTGCACATTCGCACTAGATAATTTGTTCTAGATAAGATGGAACATTGTTTTAGATTAGTCAATATCGTTGCTCTTTATAAATTGGTATGGTTCTTCTTACATGTAGGTAAATTTGTTCAACGATATAAACTTATTGAAAAATCATTTTTAAAATTATTAACGCAATTCCCTTTAGAAAAATTGCGTTTATAGATTCGAAATGTCTGTCAAGCTTGACAATGCAACTCCTCCTGAACCATACCAGATAGAGGGTTCGGGTGTTTTGCAAATATGCTAAGGAGGTCCCGAGGATGTGCAACGGCCAAAAAAAATACCGAAAAGGTTTACTGGATTTCCTGGAAAATAAAAAAAACAACACGAAAAAATATCTGTATTTTGTCAATTTCTCGCCAACCATAACATCTATCGGGTTGAAACAAATGCCAAACAATAGCTAATAATATTTAGAACAATGTTGGAGAAGGAATTTTTGAAAAATCTCTTTTGGTTCGACCGCCGTAATTTTAGAAGCATTTTTTTAAAGCAATTGTTTTGTTTAATTTCAAAGTTATTGGTTTGAAATGACTTTTAATGTAATCTAGAATGATAATTAATGGGGTTTTCCCGCTTTTGTGAATGCTTATGTTAGATTGTTGCGCGGTGCGCATTATATTGACACATTCTTGGGGTGATGTAGCGTGAAGGGATATGACGTCATATTGTGTTTAGTTTCAGAATTACTTATTTGAATCGACTTTTAATGTAATCTAGAATGATTTTCCTTGATAAAATATAGGAAATTCCTTGTTTTTCTCATGTCACTTTTTAAAATATTTTTTTCCCCACAAAAAATCCTGCAGACATACATCCGATTAGTTCAAAGCACCAAATTTTAGCAATTTCCATTCACCCACCTCAATTAACGAAAAAATTCGGGCTAATTATTCGATTAATCGTTAAAAAATTTAATGGATTAAAATTAATTTGATCGATTAAAATTCGATTAAAATTTAAGAAAATATTTCTAATATTGTTTTCCTCCAATTTATTGATAACTTATATTTTTTGTTACTTACATACTTTTCTCGGGTATTATTATTATTTATATTTAGACGTGCATACATAAACAAAAAGGTTTTTTCCTTCCATATATCTTGCATAGCAGAACGAATTTGCTGTGTTACGTCACAAAATTAGGGAGCTACGGAATTACCGCGACTGAACAGATTTCACGAAATAATGAATCGCAACTTAACGGAATCTATATATGCGTTATTAAAATATAATTAATCGAAATTCATCGATTAATCGATTAATTTTTTTTAACGATTAATTGAACATTTACTTTTTTGATCAGTACCAGCCCCAGAAAAAAAGTAACTGTTTTCTTATCATGTCACTGGCTTGGTTTTCACTGGCTTGCGTCATAATTTATTCTCCAGTGATGAAAAACAATCTAAGTAAGTAAACAAACGAAAACATTTTGGCGATACCTATCTTTCCAGGATCTACAAATCTTGTTCTGCCTAGGTAAAATAACAACAATACTGCTAACTCTAAACCGCTTGAATGACCTTGACCCTAAATGGATCTCGCTGATCCCATTTAGTGAGTTTATAAGCGCGTTTGTGTAAAAATAAATTGTATGCTGTTCCTTTTTTATTATACTTGTCCTGACGTCCAAAGCGTGGTATGTTGGGTTGTTCTCAGGTAAGTCTTTACTGACAATCAGTTGACCATTTGCGTGGCGCCTAGTGGACGGTCTCCCGTTAACCAGTTTCCAGTGAGAAGATCCCGGGGTTACTGAAGCAATGGGGCAAACAAGAATACAAAGATTGCGCTTTGCAAGACTAAATGTTTGAACATAGACCCAAAATAATTGTTAAAATATATTTTATAAAATGCGAGACGCAAAAGTTATTTTTGAAAGAAATTTTTAGTAGCCGTCGTTTGTTTACGTTTTTTTGTTTATCTCCCTTCAGATGGCAGAGTTAAGGGCCGTGTTAATGCACGGCTTATCCGAGGTTTCGACGCAGAACATGTTATCTTGTCTCTGTTTATTCTCTATAATACATTTTTAAAAACACTTTTAAATACTTTTGAGTTTAAAATGACCCAAGCCGTAGCCAGTAGATGCACATTGAACTTTGCTACATTACGTTAAAAAAATATTACATTAGAATTGTGTCTGAATTAAATCCAGTGAATGTACATTTTACTACCGTCTATTTTAAATACAATAAATGCACATTTAATTTAGTCTACATAAAAAATTTAATGAAAATTTTACTATCGTCTAAATAAAATTCAAATCATTTGGCAATATTTGCCGCTCACATTTCTGCGCGGTACTTTGTCTATTATTTATTTATATTCTACGACTTGTTAGTGCATTAAAAATTTTCTGGATGGAAAGTTTAAAAAAAATTAATTGTTTTGATTTAATTTGATTATCGTAACTTTGTTTGAATAATCCCTGTTAGCCGTATTTTGGCCCCTTGCTACCAACATATTTTCATGAAATCTCCACAGAATGAGTATTACTTGTTTATTTTAACATTCCAACAAATCTGAGCCCAGAAAACACTTTTTAGACGCGTGGTTTCAAATCATGGTGTGCAAATTATTATTTCCATCGAGGTGCACTGCATGCTTTAAAAAAACACCGAAAGCCAGTGGCCAATGATAAAAAAAATCGATTCATGGCTACAAGCTAGTCGATTGGGACTGTACTCCCTGATACGAAACAAACTGTTTGTTGTATTTTACGAAGGTGAACTCACAAATACATTTTAAATCAGAACTAATGAACTATTTGATAGATCAGGAGTTCTCTTCGCGTGTCTCCTAGAACGTTTCAACAAAAGAAGCACATGGATGACACGCGGCTACC
The DNA here is from genome assembly GCA_944989445.1 of Ampullaceana balthica. Lineage (NCBI taxonomy): Eukaryota > Metazoa > Mollusca > Gastropoda > Lymnaeidae > Ampullaceana > Ampullaceana balthica. Next base: position 39,599 of record CALYLW010000517.1, on the reverse strand, counting down.
TCGTACAAAGTAATAGCAGACTTGCCATTTTCAAAGATATCAGAGTTATCAGAGAATTGTTCGTTATTGGCCGTTTGTCGCTGTCTGATGTCTTGGCATTAAACAAAGCTGTAGAACAGTTTGACATAACTACCAGAGTTAATGTGACCGTTGTAAAACTAGTTTGAAGCCAGAGATACGATCTTATTAAACTAATATGTATGTCTTACATAGTCACGTGCTACAGTTGGTCAGTTTCATACCGGTTGGACAAAAACAATGTCTTGTTTAGAGTCTAATTACTTATAAAAAATTGTTGACACCGCTGCATGTTTTCACGACAAACCAAGAACACCACCTCTACACGTACATATATTAATATATAACTTTGCATACATTTTATAATAGACCTACACGACTGGCATTAGATTTAATCACATTTCACACATGTGTACGTGTAATCAGAACGTAATAATCTCTTTTTATTAGTTAGTTTAAAATATAGCTCGTCTACGGTCTTAAAATCAATTAATTTCATTATTGATGCTTGTAAAGCATTGTGTTCTGTCAGGGCTATTCATGGGTGGTATCGATGCTGCGTGTATGCGAAGAATACACAAATTATCGGACAGTTCATTGATTGTGTGGCACAGCTCTCACTATGGGGGACCCAGTTGGTTTGTACGAAACTAAACACTGGAAGGGTGGGGCTAGTACGAAAGTAAATAATTGAATTGTGGGGTTCTAAGTCCACAAAAGTATAAAAAAAAATTTAAAAAAAAGATAAACAATTCATTTCATTGCATAATTTCAATGTCTAGGGTACTAAGACAAAAAAGCACGAGTAGTTTCATTGGAAGAATAGAGAATTAGATCAAACGTTTTTTTTTGGAACAAAGCACCGAAAATCCGTTAATTTTTTTTCGGTAGTTCTGTTGATAGATATGTATTGTATTTGACGTTATATATTTAAATAAAATAAATCTATTTTAATGGCTGTGTTTTTTTTAAAAATCCTTTATATTAACTCGTGGCGTTTGTTTGCTTGCGGCCTTGCTTACCGAAAAAACTTTGGATCGATTTTTAACCAAATTCCTCGTGTGCTAGCGAGTTGAAATTTTGCAGGCAGACTCGTGCTGATGATAAAAATGATGTATCAAAATTTCAGATAAATCGAATGTACTGTAATTAAATTAATGAATTTTTAGATTATTTTTATTTATCTCTATTTAACATGTTAATTTTTATGCTAGAGTGTCGTGGTGCGTATTATATTGAACAACTTTTCCTGTCGCGCAATAAGGTGACTGTAATATTGACAATACTTTTAAAAAATATATTCCCGATCGGTGCACATTATATTAAACACTAGCGTATCACCCGTCAAAAATGACGGAAGTTTTCAGCTGAAATCTATTTATTTTATAAAAATTGCAATTTTTTTAGGGCGCCTACGGCGCCGACCTTTTTCAAAAGCCCAACTAACTTGTCCTTGTTTGATAAATACGAAATATTAAACTTTCTGAAATGTACACAAAGTATTTTATAATAGGGGTTGTAGGGCGCCTACGGCTCCCCCTTTGTTTTTTTATTTTATAATTAACCATCATCAAATCCTCTTTTTACATTGATCCCTTTTCCAATAATTAAAATACACGTATGAGCGAAAACAATGACGTCATATAATATTTTTTTACAGCGCATCTTTAATTTGCACACCTTTTGATGCATTGGTGCAGTAATTTGGTTTTCCCTGCTTTCTAAAATTAGTAGCGTCACGGACAGACACTACAGACGTGACATTGCAAATTATATTGTTTAATGTTTTACGAGACATAACTAAAATTTTGTATTTTTGGATTGTCTTGCGCCGCCAATTATAATGAACATTCTTTTAGTTGTGTCTCGTATATAAAGGATTTAAAGTAAAAAACTTGTTTTTTTACGTTTAAAAAAAATAAAATTTAAGCTTAATTTCACGTGTTACTTTAATGTTTGTTTTATATGTAAGGTTTAAGGTATTTTATATGTAAGGTTTAAGGTAAAGATTGGGGATCGGGGTTAGGGTCTGGGGTATTGTGTAAACATGTTTCCCCTTGCATCCACCTGCTAGTATCACCGATTGTGTTTAGCGTGAGACGTAATCATAATTTTAAAAATCCCTTTTCGTTACTTTTTAAAATAAAAAATTAAATATATTAACAATATTCAATTGTTTAAATTAACTTTCTTAAAAAAAAACAATAAAAAAAAACAAAGCCCGTGAACAAACCGCAATTCTTAAGTAACGCTCCCTTCACCACAACATATTCGCTGGCCCAGCTCGGCAGGTTTAGAGAACGTTTCATAAAAAATGTAACGTGATGTCCTATGTTTATTATTCTAAGAGTCGGCAATGATGTTACAAAATAACAAGACATTTCTTGAATAGTTTGATGGGCGTTGCCTCCATGTGACCCTCACCTTAATTTAATTTCCCCGACGGTTCTCATACTTTCTCTGACGTTACCACCTATTTCACTTGGCTCGCAGGCACGTCTAACATCATATCGTAATTTTTGAAAAAATAACGATTAATTGATCGTTAATTTCGATTAAAGCAAAAAATTGAAATTTATGGTGTCACAAGTAACATTTATTATAATACTTGTCGAAAATCAAAATAACACTGGAATATCTTCTTTATATGACATCTTTTAACCAACAACGCAAACGGGCAAGTGTATTGACATTATTTGATTCAAGTGATGAGCGGGTCTTATTGACAATATAACCAGCCGAGCTGAACAATCGTTCACATAGCTTTAGATTGTCTCAGCTGAAGTGTCTGGTACTGTGGTGGATGTTTGGTTTGCAGTTGATATGTAAGCGAAGTGTTAGAGCCATATTAGCAATGTTTCCTTCAAGCGGCGTGGCCGCGCAGATATTTGACCGACGCCACACAGGAGTTTAGAATCACCGCGCAGCAAATTTTGTAAAATATTGCACAAAAATGGACGTTATGCAACTTTGCACACTAGCTTTTTTAAAAACACTTTGCACACGGACCAACGAAGCTTAGAATAAGAGGGAACATTGCATGGTAGGCAAATGATTTCTCTCAATGGACACAATAACCTTTATCAACATTTTGAACATTCACGTCAGTCAATAGTTTCAAACTAAAGTGTTTGTGTATTCGTCAGGAAATTAGTTTATATTAATCGGCCGAAATATTTTACTTTTTGACTTCCAGTACATTTATAAGTGGTGGGTCAATTAATCGTTCAAAAATTTTTTAATTGTTAAAAATTTTAAACGATTAATCGAGAAATTAATTGTTAATTTCCGCATCCCTACTTTATTTCCAACGAGACCCTACATTGTCACGTGACCCACCAACTATTTTAAAAAATGCAGGATTGTCGTGTTATTTCCATTGTCTATCAAACAATTTTTATTTTCACCGTGGGAGGATTTTTCCAGAAAGGCACACCAAGTATCGTCTTGGGCCGGGGTGTCCAAAGTCCGGCTCGTGGGCTTAATACGGCCAGGGCTAAAATTTTAACTGGCCCATGACGTCATCTCAAAATAATTAATTGACTCGTTAATTTTTTCCTGTAAAATGACTAATGATGGCAAAATATATGACTTAATATTGTTTTGCAATGTCGATATTAATATTTAAAAAGTGTCGAAGTTATATGCTGTTACATGTTATGTTATATGTTATGTTATATGTTATGTTATATGTTATGTTATATGTTATGTTATATGTTATGTTATATGTTATGTTATATGTTATGTTATATGTTATGTTATATGTTATGTTATATGTTATGTTATATGTTATGTTATATGTTATGTTATATGTTATGTTATATGTTATGTTATATGTTATGTTATATGTTATGTTATATGTTATGTTATATGTTATGTTATATGTTATGTTATATGTTATGTTATATGTTATGTTATATGTTATGTTATATGTTATGTTATATGTTATGTTATATGTTATGTTATATGTTATGTTATATGTTATGTTATATGTTATGTTATATGTTATGTTATATGTTATGTTATATGTTATGTTATATGTTATGTTATATGTTATGTTATATGTTATGTTATATGTTATGTTATATGTTATGTTATATGTTTATGTTATATGTTATGTTATATGTTATGTTATATGTTATGTTATATGTTATGTTATATGTTATGTTATATGTTATGTTATATGTTATGTTATATGTTATGTTATATGTTATGTTATATGTTATGTTATATGTTATGTTATATGTTATGTTATATGTTATGTTATATGTTATGTTATATGTTATGTTATATGTTATGTTATATGTTATGTTATATGTTATGTTATATGTTATGTTATATGTTATGTTATATGTTATGTTATATGTTATGTTATATGTTATGTTATATGTTATGTTATATGTTATGTTATATGTTATGTTATATGTTATGTTATATGTTATGTTATATGTTATGTTATATGTTATGTTATATGTTATGTTATATGTTATGTTATATGTTATGTTATATGTTATGTTATATGTTATGTTATATGTTATGTTATATGTTATGTTATATGTTATGTTATATGTTATGTTATATGTTATGTTATATGTTATGTTATATGTTATGTTATATGTTATGTTATATGTTATGTTATATGTTATGTTATATGTTATGTTATATGTTATGTTATATGTTATGTTATATGTTATGTGTACGAAATTCACCGACGTCCAATGGCAAATCGATAATTTTGAATAGATTATGTTTTTCTAACAGGGTAGAGGAAATGACTAAGGTGTACCTCAAATTAGAAGACAGTATTAATATCAAAATTTGTTTGCAAAACATTTTTGTTCTAATTATAGTTCAACCAATTTTATTTATTATGAGATATGTAACATAAAAAAAATCTTTATTATGGAAATCTGCCATTAATTATGCAATTTAATATTTTGTAATGACAGAACCAGATATTTATTTATAAAGTCTTGAAAATCGCAAAAGTACTATCTATCCCCCCCCTCCAAAAAAAAACAACAACAACATCACTCTTACAAATTACTTATTAAACAAAGACATTCATATAATAAATTAAAAACTCCGTAACTCAGTCTCAACGAATGCCATTATTGTTTATTATCTTAATCCGGGCCGCACATATTTTTACTTAATGGAATACGGGCCTCTTTGCAAACAGCCTGGACACCGCTGGTCTTGGGTCACAACGACAGCGCGGCTCTGAATTACAGTCTGCTGTATCGGTTTACGCTCCAAATAGCCACGACATAATGCCACCCACGCTGAAATGCTGTTGACTGGGATGTTGTAATACAGGTATCAGTGTTACTGGTCAGCGGACTGGGATGTTGTAATACAGGTATCAGTGTTACTGGTCAGCCGACTGGGATGTTGTAATACAGGTATCAGTGTTACTGGTCAGCCGACTGGGATGTTGTAATACAGGTATCAGTGTTACTAGTCAGCCGACTGGGATGTTGAAATACAGGTATCAGTGTTACTGGTCAGCCAACTGGGATGTTGTAATACAGGTATCAGTGTTACAGGTCAGCCGACTGGGATGTTGTAATACAGGTATCAGTGTTACAGGTCAGCCGACTGGGATGTTGTAATACAGGCATCAGTGTTACTGGTCAGCTGACTGGGATGTTGTAATACAGGTATCAGTGTTACTGGTAAGCCGACTGGGATGTTGTAATACAGGTATCAGTGTTACTGGTCAGCCGACTGGGATGTTGTAATACAGGTATCAGTGTTACTGGTCAGCCGACTGGGATGTTGTAATACAGGTATCAGTGTTACAGGTCAGCCGACTGGGATGTTGTAATACAGGCATCAGTGTTACTGGTCAGCCGACTGGGATGTTGTAATACAGGTATCAGTGTTACTGGTAAGCCGACTGGGATGTTGTAATACAGGTATCAGTGTTACTGGTCAGCCGACTGGGATGTTGTAATACAGGTATCAGTGTTACTGGTCAGCCGACTGGGATGTTGTAATACAGGTATCAGTGTTACTGGTCAGCCGACTGGGATGTTGTAATACAGGTATCAGTGTTACTGGTCAGCCGACTGGGATGTTGTAATACAGGTATCAGTGTTACTGGTCAGCCGACTGGGATGTTGTAATACAGGTATCACTGTTACTGGTCAGCCGACTGGGATGTTGTAATACAGGTATCAGTGTTACTGGTCAGCCGACTGGGATGTTGTAATACAGGTATCAGTGTTACAGGTCAGCCGACTGGGATGTTGTAATACAGGTATCAGTGTTACAGGTCAGCCGACTGGGATGTTGTAATACAGGTATCAGTGTTACAGGTCAGCCGAAGGCTTTTGTAAAACTTTTAATAGAGAAATTAATTGTTAATTTCCGCAGCCCTACTATAAATCCTTTATATATTAGACATAACTACAATTTTATATTTTTGGATTGTCGTGCGAATGTTATGTCTCGTAAATAAAGGATTTATAGTCAAAACTTTATTTTTTACAGGCTTTAAAAAATTTAATTGACTTATTTTGTTAGTATGAATGTATTGTAATATTAATGTGAGTCAACTCATTCATGACTTAATCAGCGACGTAGCGTGGGTATGTGCCGCATGGGCAGAAACCAGGTTTGCCGCCCCCACCCCACAGGACAAATATGTTTATGCTTTTAAAAAAAATATTAGAAATTAATAAGGACAATATACATTTTTATGCTAGAAATAAATAGAAGAGCTTTCATTTCTTGACTAAAATTGATTTTTTCTGTTTTTCCCCATTGCACAATCTTAGAGGTATCAATCACGCGATGCTCAATAGCCAAAATAGCATCGTTGATTGTAATTAATTTTTCATTAACTTAATTTTAGAGAATCTTCTTTCGCAACTTGTATTACTTATGAAAGTTCTAAGGAATTTTCATTTTCAATATATATATATATATAAAATTCACCAGGACAAGCACAAGACGTGTTTAAATAGGCATGACGAATGACCCTTACTAGGGTCGACCAATCACAATTATGGTTGGCGAGCGATGGTGGTGTAGGGTGGGGGAGGGGCAGGTAACAACAACCACATTGCGAATGTCTCGAGACAAACAATGCGTCGGTGGTCCCCCCCCACCCGACGTTGACTCGCGTTATTTTAATTTCGTCATGCTGCTGTTTGTGTCCGTTCTTACCCCATGTTCTTTGCACTATCTATGAGCAAGTTTGCGGCGTATGCCACGCCACGTGTCGTATCTAGTATATAGTATAGTATATCTAGTACATTAGCCATTGTAAATTCGAGCATCATTAATGAACTTGGATAAATCTAGTGGGCTTGAATTCAGTAATTATTAATTTTTTTACCCGTGAGGTAAAATAGTCCTTGCCTAACAATATCATTTGATAAACTTTATTACTCAAATACTTTAATTTAAAGGCAAAATTTGAAAGCATTTGCCCCCTTGCCCCACTCTCGCTACGCCTCTGGGCGTAATGGCTAGTAAATATGTTTTATTACTATTGCTAATTTAAAATTTGTTATTATATATTACATGTAGTAATCTATAATAAAATTTGGTATTAAATAAGTAAGTTCTTTGTAAAAAATAAATGCCGCGACATGGTGATTTTCAATCTTGAATTTTCCTTTTCAAGTTTTGAAATAGTTTTGAAACAGTTTTTAATTTTTTAAATAAAAAAATGTGGGACCCTGAACTAGTTGTAGCTAGATCTATTTATAGGTAGATCTTGTTATTGGTAGATCTAGTATAGGTAATGGTAGATCTAGTTATTGGTTGATTTAGTTATTGGTAGATAGAGTTATAGGTAGATCTAGTTATAGGTAGATCTAGTTATAGGTAAATCTAGTTATAGGTAGATCTAGTTATTGGTAGATCTAGTAATTTGTAGATCAAGTTATAAGTAGATCTAGTTATAGGTAGATCTAGTATTGGTAGATATAGTTATCATCATCATCATCATCATCATCATCAGTCCCGTGCTCGTGGCGGTCGTTGGGGTGAGCGCATGGACACATCAACGGATAACATATGCCTATTTTGAGCGGCGGCCAATAATTCATGCAGTTTAATCCCTGCCCATTCCTTTATGTTGTCCAGCCAGCTTTTCCGTTGTCGACCTCTTTGCCGGCCCCCTTCTACGGTGCCTTGAAGGATAATTTTTGTCAGGGTATCATGTCGCAGTACATGACCGAAACATGCCATCTTACGTCTCTTAATTGTTGTTATGATAATTTCTTGATGACCCGCAATAGAGTTTATTCTGTCCGAGACATATTCATTGGTCCTGATGTTCTAAATAGGAGATCTGGAGAATTTTCCTCATGCATTTGTTTTCAAATGCTTATGAAAGCACTTGCTTTCAGTGGCTGCCATTAGTGTCCAGGTCTCACATCCATAAAAGTACAATGGTTTTAACGAGAGCTCTAGTAAAGCCTGAGCTTTGTTGGCAGGCTAATGTTTTTGCTGTTCCATATTTTGGTTACTTCGTCATTGCAGCCATTGCCGACCCAATTCTAGCTCGAAATTTCAGCTTCACAGGTACCATCTCTAGATATAATTGCTCCTAGATATTTAAAGTTATGTACCTCCTCCAGCTTTTGTTGGTTCATTACGATGTTGGCCATAGTGGCAGTGTAGGTGTTAACCAATATCTTGCTTTTCTCTGAGCTAATTTCCATCCCATATGCACCTGATCTGTCTGCAAGTTTGTCAGTGAGCTCCTGTAGTTCTTTACTGCTCCCAGCCAAAAGATCTACGTCATCAGCAAAACTTAGGTTGCATAAGGATCTTCCGCCTATAGAAATGGATGTGTGGTGATCACTGAGTGTTTCTTACATGATTTTTTCAAGGAAGATATTGAAGAGGACAAGGGAGAGAATGCAGCCCTGGCGGACTCCAATCGTCATTTTGAAGAAATCCCCTACGCAGCCTTTAAATACAACTGCACTGCTTGTCTGACTGTAGAGTTCTTCGATCACCTTTACCAGCCCTTCTTCAATGTTGAAACTTCTCATCACTTGCCAAAGTCTCTCGTGCCATACTCGATCAAAGGCTTTCTTGGAGTCTATGAAGTTGTAATGTAGTTCGCGTTTGTGCTGTAGATGTTTTTATATGAGTAAGCGACAGTTGAAGATCTGCTCGATTGTGCTTCTGCCTGGTCTCAAACCTGCCTGTTCTTCTGCCAGTAATTCCTTGGATATTGGCTTTAACCTGCTAAGGATAATTTTTAGCATTACTTTGCTAGGGTGGTTGATAAGGCTGATTGTTCTATAATTCAGGCATTGTTTCGTATTGCTTTTCTTAGGTAATGGTATGATTAGCGACTGCATCCAATATTATTTTCAAATACTTTCTTTCAGAGTTTTGTTAGGGCTTTGGTTACCTCTGCTCCTCTATGTTTCAGCAATTCAACAGGATGTTGTCAACTCCAGGCAACTTACCCCCTTTTAAGTTCCGTACTGCATCTTCAACTTCGCTCAACAGCACTGATGGATCATTCATCTCTCTGTTCTGTTGCTTCTGTAGTATGTTGCTATCTGGATTGATTTTACAATTGTACAGTTCGGTGCAATATTCTGTCCGTCGTCTTAGTACCGCCTTGTTATCAGTAAGGAGCTGGCCTTTACTGTCTTCAATTATCGAAGCTGTCACCTGGTGCGTTTTTGTAAGATTTCTTAAAGTCGCATACGCTTTCTTAGTATTACTGGCAGCTATACTATCTTCCACTGTGCGGTACTGATTATCTATCCATTCCTCTTTGGACTGCCTCATCTCCTTCCTGATCTTTGTATTAATCAGCCTGTATTTGTCTCCTGTAAACTGATTAGCATTTTTGTTTTTCCTTAACATTCTTCTTTCATCACATAAATCAAGAATCTTGTTGGTGACCCAATGCTGTTTCTTGTTTCGTTGCCTACCTATGACTTCTTCTGACGTTGAAGTTAACATTTCTTTCAAGTTGTAAGCCAAGGCTTCTACATCTTGGTCGATAGTGTCCAATGGTGCAAACTTGCCCCCAACCTTGGCCTTGAATATCTCCGCAATTTCTGGGTCTTATAGTTTGTCCAGATCAAAACGAATGCGCGGATTTCTTTTCCTCTATTTAACTTCAGTTTCAGCTTAAGTCTAGTTAGGACAAGACTGTGGTCACTTGCTGTATCTGCACCAGGGAAAGACCTTGTTTGTGCTTTATTGATACTACATTTCAAACGCCTTGGCACAAGAATGTAATCAATTTGATTCTTGATTAAGCCTTCAGGTGATTGCCAGATGATGGTTCTTGATTGCTTGTGTGGATGCAGGGTATTAGCGAGGGTCAAGCAATGACTTTGTGCGAATTCGAGTAATCTCATTCCTCTAGCACTTGTTTCACCCCAGCCGAATTTTACAACTGCACCTGGCCATTGTTGGTACGCGTCATGGCCAACCTTTGCATTCCAATCACCCATTATTATAAGAATGCCTTTTATTGGTGTTCTCTTGATGACTCGTTCTATTTCCTCATAGAATTTCTCCAAATGGTCATCGCTGTGGTCGGAAGTTGGAGCGTACACCTGTATACTCGTGACATTATGGGGTCTGGCACATAGTCTAATGCTTATCAGTCGATTTTAAATTGGTGTGCAGCTAATGACTGATGCAGATATTTCCTTTCTGACAAGGGACGCTACGTCATATTGATGTTTGGAGTCATCACCGCTGAACCAAATTGTCTGCCCCTCCTCTGTTGATGTTTCACAAAACCTTGTCCAACGGAATTCGGCAAGTCCTATGATGTCCCAACTGTACCGTTGTAATTAATGCGTTAGTTCTTTTACTTTTCCACACTGATACAGGTTTCTTACGTTCCAAGTCTCTATATTTATCCCTTCTCTGGGAAGCCTAATTGGGTCGGTTCCAGAGTTATAATTAACATCCCCATTCTTGCGAGTTGTAGTTAAGTTCGTGGTTGTTAATCCGTTTATCGACCTATCCGGCATGGATATCTTTATCTTTTGTGTGAGCTTCCGGTTCCGGACAAGATGGCGGACTTCTAAAAAAACATTAAACTTAAGGCTACTTTTGTTGAAATTTTTTTAAAGATAAGATGAAATCCCCATCCAAACACATCGACAATGATGTCATCTAAGGTTTTACCTATTCATGCAAGTGTATATATTAGCCTTAGATTTAGCTATAAGCTTTCTTATGCATCTTAATCGGACCACTGGCGCTTTAAAACCACTTGCGTCAGGCAGTTGAACATCATTAACCATGTAAGACTGCTCATATAAGAGAAGGAAAACTCTGTTTACAAACCTCCGTTGCCTTGCGGTCATACTCATTCTCGAGAAAGGCTAGGGGAGTAAACCCTGACCAAAAATCAACTACTTGGAGAGGAGTTAGGCGCCACCAAGTCTATAAGCCCACAGAAATGAAACATGAAAACACAACATAGATAGTTATAGGAAGATCTAGTTGTAGTTAGATTTATATCATATAGAATAGGACTGCGATAAAGCTTTAACATAAAAAGCAAAATACACAAACAAATTGTGTAGATATAGAATCGATTGATATAGAATATTCAGGAAATAAGCAAGTGCTCACAAATGCCATGGCTACTTTTTGATTTGATTTTATGCAGGTGACCAATGAATTCTCGCACCTCACAAGATGCCCAATGAATTGTCCCACCTCACCATGTGCCCAATGAATTCTCGCACCTCGCCACGTGCCCAACTAATTCTCCCACCTCACAAGATGCCCAGGGAATTCTCCCACCTCACAAGGTGCCCAGTGAATTCTCCCATCTCACAACGTGCCCAATGAATTGTCCCACCTCACCAGGTGTCCAATGATTTCTCCCACCTCACAAGGTGCCCAATTATTTCTCGCACCTCACCAAGTGTCTAATGAATTCTCGCACCTCACCAGGTATACCTAATCCATTACGACACCAGCCCAGATGGCCGACGTAAGACCAAATTGATCTACCACACACGTGAGTCCATGTAGCGTGGCTGTAATGAGAGTATCAATCACAGGTGTTGCAGTATCTGGCCACACATTCGTCATCCCATGTCAGCTGTGCCAAATAAGATGTAAGACTTTAACATCGGTGCTACTGATGTCGTCATCACCCACCTCCCCCGTCCTCCATTCGTCTCTCCGCCCCCCCCCCAGCTCGACATCCTACACACGAATCTTTTATTGATTTCCTGGATTTGGCTGACGTTTGATGTTATCAATTTGTGAGTTGACAGGCAGAGGTCAGTAGCGGTCAGTTGTGGGCAAGAATTTTGGGCAACGAGATGTTTAGGACTTTATTAAACAATATGTCAATTTTTCCAGTTTAAGTCCTGTTCTTTCCATGCCATTACACTATCAATCCGATTCTCAGTGCTCTTAATCACAAGACTAATTGTTCTTAATCCAACAGTAATTATTTTTAATCCCAAAATTAATTGTTTTTAATCCCAACAGTAACTATTCTTAATCCGAACAGTAATTATTCTTAATCCAAAGTAGTTTTTCTTAATCCAACAGTAATTTTTCCTAATCCAACAGCAATTGTTCTTAATACCAAAAGTGATTGTTCTTAGTCCAAAAATAATTGTTATAAATCCCACCATTAATTGTTCCTAATCCCAACATTAATTCTTCTTAATCCCAACTGTAATTTTTTTTCATCACAAATGATAATGGTACTTAATTTTTTTCCTTCTAATCACTCCATATTTTGATGGATCTTATTTGAAAAATTCGTTTGATAACTACTATTAGTCTTTTCTCTCGGTTTCCTTTATGAAGAAAACAGCTATATAGAAGATCATGGTTTACACTAATTGTATAGTGTAATTAATCAGCGCGATATAATTGTATGTCTCACAATAACAATAAACAGTTTTTATTTAGTTTGGAGTAGCGAATGATAACAATACAAATTTATCATCTGACATTATAGAAAATCTACGTAATCTCGCCCAGGGTTCATCCTATTATTGAAAACATTATTGGTATCTGTACTTAAAAGTAACAAAATACTCGTTTTGAGATAATCTTTTTTAGGGCTGCGGAAATTAACGATTAAATTCTGGATTAATCGTTAACAATTTTAACGATAAAAATTTGTTTTAACGATTAATCGACCCACCACTTATAAATGTACTGGAAGTAAAAAAAGTAACATATTTCGGCCGATAAATATACATTAATTTCCGGACGATTACACGAACATTTTGGTTTTAAACTATTGACTGACGTGAATGTTCAAAATGTTAATAATTATTGTGTCCATTGAGAGACATTGTTTGCCTACCATGCAATGCTCCCTTTAAGTCTAAGCTTCTTTGGTCCGTGTGCAAAGTTAAATAAAAACTCGTGTGCAACAACCTCCATTTTTACACGCTTGTATTTAAGTCACACTGTTTGTATGTTGTATCCATCCATCCATCCATCCATCCATCCATCCATCCATCCATCCATCCATCCATCCATCCATCCATCCATCCATCCATCCATCCATCCTTCCTTCAAATCTTGTAACGTAAAATTAAACCACTTCTGATGGTCCTAGAGATCTCACAATTTTACCACATATAGATCGTGGATGACAATGCATTGTATCAAAATTTCAGATCGATCGAATGTACCGTAATTAAATTAATGCACTTTTAGTTTTTAGTTTTTGTCTCTATAAAATATTATCACTCGCGTCAAAGAACCATGCCTCAAGTCGCCCTAGAGGGATACAATTATTATATTACACGTTTTTATTATTACACGCTTTTATTTAAGTCACACTGTTTTTATGTTGTATCCATCCATCCATCCTTCCTTCAAATCTTGAAACATAAAATTAAACCACTTCTGATGATCCTAGAGATCTCAAAATTTTACCTTAGATAGATCTTGAATGACAATGCATTGTATAAAAATTTCAGATCGATCGCATGTACCGTAATTAAATTAATCAATTTTTAGTTTATCTCTATTTATCACTATTTAGAACATTGTTGTCCAACCGAAAATTGTTCACGGCACACTAAACTGGTAAAAAAATTTCGCGGCACACCTCACAAAAAACAAGAAATCAGTGTTTATTCAAAAGATTTTTTCATAATTAATGAGATACTTGAGCGTTTTCTTTGGAGCAGATGAGCTCAAAACGCCGCTCATTGCTGGATAAGCAAACTCTCATTTCTCTGTCTATCATCTACAGTATTTCACGTTTGACGTATGCGAGCAGTTGCGACTTTCCGCTGATGTCAGTACTTTTATCGATTTGCATTGCCCAGAGCTTTTGGAGGTCGTCGGCTTCCGCAAAATGCTCTTAAATTTGACTGTCCAAATCTGTCGAAATGTCAGCAATCCGACGTCCCATCGTCTGGTGAGACAGTGGAATCTTATTTATTTTTTCAACAGCGTCGGGGCCCAACTCCATAGTCTCAACTGCGATTCGTAAGGAGGGCAATATGATTGTCTTAGCGTCCAAATGAGATTTCTTTTGTTTGACCAAAAGATTCGCAATTTAATAGCTTGCTAACTGAGCTTTGACAGGAATTGAGGAAACTTTCTTCATTATTTTTTATGGCTGCTCTAATTTGGATTTAATTATATATATGTATATATACAACAGATATTTATTCCCAATGGAGGAGAGAAATGTTGTAGCTTTCAAGAGATTCTTACAACCAGAACAATACAAAGATTAACCGTTTTTATTTAATTCATTTTCGGTTAAGGATATTTTTTTTTCAAAACTTGAAGGTTCGAAAAGACTAGCAATTTATGGTATTTTTGAAATCTTTCGCGGCACACTAAAATTTTCTCGCGGCACACTAGTGTGCCGCGGCACACCGGTTGGACAACACTGATTTAGAATGTATAGTCGTCTGCTAGAGTTGACCTCCACGGCTCACTGGTTTCACTCCAGCCCTCGTTAACCAAATTCCCGTGTTTTTACATCAAGGCCAGGGGAGATCAGCGCGTTTCAGTCTGTAAATGTTTGTAAATAAAAGCGTGTCTTTAAAAAAAAAGATTTTTTTACATTTTACTTATTTGTTTACACGCTTTTATTTAAGTCACAATGTTTGTATGTTGTATCCATCCTTCCTTCAAAACTTGAAACGTAAAATTATAGCAATTTTTAAAAACCACGTTTTTATAAGCGGACTAAAAAGAAGAAAATAAGTTAAAACTTATTAGTTCAAGTACTTTTATTTAATATGACAAAAAACGTAGGGCGGGCGCGTATGAGGTTTAACATATGCGGTTCACTCATTCGCTACTTATAGATCTCTCTTTTGCCTTCTAAATTAGACATCTTTAATTTTTATACCAAACACCCTGAGGGGAAAAGTCTGGTCACCAATCGCTTGACCGAGCTCAGCGTGACACGTAAAATGTAAACAAAAGCACGCCGGTACTTCGATGGGTCGTGTCAACGTGTCAACTCAAACTCTCACGTGGGAAAAAAACAATAACAAACAGAGAATTTGAATCACATACGTTATATAAGGATAAACTAAAAATGCAAAAATTTAATTACGGTACGTTCGATCGATCTGAAATTTTGATACGATGCATTGTTAGGTGACACGGGTCCGTGTGCCAAATTGCAGCTCGATCGGATCATGGAAAGTGGGTCATTTTTTAGTTTTGTTTTTCCGCCCGCCAAAGACAAACAGACAGAGAGAGATGACGACAGAGACGGCGGTGAAGTTAATATAAGGGATTTAAGATTTGTGGGCGTCAGACGTGAATTGTAAAGAGTTTTGTATTATAACTTTTAAAAAATAGCTGTAAAAACAAAGTTTTTGACTATAAATCCCTTATATATGAGACATAACTAAAAGTAGTGATTATGTTAAAAGCGTGTCCTTTTTTAAAAAAAGATTTTTAAAAAGATTTTTTTATTGTGCAATATTTTACAAAATTTGCTGCACGGTGATTCTAAACTCCTGCATGGCATGGGTTAAATATCTGCGCAGTGCGCAGCCGCGCTGCTTAAATGGAAGATTGCTACCATGGCTCTAACACTTCGCTTACATATCACCTGCAAACCAAACATCCACTACATTATCAGAAACTTCAGCTGAGACTATCTAAAGCTATGTGAACAATTGTTCAGCTCGGCTGGTTATATTGTCAATCAGACCCGCTCATCACTTGAACCAACTAATTCCAATACAATTGTCTGTTTGCGTTTTTGGTTAAAGATGTCATATAAAGAAGACAGGCATTCCAGTGTTATTTCCATTTTCGACAAGTATTATAATAAATGTTACTTATGACACCATAAATTTCAATTTTTGGCTTTAATCGAAATTAACGATTAATTAATCGTTATTTTTTTCAAAATTTAACGATTAAATTTAAATTAATCGTTAACAGCTCTAATCTTTTTACAATATGTATCCATTTGATTTGATTTATTTATATTTTTCTCCATGAAATGTTAGCATTTTAATTGTTTAGGCTGTTTAAAAATTGGAGCTAACCACATTAAAAAATATATATATACTGGAGATTTTTCTGAGCAAGATGAGAAATCTTTACAGTTTAGATTGATTTTCAGAAAAAATATGACTTTAACACATTTGCACTAATGTATTCAATTACTCTATGGAGTTGTTCGTCTAAAGTACGTTTTAAGAAGATAAGGGAAGCGTGTGCACCCCATTTACTTAAATTCTTAGACTGGCTCCAATTTAAAAACGGCCTTGTCTTTCTGACAAAACATTTTTTATTCTTATTGTTTGATAACACCCGGGTTGTGGTTTCCGAAATTCAATTTTAATAAATGCATTCCTATCGCAGCACGTTTTTTGCCCGACTTTTGTCAATAATTGGCAGTAACTTTACTCTCTGTTGCTTTAAACCATGCATTACTTCGGGAGCTACATACCCTATTCTTACAAATGTATGTCATAATCCAATAAATGTATGTCATAATCCAATAAATGTATGTCATAATCTAACAAATGTATGACATATGACCTACTCTAGCAAATGTATGCCATATTCCGACAAATGTATGCCCTATTACAACAAATGTATGCCCTATTACAACAAATGTATGCCCTATACAACAAATGTATGCCCTATTACAACAATTTTGTGCCTTTTCCTAAAAAAGTATGTCCGATTAAAAAAGAGGTTGCCCTTTTCTAACAAATATATGCCCTATTCTTACAAATGTATGCCCTTTTCCTACAAAAGTATGTCCTTTTCAAACAATTTTCACCCTAATATATGGCCTATTCTAACAAACGTATGCCCTGTTCCAACAAAGGTATGCCCTATTCCAACAAATATATGCCCTATTCCAACAAAAGTGTGCACTATTCCAACAAATATCTGCCCCATTCCATTTTCATTAAAAAAAAGACCAACATTTTGTGTATAAACAATCTCACATTCATAATTTTTGCCCCATTTAGCTTTTGGTAATCTAAAATATATCTCCCCAGTCCGGTTGCTGGTTATTTGTTATGTTTCTGTTTCACCAGATCCGTGTAGCAAGCGATATGTATGGCAATAGGAGAATCTCAGACTAATCTCATCGGTCTTCAAATAATTAGAAAATAAGACACTTTGAATCTTCGTCATGCTGACTTACATCTTTTATCGAGAAAAAAGTGAACTCTTGGGGGGGGGAGGGGGAAAAACATAAAAAGAAAAGAAAAACAACAACAACAAAAAACAATACACCTCCAATTTAAGAACCGTGGTTAGTTATCATTGCGCATGTTTATCTGTTACGATATGTTGTTTACGTAACTGATTCCTGATACACACGAATACGCTTTCGTATCGCGGCAGTTGTTATTGTGTGCATGGCTCCGGTTGAAATATGTAGAGTAGCGTTAGATATATGAATACCCGCGGGCTCCAATAACGCCGCAGCCAAGACCCCGACAATACAGACCTGCCGGGAATAGATTTCCACAGAGCTGGCCTGAACAAGTCTAAAGAATTTATTTGGCCAGATGAGCAGCAACAACAACTCTCATGTGCACTTCGTCAATATCTCTCTCTCTCTCTCTCTCTCTCTCTCTCTCTCTCTCTCTCTCTCTCTCTCTCCTCTCTCTCTCTCTCTCTCTCTCTCTCTCCCTCTCTCTCTCTCTCTCTCTGTCTCTCTCTCTCTCCCTCTCTCTCTCTCTCTCCCTCTCTCTCTCTCTCTCTCTCTCTCTCTCTCTCTCTCTCTCTCTCTCTCCCTCTCTCTCTCTCTCTCTCTCCCTCTCTCTCTCTCTCTCCTCTCTCTCTCTCTCTGTCTCTCTCTCTCTCCTCTCTCTCTCTCTCTCTCTCTCTCCTCTCTCTCTCTCTCCCTCCCTCCCTCCACCCCCCTCCTTTCCTCACATACAATCGTCAGCTTCTCGAATTTTTTATGATAAAACGAGTGGTATCCTTCATGATTATTCATAAGTTTTATTGTACTTTTTCTCCTTCTTTCCTCATCAACATCCCCACCCCACTCCTACTGTCCGTGTGTACGTTTAATGTCAATGTGACGTCATGTCTTTCTGGATAATATAATTTCATCAGCTTGAATTAAAACGGATTAGTAAAAAAGAAAAATAACAAAAGTCTTTCGTGTGCCCCGCGTTTGAAGAAGAAGAGTGGGGAGGGGGGGAGGGTGTGTGATAACAAACTCCCTGGCAGACGACAATGCTGGTTACCAGTTAGTGGAGGGTAGGGGCGTGGATGGTAGGGTGTGGAGGGTAGGGGTGTGGAGGGTAGGGGTGTGGATTAGGGGTGTAGAGGGTAGGGGTGTGGAGGGTAGGGGTGTAGACGGTAGGGGCGTGGATGGTAGGGGTGTGGAGAGTAGGGATGTGGAGGGTAGGGGTGTGGAGGGTAAGGGTGTGGAGGGTAGGGTTTTGGAGGCCAGGGGTGTGGATGGTAGGGGTGTGGATGATAGGGGCGTGGGGGGTAGGGGTGTGGAGGGTGGGGCTGTAGAGGGTAAGGGTGTGGATAGTAGGGGTGTGGAGAGTAGGCGTGTAGAGGGTAGGGGTGTGGAGAGTAGGGGTGTGGAGGGATAAATCTCAACAAAACAAACACACAAGGGCGTTTCCTACAGGGCGTTCACCCACCTTAAAATTGTGACGTAGATATGTCTGTGAATGTGTGTGTACGCTTCGTATTAAAGTTCACATGAAATCTTTTCAGCTGAGACTTCAACGACGCGTTCCTTCCCAACTCAAAGCGTGTCTTTGTTTCAGTGGTATTGGACAAAATAAACGTAGGAGATGATAATTGAGGATGGCGATTCATTTCCATTGCCTTGTTTAGATTAAAAGTGAATGTAGTTCGAATTATCAAGAAAGAAAAAGAAAGTCATGGCTAGAATTGTGTTGGTATAAGGGCATGGTCTAGCGGGCGTACTTTAAATACACTTTTGGTTGTTAAATTATGTAAACTTATATATAAACTTTAATATTTTGGTGACATCCTTGTGTATGTGAATGAGCTCTCCATGACATCCGTGTGTATGTGAGTGAGTTTCCGATGACATCTTGTGTATGTGAGTGAGATCCCGATGACACATTGTGTATGTGAGTGAGATCCCGATGACACATTGTGTATGTGAGTGAGATCCCGATGACACATTGTGTATGTGAGTGAGATCCCGATGACACATTGTGTATGTGAGTGAGATCCCGATGACACATTGTGTATGTGAGTGAGATCCCGATGACACATTGTGTATGTGAGTGAGATCCCGATGACACATTGTGTATGTGAGTGAGATCCCGATGACACATTGTGTATGTGAGTGAGATCCCGATGACACATTGTGTATGTGAGTGAGATCCCGATGACACATTGTGTATGTGAGTGAGATCCCGATGACACATTGTGTATGTGAGTGAGATCCCGATGACACATTGTGTATGTGAGTGAGATCCCGATGACACCTTGTGTATGTGAGTGAGATCCCGATGACACATTGTGTATGTGAGTGAGATCCCGATGACACATTGTGTATGTGAGTGAGATCCCGATGACACCTTAGTGACACCCACATAACATCTCGGTGACTACCTCGTAACAACTGGGGGGGAACCTACATAAAATATCAGTGACACCCTTTGCATTGCCAATCACTCTGCCCCTCACCCCCCTCTCTCTCTCTCTCTCTTTTCCTCCCTACCGCCCCTCTCTCTCCCTCCCCCTTCCTTCCTTCTCCCTCCCCTCTCTCTCCCTCCCCCGTCTTTCTCCCTCCCCCTCTCTCCCCTAACTCCCTCTCAATCTCTCTGTCTCTCTCTCCAACTTCCTTAACAACATATTTATAAGTTGATTAAAATGTTTAGCCCGAGACAGGGAATGTGTGTAGTATGCAGGGGGGATGGGGGAGGGGCTTGAAGGATGGGCACTTTTAAAGGTCAAGGCTAACAAGACAAGAGGATTTGTCTCCTCTGGCTTCTGTTTCCTATATGTAAACACGAGTAACATCACATCCATATATATGACACGTGGTCGGGATGAAAACAAGATGGACTCTTGACAAGTGGAATTGTGCGCACCGTTATGTCATAGGGGTATCCACCGACCCCCATACACTGGATGGTGAATTATGTATTACCCTGAAGTTAACTTATGGCATATGGCGTTGTGTCGTGTCACTGAATAGTGCCATTAGCAACCCCACCCACCTCTCCCTTTCAACCCCACGAGTGAGATCAGATATTAAGATTTTGTTCCTGCCTCCACCACTTCTTGGAGTGACCAATGTCATCATTAGATGTACGTCAGTCAGCCCTAGAGAACCCCCACCCATCCACCCACCCACTCCCTTCCGTCCCCACATCGCAGACGTAAGCTGTGAAGGACCGGAGCTTCTCCTTCATTTCACATCGCGCGCTTGTGAACACACCGCTCCCACTTGCTCGCCAGTCCCTCGTATCAGACGGCCAGCGAGGGAGTGACATGAAAGTTAATACCCATTGTCGTACGCATCATCACTAAGATGTTAAATCACTTTCCTTTTGATCGTGTCGATCCTTAGATGTGAATTTGTAAAGATCTTTGTAAAAGTTATTTGTCACCATCTTTGTAAATATCATCTTTGTTAATATAATCTTTGTGTGATTTGTGTGAAATGAATATGTATGATAGTTTTCAATCAATGTGTCTAATCTTTGTAATATGAATATATATGGTTATGAGGAAATGTGCACGTATTACCTTTGTCAGCTGTTTATGTATTTTAAAGATATTATTGTGTTTAGCCTACAACTTGGCGCCATGCTAAAGATCTGAGATTTATCTGTTAGTTCACTCTGGTCATCTGTAATACGTCATCCTGTTTTAATATGGACATGGGAGGATGAGCATAAGGAAACTTATCTGTAAACTTAGGGGCCGTCCATAAATGACGTCACGCGATTTTTGCCGATTTTTGACCCCTCCCCCCCTCGTCACGCGACGTCACAAAAACTTAGACCCCCCCCTCTAAAAATACGTCACAAATCTTTGACCCCCCCCCATAAAAAAAAATAACAAAAAAAAACACTTTATTTTCTATTTGAAAATAAGTATGTTTCAAATCACTTTTATTGTCATTTAAGTATTTATTATTTATTTAGTGAAGATCTACATTGTAATATCGTAACCCGCGTGAAGCATTTTTAAAAAAACGTTTAACCGGCCTTCAGAAAACGAATTGTGTTAACATCCTTAGCTTATATTTTATTTTAATGCATACAAATTAAACATTGACTATTAATCATCCACGGTTAACGTCTTTGTTTAGAAAAATAATTATTTAAAAATAACATTTTAAAAATGTATTTTTAAAAAAATCCCTCAATTGACTGACGCAAGAAAGAGGTCGGCGAACAGAGGTAAATAACTGAACTGGGGTCAAAAAGGGATTTCTTGGGGGTAATGCAGACTCATTTGGGACATATAACATCCACTACAATCAGGGCCGATTTCCGCCTAGGCCCACAAGGCCCGGGCCTAGGGCCCCAACCAGCCAAAGGGCCCCGGTGGTGGAATCTTTACATAAGCCCAAAAAGCCTAGCTTCATTATCAAAAAGCTTTATCGAAAATAATAGTATAATAAATATTTTTACTACATTTTGCATACACTGCCTAGTAGTCAAGTGCACGGGGTTCGTTTGTGTTGGTTTGTCATTGTAAGCCGCGTTCTGAGCTGCTGTTGCGATATTGTGGAGAAGGCTTAGGGTGGGTGTGACAGATTGCACCACCAGTAAAAAATATGGCAGAAAAGGTAATAATTACAATACAATCGTGACTGAGATTTAAAAAAAAGTAAAATATTTATCTATTTCTGTGAACATTTCTCATGTAGATAAATTTTCTTTCATTGTGAGATATGTCTCTGAAGACGAATATTATTTTGATGTTTATTAAAGTCACTAAAGAAAAAAAATATGTTATGTACTACAGCATTTCATTTGCTAAATTTCCAAAATTGCTTCGAGATGGTTGGGGGGGGGGCCAAAAATAAAAAGTTCCTAGGGGCCCTGGGTCTCTTAAATCCGGGCCTGACTACAATCCGCTAGATATATTAAAATACATTATGTGTACGTGTACGCTTGGAACATATGCCCATTATTAAACCGGTTCCTTCCAGAAAATGCATTTTTTAAAAAATTTGACAACTATGTAGATTTCTTACCTACGCACTATATGAAGACACCTAAATCTACCCTACTTTCATTTATATTGACACGAGTGACAATAATCTTAATCCACATGACTTTTGTCTTTATCACGTATCATTTCTGTGATATTTAAAATTAATGCCTTAAAAACTGAGCTAAGAAGAAAAGTTGTTTTGGCTCCTCTCGATTGCGATGTAAAGAATTTGATGCATTCAATAATAAAGTTAATGAATACTTGACTAATTTTAAATGGTCTCATTTACCATTATATCTAGAATCTAGAAGACTAGAATGCCCAGGGGCGTTTGACAAAAAACCAATCGAACATTTATATCAAACTTAAAACGTTTTTAATTCTATCAAATAGATTCCCTCTCCCCCTCCACTTTTAAAGAAAAAGGATATTTCGTGTCGTTTTGATTAAAATATCTACACATAATCCTATTCAAATCATTTTTAGACACTTGTCATGCTTGTAAAACTCACCGGGAGGGGGGGGGGCTAAAGACGATCCCCAAATCCCCGAGTCATGTGAGCAGGACCTAGAGTCGGGGGGGGGGTAACGCATACATAAACTTGTATATTTGGGGGTAACGGGCAAAAAGGTTTTACGACTCCTTCCATGAGAGAACCAAACGGAGCTGCGGTTATATCACAAATGCTTTGATGTCAACATCAAACGACACAGTGTAACAATTTCATATGTCATCTTGTGGATTCTCAAAGTTAAGGATTATAATTATATTTAATTTTCGTGTCTTTATAGCATACGCCAACCAGCGTCTGATGTCCTACCGACCGGCACATTAAGAAGCACTGATTTAAAGTCATTCAATAAATTGTAAGCGACCAAATATTTCAGTAGAAGTTTTATTTAAAGTTACCCTTTTGATGTGACGTCACATTTCTTCAACCCCCTCCCCCCCTCGTCACGCATCGTCACAAAAGTGTGACCCCCTACCCCTAGGTGCATGACGTCATTTATAGACGGCCCCTTATCTCTGTAAACTTATCTCTGTAAACTCATCTGTAAACTTATCTCTGTAAACTTATCTCTGTAAACTTATCTCTGTAAACTCATCTGTAAACTTATCTCTGTAAACTTATCTGTTCCTTTGTTAATTACGTTTCATCTTAAACGTCCTTCAGCGCGTGATTTGAAAAATAATAATTTTTTTAAAGGAATCTGTCAGCTAGCACTTGAGGGTTAGCTCCTTCCATTGTGAGAGTTAGCTCCCTCCATTGTGAGAGTTAGCTCCCTCCATTGTGAGAGTTAGCTCCCTCCATTATGAGAGTTAGCTCCCTCCATTGTGAGAGTTAGCTCCATCCATTGTGAGAGTTAGCTCCCTCCATTGTGAGAGTTAGCTCCATCCATTGTGAGAGTTAGCTCCCTCCATTGTGAGAGTTAGCTCCCTCCATTGTGAGAGTTAGCTCTCTCCATTGTGAGAGTTAGCCCCCTCCATTGTCAGAGTTAGCTCCCTCCATTGTCAGAGTTTTAGATCCCTCCACTGTGAGAGTTAGCTCCCTCCACTGTGAGAGTTAGCTCCCTCCACTGTGAGAGTTAGCTCCCTCCATTGTGAGAGTTAGCTCCCTCCATTGTGAGAGTTAGCTCCCTCCATTGTGAGAGTTAGCTCCCTCCATTGTGAGAGTTAGTTCCCTCCATTGTGAGAGTTAGCTCCCTCCATTTTTTCTCACATAACCTTAAATCCATTTGACCATAACAACCATACCTAACAGCTTGGTTAGAGACTATTGCCCCTGAGCCCAGGGTTACAAAGTGTCCACCCAGCTTTAACCATCCACCCAGTTAAACCTTGGTCCGCCCAGTTAAACCTTGGTCCACCCAGTTAAACCTTGGTGCGCCCAGTTAAACCTTGGTCCGCCCAGTTTAACCTTGGTCCGTCCAGTTAAACCTTGGTCCGCCCAGTTAAACCTTGGTCCGCCCAGTTTAACTCTAGTCCATCCAGTCAAACCCTAGACCAGCAAATTGAACTCCAGTCTTCCACTTAACCACCTCACGATTTAACCACCTCACGATTTAACCACCTCACTACTTAACCACCTCACTACTTAACCACCTCACGACTTAACCACCTCACTACTTAACCACCTCACGACTTAAACACCTCACTACTTAACCACCTCACTACTTAACCACCTCACTACTTAACCACCTCACGACTTAAACACCTCACTACTTAACCACCTCACTACTTAACCACCTCACGACTTAACCACCTCACTACTTAACCACCTCACGACTTAACCACCTCACGACTTAACCACCTCACTACTTAACCACCTCACGACCTAACCACCTCACTACTTAACCACCTCACGACTTAAACACCTCACTACTTAACCACCTCACTACTTAACCACCTCACGACTTAACCACCTCACTACTTAACCACCTCACGACTTAACCACCTCACGACTTAACCACCTCACGACTTAACCACCTCACGACTTAACCACCTCACGACTTAACCACCTCACGACTTAACCACCTCACTACTTAACCACCTCACGACTTAAACACCTCACGACTTAACCACCTCACGACTTAACCACCTCACTACTTAACCACCTCACTACTTAACCACCTCACTACTTAACCACCTCACGACTTAAACACCTCACGACTTAACCACCTCATGACTTAACCACCTCACGACTTAACCACCTCACGACTTAACCACCTCACTACTTAACCACCTCACGACTTAAACACCTCACGACTTAACCACCTCACGACTTAACCACCTCACTACTTAACCACCTCACTACTTAACCACCTCACTACTTAACCACCCCACGACTTAAACACCTCACGACTTAACCACCTCACGACTTAACCACCTCACGACTTAAACACCTCACGACTTAACCACCTAACGACTTAACCACCTCACTACTTAACCACCTCACTACTTAACCACCTCACGACTTAACCACCTCACGACTTAACCACCTCACGACTTAACCACCTCACGACTTAAACACCACACGACTTAACCACCTCACGACTTAACCACCTCACTACTTAACCACCTCACGACTTAAACACCACACGACTTAACCACCACACAACGTAAGCACCACACGACTTAACCTAAATCACGGTGACTTAATTTGTGCAGCAGTCACCAGATGTTAGGAGATCGGTCCCATCATAGAGGTGACTGCACACACGCTGGCCGCCTTCACTATATCCCGACCACCGAGTTTAGTAGATGCAATAATACTGTATTTTTGAAAGTGATACTAATTTGAGATCCATTGCAGGATAGATGTCTTTGTCCTTCGGTCACGCCCCACCGGTTTTTGGGGTGGGCGGGGGGAAAGTTCACTTGACCTTGGAGGGTGGCAGGCCTGTTTGAATAGACTCGCTGATAACCATGTGACAACGCCATCAGACCGACGCGGTGCTGTACCCTTAACGGCTGGCGTTCGACTGGGTGTTCATATCAACCTGAACAGTAAGTGAATTCTTGTCTTGGATTACGGGAGTATTACTTAGTGACATGTCGGTGGTGGTTGGCAGGTAGAGACGACTCTCGCTGTACGTATGACCTTCATCTCTAGTAGTAGTTGTTTCGTTTTTGTTTAAAAAGATAACCATAAATATTTTCATTTGGTGGAAATAGGGCCGTCAGTTATGTATACAGATGAGTTTCGTCGTGTTATATAGTAAGAGTGACTCGGCCGGTGTCGGATAATTTACATTCACCGAATTTTCCTCTTGGAGTTCAATTATACCCAGTGGTGGTCGAGTGGCAGCACACTGGACTGTCGTACCGATGGTCACGGGTTCGAATCCGTGTGAAGGCAAGGGTTTGTTCCCGGGGCCTAGGGCGTCCCTGAGTCACCCCGCTCCGAATGGGTACCTAACACTACATGTAGTTAGGCGGCTGGGTAATGCGTGGAACCCACAAAGCCATGGCCTGTGAATGCTGCATCACTTGCCAACAGATCATCTGTCATGGTCTGTGGACGCAACTATCTTCTGCATAGAAGGAGCGTCTGTATAGATAAGATAAGAGAAGATATACCCAGATTGTTTGAAAGGAGGCGTTCGATATCACTTGAAAACTGAGGAATTTTCAGGAACTGGTGATTTTTTTTAAAGAGAGCAGGAATGCCATTTGTTTAATTTTTTGTTTGTTTGTTTTTTTTGTTTTTGTTTTTTGTTTATTGTTTCTTTAAATCATTATCCTGAGTTGAGAGGATCTGAGACTGTTCACTATGGAGAGGATGTGAGACTGTTCACTATGGAGAGGATGTGAGACTGTTCACTATGGAGAGGATGTGAGACATTTCACTATGGAGAGGATGTGAGACTGTTCACTATGGAGAGGATGTGAGACTGTTCACTATGGAGAGGATGTGAGACTGTTCACGATGGAGACGATGTGAGACTGTTCACTATGGAGAGGATGTGAGACTGTTCACTATGGAGAGGATGTGAGACATTTCACTATGGAGAGGATGTGAGACTGTTCACAATGGAGTGGATGTGAGACTGTTCACAAGGGAGAGGATATGAGACTGTTCACACTATTCCACGAGTAATTTATTATTTGAACCTTAGAACGGCTACTTTAGGTCAGTAAATGAATCGGCGTTCATCTGAAATACAATCTCAAGCGTGTGATGTTTTTTTAAACATTTTTATAAATACTATATTTATTTATAGCTATAAATAAACATTTATTTACGCACGATCCAAATCTAAGCAAACATCAATCCTAGTTAGAAAGTAAAGGATATTTCGAAAGGTCCATTAATAACCATTTTATAACACAATACAATATAAATGCGTTAATGTAACATAGCAAATATACTCTCAAAATAAACTTAAAAGTTATTAGTTAAAATTAAAAAACTAATTATTTTAAATAATGAAATATTGATGTTATAATTCATAGCTGAAACATTTTCAAATATGAAATAGCTTATTGAACTTATTGCCTTTCAAAAGTAATTATTTGTTCCTTAAATTTTTCATTAATATTTTTTAATTTTATTACTATTATTATTATTTATTTATTTATTAATTTTTTTAAATAAATTATTTTGTATCTCTATGAAAATTCCTCGGAGACGGACCACCTTCCGGTCCACGTCAATATTGAATGAATGTAGTGTCGTGAGAGACTGGGAGCTGGATTGCTATCACGTTACGGGCAGATAAACATCACGGGAACAGACGGTCCCGTAACAAGACTTGCGTGGATTATTTGATTGTGTAATTTATCAGGTGTGAAACGTAACAGAAGCGTGACGGCTGAAGGGTGGTCAGTAGAGTCGGTAGTTGGCAGTTGTTAGGTACATAGATGTTAGAGTAGGTGGTAGTTGTTAGTACATAGATGTTAGAGTAGGTGGTAGTTGTTAGTACATAGATATTAGAGTAGGTGGTAGTTGTTAGGTACATAGATGTTAGAGTAGGTGGTAGTTGTTAGGTACATAGATGTTAGAGTAGGTGGTAGTTGTTAGTACATAGATGTTAGAGTAGGTGGTAGTTGTTAGGTACATAGATGTTAGAGTAGGTGGTAGTTGTTAGTACATAGATGTTAGAGTAGGTGGTAGTTGTTAGGTACATAGATGTTAGAGTAGGTGGTAGTTGTTAGGTACATAGATGTTAGAGTAGGTGGTAGTTGTTAGTACATAGATGTTAGAGTAGGTGGTAGTTGTTAGTACATAGATGTTAGAGTAGGTGGTAGTTGTTAGTACATAGATGTTAGAGTAGGTGGTAGTTGTTAGTACATAGATGTTAGAGTAGGTGGTAGTTGTTAGTACATAGATGTTAGAGTAGGTGGTAGTTGTTAGGTACATAGATGTTAGAGTAGGTGGTAGTTGTTAGGTACATAGATGTTAGAGTAGGTGGTAGTTGTTAGTACATAGATGTTAGAGTAGGTGGTAGTTGTTAGGTACATAGATGTTAGAGTAGGTGGTAGTTGTTAGGTACATAGATGTTAGAGTAGGTGGTAGTTGTTAGTACATAGATGTTAGAGTAGGTGGTAGTTGTTATGTACATAGATGTTAGAGTAGGTGGTAGTTGTTAGGTACATAGATGTTAGAGTAGGTGGTAGTTGTTAGGTACATAGATGTTAGAGTAGGTGGTAGTTGTTAGGTACATAGATGTTAGAGTAGGTGGTAGTTGTTAGGTACATAGATGTTAGAGTAGGTGGTAGTTGTTAGGTACATAGATGTTAGAGTAGGTGGTAGTTGTTAGTACATAGATGTTAGAGTAGGTGGTAGTTGTTAGTACATAGATGTTAGAGTAGGTGGTAGTTGTTAGGTACATAGATGTTAGAGTAGGTGGTAGTTGTTAGTACATAGATGTTAGAGTAGGTGGTAGTTGTTAGTACATAGATGTTAGAGTAGGTGGTAGTTGTTAGGTACATAGATGTTAGAGTAGGTGGTAGTTGTTAGTACATAGATGTTAGAGTAGGTGGTAGTTGTTAGGTACATAGATGTTAGAGTAGGTGGTAGTTGTTAGGTACATAGATGTTAGAGTAGGTGGTAGTTGTTAGGTACATAGATGTTAGAGTAGGTGGTAGTTGTTAGTACATAGATGTTAGAGTAGGTGGTAGTTGTTAGTACATAGATGTTAGAGTAGGTGGTAGTTGTTAGGTACATAGATGTTAGAGTAGGTGGTAGTTGTTAGGTACATAGATGTTAGAGTAGGTGGTAGTTGTTAGGTACATAGATGTTAGAGTAGGTGGTAGTTGTTAGGTACATAGATGTTAGAGTAGGTGGTAGTTGTTAGTACATAGATGTTAGAGTAGGTGGTAGTTGTTAGGTACATAGATGTTAGAGTAGGTGGTAGTTGTTAGGTACATAGATGTTAGAGTAGGTGGTAGTTGTTAGTACATAGATGTTAGAGTAGGTGGTAGTTGTTAGTACATAGATGTTAGAGTAGGTGGTAGTTGTTATGTACATAGATGTTA